>OX463851.1:32070823-32263449 GCA_949825065.1 Odontocerum albicorne
CAATCATAGAAGTTGTATGAGAAGGTGTATGGATGTGGAAGAGGCTAAGGATGTGTGTGTCGAAATAGGAAAGTCTGGTGCTCTATCCTCTCTGCCTACCCCGGTAGGAAAATGGCGTGATGGTTTGTATGTATCTACTAGTTTTCAATTATTTAAATCTTTCAATTGTTCAAAGTGTAATTTTTTAAATTTCTTTTATTACATTGACTCGTATAATTCAATCCCTGCGATCCAATTGGTAAGATGCTTGTCTCCTAGCCTGGAGGTTGTGGGTTCGATTCCTGTTGGAACCCAGATTTTTTTAAAAAGGGTCCAGTTTGGTTTACACTTAAGGTCTTTTTAACATCTTTCTGGTCGGTTGAAAGATATTGCCACATGGCAATAAGCCCGCCAAGTTGTACTGTATACAACGAAAGTGCAATACAATAATTGCATTAGTGACTGATGTAGTGGCACAAATCATCCTAGCATAGGTGGATTGCCTAGTAATAAAAATTGTAAAGAATACAATCTGGTGAACTTATTCCAAAATGGCAAATTCTTCCAACTTCTTCCAACAATTCTTTCAAAAAAGAGGGAAAAAAAACATGCCAGTGTGTTCCGATCGTTTCCCTTTAGTGAGCAATCGGATTCAGTACAACAGTGTGGCCAGTGAGTTTGCTGGTGTGCAATGTATCACTCACTTAAAGAGGAGAAAAGAAAGAAATAACACTCCACGGCACAGCTAGCTTTCAACAGAATAAACGTTGGAATGGCGAAGGGATCTTTGATTACGAAGCCCAGCAACGATGACGATTGTATCCTATCCATTGTTGATTATAATATTAAACCAAACTTTAACAAAATATTAGAATATAATCACAAGAATATTAAATTTAGAAATTAAACAGATTTGAGAAAAAAATACATAATAAATATATTATTATATATTTATAAAATGGAATTGACTACTTCAATGCTGTATAAAAGTAAGCTTAATCTAATCTCTGTTGAAATTCCAATGCATATCATATATTATATTTACTGGAATATTATACTGTTTGATAAAAAAAAAATTGATTAAAAATAAAATTTATTATACGAGTATATACAATATATGGTATATGCATATAAAAGATATATTTCTTTAAATACTGTTTGTTATGCCACTTTGACTCTTAATAAAAAAGTTAAGTATGTAGTTATTTTCTTTCAACTTTTTACTACTGTATCGGACTAATGTGTCATATAGATTAGTCATTTTTATTTATTTGAATTACCTGAAAAAGCATTGATTTAATGTTGTTGTATTGTAATAAAACGTTCCTTTGTGTGGTTCTCGCATTATCACTACATATGATCGGACAGGCCTTGCGCACAATAAACGCGTGACAAGCCTTGAACTAGCACAGAATGACAGCATAAGCAGTCCGATCAAGGTGCTTGCAATGTGCGATGGGCTAAGCATAAGGGATGCAAAATGAGAAAATATGTGTAATAAACTGCGAGTTGTGTACCTATTCAAGTGGTTGTTAATCTGAAGGCTCGAATAATAAGGTCGAAGACAATGCTCTATTCCATGCATGCTCTTCAATATGTCTGCATCGCCAATTTGGATATGTTAAGGAGACCACCATACGAATAAATGAATTGAAACAATTAGAATATCATATTGCGTTCATGCAATATTCTTTATTTTTTGGAAAATATCCATGTTTTTTCAGTGAAGTATTATTATATTTATTGCTAAAATAAATACATTACCGTTAAGCACTGTTAAGGTACCCATACACTATGCTATTTATTACTGATATTAAACTTGTGTACACTAAATGGAATATGATTAATTAAATCAATCTGTTTAGAAATAAAAATCTGTTAAATTTTCAGTTCACGAAATTTTTTACTGTGGAACGTAGAGAACAAAATTCACAGTTTATTCATTCATTTGTTTGGTATCCCTCAAAACATCCGAACTTGTTTTGCGGACATATTGAAGACCGTGGCCAGGAGACAACATTGACTTTGTCCCCACTAAGCGAGCTTCCAGATTATAGAAGCACTGGAGTAGCATGGGCAATACTATACGCATGTGAAGATTCAACAATACTCGCACACGTCTAGCTTATAGAAATATTGTTACCAGATTAAAGAAGTACTGAAGTAGCGTGGGTAATACTATACGCATGTGAAGATTCAACAATACTCGTACACATCTAGCTTATAGAAATATTGTTACCAGATTATAGAAGTACTGAAGTAGCGTGGGCAATACTATACGCATGTGAAGATTCAACAATACTCGTACACGTCTAGCTTATAGAAATATTGTTGCCAGATTATAGAAGTACTGAAGTAGCGTGGGCAATACTATACGCATGTGAAGATTCAACAATACTCGTACACATCTAGCTTATAGAAATATTGTTACCAGATTATAGAAGTACTGAAGTAGCATCTGCAATACTATACGCATGTGAAGATTCAACAATACTCGTACACGTCTAGCTTATAGAAATATTGTTACCAGATTATAGAAGTACTGGAGTAGCGTGGGCAATACTATACGCATGTGAAGATTCAACAATACTCGTACACGTCTAGCTTATAGAAATATTGTTGCCAGATTATTTGTATATCGTCACGAATTGTATTGAATCCGAAACCCCCGAGAGGAAGTCCAGCGTCTTATCAACTCCGTCCTCGTTACTGGGCCTCCCCTCGCCATTCCATTGTCAATTCAATTGGAAAACTAAGCTGTATCGTGGAGTTTTGTTTTATTCTTTTTTTTTCCTTTAAGTAAGTGGGCCGTTGTACACTAGCAAACTCACCGGCCAAACTGTTGTACAGGAAGACGATTGGAGCATACTGGCATGTTTTCTTATCTATTTTTTGAAAGAATACATATGACCAAAGTCATAGACATCCTTATACCTCTGAATTATAGGCAGAAAAAATCCCTGTGTCATTCGAGGGGAGTAGCACAGTGCGGAGTTCGAACCGGTGACCTTTTGCATGGAAGTCCAGTGCGCTGCCGTGCGGCCTAGCACCTTATCAACTAGTTCATAGAGGTCGTCGTAATTGAACAGTAATTATATATGTATCTCAGACATGTGTATTGAAGGTCCAGCTTTCTCTCTCATAACACATTTGTTATTTATTAAGAATTTACCCACTACACTACATGATAAATATGAAAAAGGAAAAAAGTGATCCCGATCTAGTTAAAACGTAAAAAACATCCCTAGCACGTGTGAATATTGTCTACTAACAATATTCACACGTGCTAGGGATGTGCGAGTGTTATTACCTGTTCACGTGTAGTGGTATTTCCAGTAGGTACGATAGTGAACTGTAAGTTACTTGCCTATTCCAGTGGTTCTTAACCCAAAGATTCGATTACTGGGACCAAAAATAATATTGTCTACCAGTCACGCTTTTCAACATGTCTGCATCATCAATTCAAATACGATCATAGGAATGAGCTTTAAAATTCACATATTCAAACATGATTTTAAACTTATATGGTAACCTCCGTAGCCTAGTGGTAACATTCTTGTCATCCATGCGGAAAATTCGGGCTCGATTTTTTAAATTTTTTTATTCACTTTGCACAGATTTCTCCTGTTACACAAAGATGGTATAGATTCTTAATGGTATAAAAAAAAAGTGTCCCAGTCTGGTAAAAAACTTTGTTTGGTTACACTCACGGCCCGAGCGGTAGTGTTGCCAACATGTTCAATGATGAACTGCGAATTCTGTGCTTACTATAGAGATTCTAAACCTGAAAGCTTGTTTACTGGGGACGAAGATAATATTGTCTCCTGGCCACGGTCTTCAAAATGTCCGAAACACTAATTCGGATACCATAAAAAAAATTGTATCAGATAAGACTAAAAGATAAATACTATCATGCCATGTTCCTTTTGGGGTAGGAAGAGAAGACAGATCTCCAGGTCTTTCTATCCATGTTCACGGCTCTCACCTCATCCACATCCAAACATTCCCAATTTATCATTCTTCTTTCCCATCCCTTCCTTTTTCTTTTGATTCATAATATATGATATCTCATTTTTATTTTTATTATGTATATTGTCCATGAATTTTGTACAAATAAATAATTATTTGAGTGATTTTTGTGACCATGTACTCGTACCTTCTTGTATTTACTTTTGTCTGGTTGGTCGGAAGATATTGTAACCTGGCAATAAACTTGCCAAATTGTTATACAATGAAGTGTTAAACTAAATAAATACATCTCATCATACTTTCCCTCGTGTTTCTTCTACTTCTTATCGTTTCCTCGTAAAATTTCTCATTCCACTCTTTCCTCGGTCTACCTCTTCCTCACTCTACATTCATTTCAGATAAGTAAAGTCTTTTACAACTCATTCAATCTATGTGGCCAAACTATGTCAAAATTTCTTTCTTAATTCAGACCAAAAGATATTGATGGATAAACCTTCATATTTTATTAAAAAAAATATTCAGTTTGTTTCTATAAACTACATAACATATGGACTGTTTTATAGAAGATAAGTGCATAGTAGATAAAATCAACTATACAATTTCAAATTTATGCTATATATACTGTAGTGCAAGATAACCATAAATAATAAAACTGGAAATATGATACTGATAAAGACTAATGGCCCTGTAAAAATGTGTGCAAAAAAAACTGTTAGACCAGTGGTTAAAAAGGGAAGCATACATTTAAATGGCCAAAAAAAGATCAAAATACTAATAGCTGACCAATTCAATCAGCTGATAAATAAATATATACGAACAGATAAACTTTTTAACGCTGGGTAGTTTCGGAGTCTCCCGGTCTTAATTGAAGAAAATGCATTCAAATTTTCCAGAAGTTAAAGCATGAGCCCCTATGTAGTATTTTTATCAAAATCTACTTAAAAAGAACTAGTTCTTCTTCTTTCCAGTGTCATGTCAGATCCTCCCAACGTTGAATATCACCTGAAAGAAGACATCTTTGTCCCCGTCAGCCCGAAAAAGATCTCCAAAGCCCCTTATGCGAGTCCAATCACGTATATTGCGGAGCCAGGAGATTTGCCTCCTGCCAACACCTCTTCGACCTTCTATTTTGCCTTGGATGATCAGGTGCAGTAATTTGTATTTTGCTCCTCTAAATACATGACCCAAATAGGACAACTTTCGGATTTTAATATTAGTCAACAACTCTCTATCAACTTTGGCTCTTTGAAGAACCCTTGTGTTACTGACCATATCCGTCCAGGGTATCCGTAGCATTCTCCGGTGCATCCACATTTCGAATGCTTCCAGTCGGTTCATACTACCAACTTTAAGAGTCCATGATTCCACTCCATGCAATTAAACTGACCAAACGTAGCATTTGACTAACCGTTGTCGACGTTTCAAGTTTAGATTATCATCGCAGAACACGCTTCTCATTTTATTAAAAGCCGCACGAGATGATTCAATTCTACACTTGACTTCGGTTTCTGGGTCGAGGTTTTCATATTTTATAAAAAAAAATTACACGTAGTTTAATTTCATTTACGTAAGATTTTACAAGTACGCAGCCCGAGTGTCTGCCGTTTTTTACTTTTGTATTTATATTATACCTATAGCGATAGGAAATAAAGTTAAGGGGGCACTAAAAATATATACTCGAACTGAACAGTATCAAAATGTACTAAGATAATAGATAGTCCACAATAGTATTTTGATGCCAACTGTGTTGTACGGTAATGAAACATGGACGTGGAAAAATAGAGCTAAATAAATGCTGCAGAAATGTGTGCATTGAGAAGAATACACAGAGTGACAATGTACGACAGAATACGGAATGAAGTGATTACGAATGAATGTGAACTTAAGGCTGATGTGTTGAGTAAGATGAAATAGAGCACGCTGAGATGGTTTGGGCATGTGTAATTAATGAATGAAGACTAACAAAACATATATAATGCAATGTGAGTGGAAGGCATGTGAGAGGTAGACCCAGGAAAGTATTGTTGGATCAAATGAATGATATTCTATAAAAGTCAACAAAATCACAGCAATCCTTTAGTCGCTGTCCTGGGGGCTTACGAGAGTAAATCCGACTTACCCTTCCGTTATAAGCACAAGCTCCCGAAGCATTATCTGTTGCTTGACTAGTCCACCTACAGTATTAGCTGGGACGACCAAGGTCTGAGTGAATGTCATGGAATACAAGTAGCCTGAACGAGTGGACTTGTTTTTGCTAAATAATTAGTGTAAGAATTGTTATCTAGTTATAAGTAGTATGTAGGTGTTAATTATTTCTAAGATCTCATATATTAAGATTGAATAAACAAAATAAAATGATATGTAGGAAGTAAGTTCATAAATTATAACATATACTCGTAATTAAGATTAGTTAAGTAATAAATTTGTATATAGGTATAGCCTTGACAAATGTTTGTACAATAATTTACTTTGTTTAATAAAAAAAAAAAAAAGGAATGATATTCTGAAAGAAGGTAACAAAATAGAGAGTTCGAGAAATCTTAGAATTTGTGTGAGAAAGAGTAAGGAAAACACTGTTTTTAGTCTGACTTAATTTAAATATCTTGTTAATTGACATTTTTATTAACTCAATTCTATGACGGTCCACATCAAATAATTATTTTTAAAAAGTTCAATTCATCTGAATACGAGGACATTGGTACACAAAATATTTATCAAAACTTTAATTATCTCTTGTTGATAAATTCATTTTTGGTCAATTTTTTAACCTTTAAAATTGTAAAATTATTTGTTTTTGTTCTTGCTCCATTTTCGGAACAAAATCTATTTATTTAGTATCTTTTAGTCTTGCAATTTTAAATTTTACTGTGTTGGCAAATGGTTGACTATAAAAGGTGTACTTTTTAGAAAAAAAAACATAATAAATTTTGTTATGATGTCCATACAATAAAATTTGAGTTTTCCAATCATTTTCGTAAATGGAATAAATAAACATTAATAATTATATATCTTCTTATTCTAACAACTCACTCTTCGATACGAAACACCGAATCGTTACAAGTCACTAAAATTCGTACATTTTATAATAGTAGCTTTGTAACAAATTAGATTTACTCCCATCATCCGTAAGTTGGATGACTGGTTTGCATAAATGACATAAGAAAAAGGCGACTTTTGAATTTTACAAATATTTAAACATGACAATTATATTGAATTTTGTGGTGAATCTTGATAATATTTATCAAGTTCACTTCTATAATATATACACATATGTTAACGTATGAAAATTTATTAGGTAAGCTTACACACATTAAGAATTACAGAAGTTTGCACAAAAATGGCAAATTTTTCGATATTATTTTGATTATTCTGAATCCTATAAATATAATAAATATCTGAAAAATTCTATTATATACAAAAACATTTCATTCAACCTCAAATATGAAATCATATCAGGTGTACAAATAAGCCACCGCCGTTTGACAAAACTTGGCGCCACCAGTAAGTTATGGTTAAAATTATGAGACGTAAAACGTCATTGTCGTAAGGTTGGACATCTGTCAACAACATAACCTTGAAATATTAGTGAATTTTTATCAGAATAATATATTCTTTTGTGTGCAAAAATGTCAAGTTTTGAGCCGAATAAACGTCATTTGCGGGAACTTTTGATTTACTTCTTCAATTTGAAGAAATCTGCAGCTGAGGCACATCGATTGCTTGTAGAAGCATATGGTGAGGCTGCCTTAAGTGAGAGAAGTTGTCGTGAGTGGTTTCAAAAGTTTAAGAATGGTGAATTTGACATCGAAGACAAAGAACGTAGCGGAAGGCCGAAAGTGTACGAAGAAAATTATTGGATCAAGATTCGTGCCAAACGCAAGAAGAACTTGCACTTAGGTGAAAGCCGGTTTCAAGGCTTTTACTTCATCATCAGGGGAGCACAAACAAGACTGAATTCTGTTTGAACTGGTACCGACATTGTTTGACAGTGTTTGATAAAACAAATTACAACGAGAAAAATATTCTTGGACTAAGTGAATGAAATTTAAAAGAAGGAAAAGTAAGGAGTAAGAGAAAAAAAAGAGCTCTATGGAAGTGGAAGAGGCAAAGAAAGTATGTCTTGATAGGAAAGTTTGAAACTCAATCCTCTTTGCCTACCTCAACAGGGTATGTATGAATGTATGAACTATGATGTATGAACTACGAATGTATGAACATTTTTTTAGTTTATTTCATAGTTTGATTGAATCATATGACTTATTCGTATACAAATGTGTAGAAAAAAAAGAAATTTTTCCACACATTTACATTTCAGTCAACTTCCATAATCATTGTAAATTTTTTTAATTTCATTTACATATTTTTCATTATCAGCATTACTACAATACAATATTTATACAATATTAATTTAAGATTGTTTTAACGGGCGAACTGAAAATTACATAAAACTCGCAGATTATTTTCCATAACGCAGAGTTCAAATCTAAATTTTTAAGATAAGAATCACCTGAATGGGAGAATATAAAAACATTTAACTGCTTTGTGTTTAAGATTACAGATTTCCATATATAGTAATTCCTCCATTTATGCTAATTCATTTTAATGCAGTTCATTATGTTTGGACGAGTAGAAGAGACTAAGAACGTGTGTGTGTATGTGTCAAGATATGAAAGTATGGCACTCTGTCCTCTCTGCTTACCCTGACAGGGAATGGTGTGTACATATTATCAATATCAAAATTGGTTCATAGAATATTTGAAAATATGTTTATATAAAATTTTACAGCTTTATTAACGCGTTGTTTTCCTGAAACCAATTACCGGCATAAATGGGGGAGATTACTCTGTTTGTACTCATATATACAAATAAATATATATATGAAGAATATCTTGCATTTAATAATATTATAAACTTTTATCTAAAAACTCACATTGATACAAACAAAACGAGATGTATGTGTGGAATATTATTTAAGATTTTGGTATAACAACATCAGAAGATCAATAACCTACCTTGATCGTCAATATAAAATAAAATGGCACAAGAAAAATAAAAATAAGTGACTAAAAGTACTTGATAACTAGAATTAAGTAACGCTCATACTCTGATAAAGACGTCAACTCTGTATAAATGAGTTTTCCTTATACGAGAAGGTCAAGAAGACCTTGGGAACTAGAATAATACTTTCATAACAAATACAACTCACAAATGTAATTACTATAAGCTAATGAGAATCAGAGTTGCTATGACTTATTCTAGTCTATGGTTAAAATTATTGATTAAATAAGAAAATTTAATTATTTTAATCCTTCGTTTTATGTGATTAATTAGTTTGAATTAATTAAAATTAATAAATAAACGCATAAAGTGAATTGATTTTAATCTGGGTAAGATAGGAATTGATTCCAAACGAAAATAGAAACCTTAAAATGTAAAAAAAAACATATAGTACCCGGTGATAAATAATACACATCGGGCTTAAGAAAGAGACTGTCCCTTTGTAGAGTGTCGTCTCTGTTAGCGCATCGTGCGATAGAGACGACGCTCTACAAAGCGACAGTCTCTTTCTTAAGCCCGATGTGTATTACTTACCGCCGGGTACTATACATAAATCATCATGCCGTATCCCTCGTGAGGTTGGTAGAGAGAACAGATCTTCAAAAAATTTCTATCCAAGCACACAACTTTCGCTTTCTTAATATTCACACATCTCGTCATCTTTAAAATCTTCTATTATTCATAGTTCTTGCTTTATATCCGTGGCTTAGTAGCCCAGGGGTTGCGGGTTAGATTCCCGTTGAAATCTAGATTTTTTTTAATAGGATTCCAGTCTTGTTTCCACTTAAGGTCACTTTAACATCTTTCTGGTTGGTTGGAAGAGATTACTACATAAAAATAAGCTTGCCAGGTTGTACTGTATACAATGAAAGTTTAAAGCAATACCTTATTTCAAAAGACCACTTGATCCAGGCATATTTTCCTCGGTCTACCTCTTCCACGTATCACATATCTAGCGCTTCTGACTCCTTTAGTCATTATTTCGAAATTCGTTTTCTCCACATGTCTAACCTGTCTTAAAACTCCTTTTTTTATCTTACTTAAAACATCTATTTTATCCATGCATTCATTTTAGATTATGTCATTCCACTTTCTTTCATATATTTACACTACAAATTTTTCTTACGAATGCATCTCCACGGTATTAAGTTTCACGGCGAGATTGTATCACCCTGGCGGACTCCCTAAGTTTTAATTTATCATTAGTTATTTAAAAATTTGTAAAAAGAAACAAATCTTTTATTCAATAACCTCCGTGGCCACCAAGTTGGTAAGATAGATGTGTGTCATCCGACCTGGGAGTTGTAGATTTGATTGTCGGTGGAATGGAGATTTTCTAAAATAGGGTTTTCTGTTTGGTTTTCACTCGGAGCCTCATTGGCATCTTTTTTTTTTTGAACCTGGCGAGTTTATTGCCATTTGGCAATCTCTTCCAAACAACCAGAAAGTTGTTTTTATAGGCCCTAAGTGTTAACCAGACTGGAATCCTATTTAAAAAATCTGGGTTCCAGCGGGGATCGAACCCGCAACCTCCGGATCGGCAGACAAGTGTCTTACCACCAGGCCACGGAGGTCGTCTTTCTGGTTGGTTAGAAGATATTACCACTTGACAATAAATCCGACAGGTTGTACTATATACAAGGAAAGTGTAATATAATACTCATCATCGTGTAGGTCTTAAACTATGTGTACGACAATATGTCATCAGTAAAAAAGCTAATTGTGAAATTTCGTTTTATGTCTAGAGGTTTTGGTAATTTTTCAGTCTCAATTAATTTATTAAATCCAAATGTATAAATATATAACTTCAGTATTTTTAGCGAATCACTCCATCAACAATGATCTTATCCATTAATCGGTACCAGATAATTTTACACTGATTTTTATGACCACTGATAAGTATTGTATTACTCTTCACGATCACTCTGAATGTCCATGATAAAAATTATCAAATATCGATAAATGTATTCCTAAAGTGGATAGGACTAAAGAAGCCTATTTATATTTCAGAAACAGACTAAGGTGAATTTCTAAGGTTAAAGTGTTAAAAGAACTATAATAGAAATAATACCTCAGACCCAAAGATGTTCACAAAGTTAAATAATGCAGTTAAGTTCTTTTGATAACTGCAAGTTATAAACATTAGTCTCAATATTTATTTATTAAAAAAATATATGACCTTGTCTTTTACAAACCATAGCAATACTTACTAAACAAAAGTTAAAATATCAACTTCAAAAACACAACACAATTCAAAATACATAAAGGCAGTTGAAATAACCCATGCATAGTATAACAACACAGAAAAGAAACAAAATGCTTTATTACAATTTATCAAATACCAACAAAAATGCAAAATTGATTGATGAAAATTAATGAACAAAAAGAAGGATCCACCTGAACTCTTATCTAGATTAAAAATATTCACATTTAGATTAAAAATATTCATATCTAGATTAAAAATATTCACTAAACTACTATAGATGAGACTTAAGCACCTATTATACAAGATTATATGGGAAATATTGGATTTAAGCATTCATTATACAAGATTATATGGAAAATATGGGATTTTAGCACCCAATATATAAGATTATATGGAAAATATGATATTTAAACAACCAATATACAAGATTATATGGGAAATATGATATTTAAGCACCCAATATGTGTATAAAAGATTACTCGTATATGGCAATATGTGACTTAAGCTCCAAATATACAAGATTACATGGTACCTTTTTTTAAAATGTGGCATCAAGTACCAGTCACCATATATACACAAGAAACAGAATTACTATTAGTTTTTTAAACTTAATTTGAAACATTCTAGACAATAAGTCACCAGGAACAAAAAGTGTAAATGATAAAGTCACTAATATTCCAGATTTCTCGTATGGTGCCGAGACATGGACTTTAAAATTGGGGTATTGCCAGAAAATATACAGTTTTAGTGCTGGATTTAAGTAACCTGGACAATACGACAAATTAATGACTCTATACTATCAGAATTGGATATAAAAAATGATTGTTCAGTTGAATATTCTGCAATAATTTGGTCACGTCACCAGGACTGAAGATTCAATTTAGACTCATTGAGCAAGAAAGAATACATAGCATGAGGGGCCATGATCAGTCTCCGACACTTTGGACAGATCTGGTTAAAACAGCTTACTGGAAGAATGCTCTAGGGACACCGAAGACCGTACAAAATGGAGACAAGTAATTAGAGCAGTGATGAGTCAAAATAATCGTAACTCATCATAGTTAAGACCACTCTTGCAAGAGTACGACAAAAAAGATCAGTCAACATGTTTTCATCCTTATCAAGTGTATTGTTAAGTTCAAAGAGAATGTTTGATTGCATGATAGATTTATTGAAAATTTCTTACATTTGAAGTTGTCATGTGTCCACTTGATACAGGCAACGCAGGAACTTCAACTGTTATCACCTCAATTCCCTTGCCAAACAAACAGAGCAAAATGCTCCGGCTGAAATATCAATGAATAAAAATAAGAATGTGACATTTATGTTGTTTGCTTGTCTGACAGATTTATTGCCATTTAGACAATTTCATCCAATAAACTAAAAATATATTAAAAGGCCTTTATGAATAAAAAAACAAACAAGAGAATCATTTTCAGTAAACCTCAATTTAAAAGTGTATCAATATTTTTTGGAATGTAGAAGTTTTTCTTTTATAAGTGTTACCAGTCACTCAAAGCAATATGAGTAAAAAATGGCTTTATTACATAACTGCTATTTTGGAAAAGAAAAAATTGTTAAACTTTTGATCATAAATAAAAATATGAAGATACACCATTTGCTACGGAAGTTTGTGCTAAATTGACTGTAGTATGTCGCCCCAGTGGTATCTATAAGTTTGTCATAAAATTTAAATTGCATTTCTTTAGCACCCTCCAGTGCAAAATGTTAATACAATGTTTACTGAAGATATTTTAGTAAATCGTTATGTTTCTATGCTTAAAAGAAGTTTTAACATGTTAAGTGCTGACGACACGCCTCAAACATACGCGCAGTGCGTACAACCCATCAGGCATGTTCTGTTGATAAGATGTTTGTTTTTGCTAAATTTCTCAAGATAGCATTTATTTACGTGCAATTTCATTCACAGTGGATAGGTACTGTCATTAATTTTTCAAATATTCTTGAAAATACATTTCAAAATATTTTTTTTAAAGAGCTTTTAATAAAAGCTTTAAAATAAAAATGGCAATACCGATTTGGACATTAATAATTTTATATGTAATGAATTTTTGGCAATTAATTCCTTACTACACTTGAAATGTGTATAATACATAAAAGTAATAAGATAAACTTACCCTTTGCATTTGACAATATCTAATCCTTGGATATCAGACACAGAGGAATAATATTGTCCAATAAAATCACAGCCAATCTCTAAATCACCATCCAGAGACCATCTTAGTATAGTTACTCTCTGGTCTATAGAAACACTAACAATTAATTTTCTATCCTTGAAAACTTTTACTCCAGTTATTTGACTACAATGGTAGTCTTCACAAGACCAATCGTCGATTTTCTCAAGTTTCAAACTATTTTCTTCATTTTCAAAACATATGACATTTATACTTAACATATTATCATCGCCTCCAGTCACGAGAATGATGGTATTCTCATCAAGGATCTCCAAATCAAATGCATTTATTCCCGCTTGATGAATTTTCATTGTTTCAAAGGGTTGTAAAGTCGATGATTCTTTTAAATCTCTGTCATTCACATATAAAGTAAAATCCCAAAATGCCACTGTGCCATCCACAGCTAGTGTTATAACTAAATAAAGTCCTTTGATACAAAAACTAAAAACTTTAAGTATACATTTCTTATGAAACTCTAAACTTTCGCTAAGAATAAAATCACATTTTTTTCCGTCAAAAGCAGTTCTGTATACTCGAAGTAAACCATCAGAACTCCCGGCTAACAGAATGTTATGAAAACATTCATTAGAATCGTCACTTGTTAGATTTGCAATGTTTTTTGGTAAACAATGTAAGCTCATAAATCTTGTCTCAGCATCTGAATCAATCTGTACATTACGCCAGCTCCCATTTTTTTTTCTTCTTTCAAGATCTGTTCCTTTAAGCATATAGTTTCCTATCTCCTTGCAATCGATATTCAATCTGTTTCCAATAGAACTGACTTCCAACCACAAAGCGCAGATTTGTGCACGACCACCTGCACTGTAAAGTATATATTCGCTTTTATGGTTACCATTGTTTATTTTTCTCGATAAATAAAAACATCTTATACTTGATGAGTGGTAGCTCAAATCATTTATATGTTCCAAATTAAAATTCATAGAATTCATGTGACACAATGAAATATTTATAGATGTATCTTCTCCGGCAGAAATTAAAATAAAACCTTCAGAGCCGTGAAGTTCTATCGGAATGTTTACGCAGCAGTTTATTTCTTTAGAATGAAATCCTTTGATGATACTTTTTGATGCGATATCATCGTATTTTGCATTTATACTATGGACTAGAGAATTCTTGATGAAAACAAAACGCAAACATTTCAATTTCTTGTTTTCGTGCTCCATCCAGCATTTCATCAAATCCCAAGATCTGTGCCCTCCGCCACATTGCACATCCATTACAACACTTTTTTCATTTAAATCCCAAACAACTAAATTGGCTTCACGAAATCCGCATACAATCTGTTTTTCTCTATCGATAAAGTTCTCCACCCAATCAAATGATAATTTTACATGATACATATATTGAAGTAATACGCAATTATTTTGCATCACTTTCAACATAAAATATTTGACAGATCCATCTCTTCCTGTAGTTATAACCTTGTTATCAAAAAATTCAATTGTATTAAGGCCTATATTTCCGTGTACTTTTAATAAACTTTGTATAGGATCATCAAGTCCTTTTTTAAAAAGGTGAAGATTACCACATCTATCACCGACGAGTAGAAACTGTCTGGATAGTGGGTCCATAGCGGCTGCAGTCAACCACTTCTGTTTACATTTGGGCAAATTGAATGAATCTATCTTGATACAACTGTCACCTTGTGGTCCCCAAAGAGAAATTACTCCTTTTGCATCGCAGACAACTAAACATCTATTGGCAACCCAATAAACGGACAATATTCTTCCATCTATAATTTTATCACTTATGTACTGAATTAAATTTGGATCAAACTTGCAAGTTTCTGCAAACACATCAATATATCCATCACCACTAGTGATCGCCATAAATTGTCTGCATGAAGATGCAGCTAAACGAAAATTAGCATTTTCACGAGGTATTTTGTATTTAATACTCCATTCTTCTATTTCAAAATCATAGTACAACACGTAACCTTTTTCAGTTACACAAACCACATTTCCGCGAGCTGTAAGGACAAGTTTTTTTGGAACTAAATCTTCATACTGAAATTCAAGTGTTTCTATTTCGGAAATTGCTTGATCTATAAATCCTTTATGAAGAGTTACTCCTGAATCACTGCCCGCGGTAATTATTATGTTTTTGTCAAAATCTCCATCCAAACACCATAAGGTTCCACTATGGCAAACTTTTCGCTTATTTACCAAATTTCCTTTTAAAGTCCATATGCACATGATAGAATCTTCACCGACTGATATAATGAAATTTTGATAAACCAAGTTTCGCATAACTCTGGCCGCATGACCAAACATTGTCGCTTCTGGCAATATTTCTAATTGTTGCCAATAGCTCAATAAATTTTGTTTATTACGTCCGTTGAGTTTCCATATCCTCACTGATCTATCATCAGAAGTCGATACGATAATATTTTTCTCTTCATGGTAAGATATTGAGAATATTACGCCCTGCAAAAAACATTAAGTAATTTTGAAACAGTTATAACTTAAAATATATTAGTTTCATAGACTAGTTAACTATTTAGATTTATAATATAAACATCTTGGGAATATATAAAGATTTTAATTTATTGAAAACAATTTATAAATAAATGTAATGAAATGAAAGGTTATAGAACGTGAGTATAATGTATGGGTTAACATATAAAAACTGGAGTAGGTTAATGAGTTCTGTTATCTGGGCAGTATGTTTATGGGTGAGTTGAAAGAGATATTGAAAGAAGAGTAGCAAGAGGAAACAAGGTAAACGGAGCACTTAATGTTATATATAATAACCACGCAATATCAACAGTAACTAAAATGACAATACATTGACACACACAGCCATCAGCAGTGTATGTGTGGTTACTATAATTTACTACGCAATCCATACAATAGCATCCTTTATTGGCTTATTAACAGCTATGTCTCACAGCTGTACGTGGACTTGTTCAATATTGGAAATGATGTCTTTTTTTGTATGCGAGTATAATACGCACCACAGTTTTAGCGGGCAATAAAATGAGCAAAATCTGTATGTATTACACTTGATATTTTACACTTTGTACGAAAGTCGGACTGCTTGTGTAATAATAAAAATCTGTAAGACAATAATAATCTGTAATAATAACACTTGAGATTTTACAGTATGTACGAAAGTAATAATAAAAAAAAATCTAAATACCTTGTGTCCAGATATTCTGTTGTAAACTCGTTCACTTCCAGTACTCCAGAGAACGATTTGGGAAAATGCTGTCCCAACCATAGCCAATACATGATCTTTGATTTCGTAAAGTAATCCGGAATACAAAATACATTTTTCTTCACAGTTAAATGTATTGGTAATATTATTACTATTAATATCCCAAAACTGAAATAAAAACATTAAAAATTAAATATCATCGAGAAATGTATTCCTTCAATAGCCTTTTGGTATGTGTGATGTGTAGATTGGAAATATATTCCAAGTATCAAGGTATATCACCAGTATAATATATATGATTGGATATTCATTTTAACAGTAGGCTGCCATATGGAGGAACTGTGGATGTTTGCTTATAGAGTATTTGGATTTGTGATACGAGTCACTAAGTCATTTATAGGGGAGAGGTTCTCAGATCTCTCTACAGTGCGCTGGTATGTAGCAAGTGATAATATGAAGCATCGATGTGGAGTCAATAGAAGATTTGTTATTCCTAAATGGTAGAAAAAGTTCAAAAGAATTTTTGAAGATATCTCTACTTGTAGGAGTGCTGTTTCTACCCATGGATCTATTCTATAAAGTTTCTTCTAGGCATGTTGGGATACTACCTTCTAAGCGAAGGAGTTATGTGTGGGTCTCTTCATATATCTTTAGATTGCTAAAATGAATAACACGTAATCCAATTATGCTGGAAAAAAATTAGTTTTATAATGCTGATTTAATTTCTGCCAGTCTAAACAGAAATATTAATTTGTTTAGACTGGCAATACCAGGTCTGTAAATATGAAAGTGGAATTTGCTCATAGATGGCTCTAGTTGTCAATGTAGTGACTGTCAAACCGCGTCATTGGCGCCTTTTTCTTGTGTTTACATTTGTCAAAGACTTTTAACTTACAACAATACAAGTTTAATACAACTACATATGTTTTCATAGCGTTGAACATGTCTGTTTTTGTGCCTGAAAACTACGATTTGCGGACAGCATTGATTTTCTGTTACCATTTGAAGAAAACTGCTGCAGAATCGCATCGAATGTTTGTCGAAGCTTATGGTGAGCATGCTCTTGGTAAATCACAGTGCTTTGAGTGGTTTAAAAAATTCAAAAGTGGCGATTTTGAAGTGAGAAACGAAGAACGTGGAAGACCACCGAGAAAGTTTGAAGACGCCGAATTGCAAGCATTGTTGGATGAGGATGACGCTCAACCGCAACAACAACTCGCAGATCAATTAATTGTGACACGAGAAGCCGTCTCCATACGTTTGAAAGCCATGGGTAAGATCCTGAAGGTGGGAAAATGGGTTCCATATGAACTGAATGATAGACAGCAAGAAAACCGAAAAACCACTTGCGAAATGCTGCTCATCAGGTACAAAAGAAAATAATTTCTCCATCGAATTGTGACTGGTGATGAAAAATGGATATATTTCGAGAATCCTAAGCGTAAAGATCATGGGTAACTCCAAGCAAACCAGCGACATCGACTGCAAGGCCAAATCGCTATGGACAGAAGACAATGCTCTGTGGTTGGTGGGATCAGAAAGGTGTTATCTATTATGAGCTACTAAAAGCTGGCGAAACCACTGAACGCTACCGACAACAAATTGTGGATTTGAACCAAGCATTGCGTGAAAAATGACCAGAATATCAAAAGAGGCAACACAAAGTGATTTTGCTTCATGCACCATCGCACACAGCAAAACCGGTCAAGGAAACGATTGAGGCGTTTAGTTGGCCAATACTTTTGCATGCGGCTTACTCACCAGACTTGGCTCCATCCGATTACTACTTATTTGCATCGATGGGACACGCACTTGCTGAGCAGCGCTTTACTTCTTATGAAAATGTACGAAAATGGCTCGATGATTGGTTTGCCTCAAAAGAGCAACAGTTCTTTTGGCGTGGCATCCACAAATTGCCAGAGAGATGGGAAAAATGTGTAGCTAGTAATGGGCAATACTTTGAATAAAATATTTTTTACCATTTTCATACAATAAATGTGTATTTTCTATAAAAAAATTACGGTTTCATATTTACAGACCTGATAAACAGAGCTAACTTGCAAAGTGTTCCTCCTTTGAATCACAGTCTATCTCTTTCGAATGGAACCTCGGATATTGACATATTCAACTTTTCAGGAGTTAATTGTTTCAACTCCAGAATTATTTCTTATTTCATATTTTAATATATATTTTTTATACTGTATATATTTCTTTTTAAGCTTTGCATATAATTGGATTTAATTTGAATATGTAAGCTATGTAAAATAAATAAATATAAAATCTTCTTCCTTTTCTTATAACAAGAATAACTGGTAAAAATAGTAAGCAAAAATACAATTGTATTATTGTCAAGTTCATCTTATGAATCTGATCAGGGTAATGTGTAGCACCTTTCGATAAAATCTTAAGATATAATAATCTGTTTTACATTGAATAATAAATACCAGACATACGGAACATTACCAAATTTATAATGTCTTTTTAATCAGAAATGCTTTATGCTATCCTTAATGAAATTGATAAATATGTATTACTTTACCTGTACAACATTATGAGCAGTCAAAATAGCAATATAGGTATAATCTTTAATCCAAATCAATGTGATGATCCAATCAGAGCATTCCAGATTCTTTTCTAAGTTTCGTAATAAAATCTTGCTATATAAATTCCTCTCGTCACTTTCCAAATAAATATTGTATATTTTACAAAGTTTACCTCCGAAGATTGCTACCTGTGATTGTTGCAAATTAGGAACAAATCCATGAATCTTTTGTCCGATAAAAACATTAGTTTTAAAAACTATTTGACGACAGCATATCTTGTAAATATGAGCAACATGACCAATACCTAAAATATTTACAGAAATTAAAGTCTAATCCATAAAATCATAATTTAATTATAAAAAAAACATACTCGTTAACTGTTACAAATATAATTTTGCGAGCTAACTTACGTTATATTGAAAGTAGAAATTACATATATATATAACACATCGATCAATAAGTCCCGAGACTAACCAACAGATGGTGCCTCTAATAACAAATCCATACCATTCTCAGTTAGTACCAGCCTTTAGTAGTTACGTGTCAAACTTTCATGACATTCCGACATTGTGTCATTGAGTTACAGTGGTTTTAGTGACGCTACTTTTGCTATTTTCAAAACAATGGAAAAAACCGAATTTTGTGAGTTGATAAAACATTGCTTTTTAATGGGAAAAAATACCGTTCAAACTCAGCGATGGCTTGAAAAGTGTTATCCGGGCTCTGCTCCGTCGAAAATAACCATTTGTCGGTGGTATGCTGATTTCAAACGCGGTCGTACGGACACAAATGATGCTGAATGCTCTGGTCGTCCAAATGAGGCTGTTACACCAGAAAACATAAAAAAGCCCTCAAAATCGTGATGGAAAATCGCAAAGTAAAGTTGCGTGAGATAGCTGACATCCTGAAAATATCATTTGGTAGTGTTGACACTATTTTGCATGAACATTTGGTCATGAAAAAGCTTTTTTCAAAATGGGTGCCGCGTTTGCTCACAATGGAACAGAAACAACAAGGCATCGATGATTCAGAGCGTTATTTAGCACTGTTTACGTGAAATAAACAGGAGTTTTTGCGTCGGTATGTGACAATGGATGAAACTTGGATCCACCACTATACTCCGGAATCAAATCGGCAGACAGCTGAGTGGAGAGCAGCCGGTGAAAGTCGTCCGAAGCGACCAAAAACCCAACAGTCGGGAAGGTTATGGCCTCCGTATTTTGGGATGCGCATGGTATAATATTCATCGATCACCTTGAAAAGGGAAAAACTATCAATAGTGAATGTTACATAGCGTTATTGGAGTGTTTGAAGGCAGAAATTGCAAAAAACGGCCCCATATGAAGAAGAAAAAAGTTTTCTTTCATCAGGACAATGCACCGTGTCACAAGTCGATGGTAACGATGGCCAAATTGCATGAGTTGAACTTCAAATTGCTTCCGCACCCACCGTATTCTCCAGATTTGGTCTCCAGCAACTATTGGCTGTTCGCAGACCTCAAAAAGATGCTCTAGGGAAAGAGATTTGGCTCCAATGAAGAAGTGATTGCCGAAACTAACGCCTATTTTGAAACCAAAGATAAATCGTTCTACATGGCTGGCATAGAAAAGTTAGGAAAGCGTTGGAATGAATTTATCGCTCTTGAAGGACAGTATGTTGATGAATAAAGAAGAATTTTGGCATACAAATGTTGTTTTAGTAGTTAGTCCCGGGACTTATTGATCGATGTATTATATATATTGATAAGTGCATTTATATTTACAGTAATTCCTCCATTTATTTTTTAAACTATAAGAATGGAAAAGAACAAACAAAGCAGCAGGCTCTAGAAAGATCCTTTACATCAGGGGAGATTTCTATATTTTGATATAAATCATCTACACGTGGGAAATTTAAGTGTTGCTATTATTAAACAACTATTATATGTTTTATTGTTAATTCTTAATTTATAAAAAAAAACAGCTCGTGGGCCACACAAAACATGCTGGAGTGACATGGCTGTTTTGCGCCATTAATATGGGACAATTGCAACTGTAAGACTGACCAACAGTTGCAACTGTAAGACTGATAACAGAAACAATGGATGATTCATCCAGCAAGAGTAATTTTGAATTAATAGGTACAGCAAAAGTTCTGTAATTTTTTCTTCGTATAAATAAATGTTTTAATGGTTGTCAGTAACCACTTATATAAACTTATAAAATAAATAACATTGTGCATATAAAATAAATAAATAAGATTTCAGTCTTCTACAGTTCGGAAATTCTAGGATGAGTCCTGTGACAGCTCACAAATTTGCCCCAATACAACCTTGTAACGATATTCAGTAATTTAAATTATTTTATCAACTTTAATATAAGCCTCAATTCTAATAAATAGCAAGTTATTTAGGTAAATACATTACATAAGGTTGTATTGGGGCAAATTTGTGAGCTGTCACAGGACTCATCCTAGAATTTCCGAACTATAGTGTAGATCCCGCTGGATGGGGTCTTATTTTGTCATCCATAACAATGTGGGGATCGAACTGAACTGCCTAGAGTATGATCTCGATTTCGCACCTTCAGAAGCATTTCAACTAAACTCTTAGAGTGAGCTGTTTGTTGCATTCTTTGCAAGGTCTATCCATACATACTATCACCTCATTTCACTGTCAGTGTAGGCAGAGATGACAGGACGCCAGACTTTCCTATCTTGACAAATATCCTTAGCCTCTTCTCTATCCATACTTCTACGATTTATTTGACTTTCTACGTTTCCTTCTTCTGAATATCATTCACTTGATCCTGCCATACTTTCTTGGTCTTCCACTCACATTTGCACTGTATATGTTTTGTTAATCTTTCTTCATTCATTCGTTTCACATGCTCAAACCATTTCAACATACTCTTTTTCATCTTACTCAACACATCAATTCACATTTATTTCTGATCCGTATTCTGTCATACATTATCACTCCATTCTCAATGTACGTATTTCTACAGCATTTATTCAGCTCATTTCAGTCTTTTCCCACATCCACGTTTCCCTTCTATACATTAAAATTGGCACCAAGACTATTGTGGACTATCATCTTAACTGATTTTGATACTGTCCGGTTCGAGTATATATATTTAAGTGTACTACTGACTTTATTTTCTATTGCTACATGTTATTCGATATCCCTCTTAACTCTTCCATCATCTGAGATAATACTACCCAAATAGTAGAATTCCTCAAGTTGTTGTTATCAAATCTTTCACTATATACGTCGCATTTTGTTTTCCTTTCACACTTAAATTAATTCTTATAACGCTATGTAAAAAAAACTACAAAAAAGGATGGCTGACAAACTCGATTTCAATTTTCAATGGTTCGTATATCGCTATATGTAAATAAACTGAAAGAGAACTTTTTTCAGGACAGTTCCTTCTATTCATGATACAAATTTAATAACTTATTGATAATGGTAGATCGTGATCACAAAAAAATAAACAATACAATTTAAATGTCTACAAAGTACGATATTTATTCGGATTCTAGGTAAAGATTTAACGTACCTATCATTAAATAATCATTTTTAATTATCTTAAGTGCCGTCACATCAGTTTTAATAAAATTACTGTGTATAATAATCTCAACCATTATGATTTATAAATTAGATTTCAAAATTCGTGAATTTAATTCAGCTCCATAAAATGTTATTGATGATAAATATTTTTAGGTTAGATACGTTTTTTCTTTTACAAACAATACAAAAAAATACTGTCCCCGCCTACGGCTGAAAAATCAATATCGGGCGAGCCAATCAAAACGCCCAGAATGGGGCGGAGCTGAAAGTACCGTTCCCATAAGTTCCCATAGTGATAAATATACTAATTAAAAAAATACATTTCTAGACAATTTAAAGTTTCAACTGATACAAGCTTAAAAAAAATCGGTCTATAAGTGATACTCGTATCATATTTAATTTGATTTAAAAGATCAATTACTGGCTGTTCGTCCGTATTCTTTGCAGTTCTCAGAGCAATTTTAAAAGATAGCAATGTGCTGAGCTTAAAAATAAATATACATATATAACAATTATCTACGAGTATTAACATTCTCTAAACCAAATAAACTTATATTGGCTCAAGACATAAAAGTTAATTAAAAATACTTTTCTCATTAAAATTAATCAATAAAAAATCTTATTCGTATATTTATGAATCCATTGAAGTGATTTGACATTATTTTTACGCACAACTATGTGCCAAATGTCATGTCTAATAAAAAATAACTTTTTGAAATAACATTTTAATATTTTTATATTATTGGATCTCGAAATATGGATAAGCTAATTCTAGAATAAATCTGACCCCTGTTGTTGATACTTTGTCTTTTATTCAATAAATGTTGTTATGGTTTGTAAATGACACTTAAACGTCGTATATTTTTTTCAATAATTAAATAACCTAATATTTTTAATGATAAAAATTGTAATTTTCCTAAAATGTTATTGTGCACTTCATCACAACACAAAATCAGCGAAGAAAATGATAATTGAAAATAAATCATCGAATTTATAAAACATCTTCGTAAATGGAAATTAAATCGAAACTTTTCATATAAAACAATTTTACATTGAAAAAAAAAACAAATTATAAAATATCCTATTGATAGCGGTTCATCCGAGAATGCATAAAAAACGTAAGAGAATTCTGAGAGGATTTATAAAAATGTCCAGAAATGACATATACGCAATTATTTTTTGTATATAGTGGATTCTCATCGAAAGGATCAAATGTATGTCCAGACTTGAGCGCAGATATAATAGATAGTTGAGCGTAGAAAAATGATTATGAATTATCTCTGAATAATGCGCGTAAAACGTAAAAGAGAATTCTGAGAATATTTATAAAAATATCGAGACGATATACAGGAAATTATGTTTTATGGAGAATATTCATAAAAAATTATACAAACGTGTTGCACAAAACTGTGCGTCGAAAAATCGTGTGCGCAGTAATACCAACAATTTTATTTCGCTTAGTTAATCACATTGGAGCGTGTTATTTTGACATACAAAGTGACAGTTGTTAACAGTGTTACAATTTAAGAGAAAAATATCCCTAAAGTTTAGAATGTTTAAATTTATTGAAATAAATAGGCCTCCGAACTTAATATAAAAAAAATAACAATTATTGAAATGGTTTAATTTTTGTAGTTGAACACTTACGAAATATACATCAAATATAATTTCATAGGTAAATTCCCTAGAAGTTGATTATTTTTTCAATATAAAATCATAAGTGTGACGTAATTCCTTATCTCTTATCATTATATTGATACTGGCTTCCAGCACAGTAAACTTTTGAATTATGTATTATTGCCAGGCCAATCCTAGGTCAACCATTTTCGTCATACACAACTATGCTGTTTCAACTGTGGTTCGGTGCATCTTTTACGATCTTGTGGAAATTTTACAGGGCGTCATAATTTATCTAGGCAGTTAGTTCTTGAAAAAAAATTATAAATTTCTACTGTAATGTAATAATAATCTAAATTAGATATATTTTGAATTTTGAGTGAATTTCTAAATAATGTTGAAGCTTCAAAATATATTGATTTAGTTGGCACAATAATTTGGTTAATATGTTAAGTTCGGGCTTCAATTTCTGGTGGAACCTGTTTCAGGGTCAGTTCTACTTTCAGAACTGATTTCACCTTCATTTAAATTTTTCTATGAATTGTCAAAATGAATAATAATTCATTCATCAGAGGCAATTTCCTATAGATTAATAATATTGTTGATCCATAATCTCTCATGACATTAGACCTTAAGTCTATCATCCTTATTATTCTTTTCCCACTCAGGTATGTGTATGTTGAAAGAAGAGTTCCTTTAGACATTTTCTTCTCTATCACTATTTTGATCTTCTAGTGTTAGTAGAACTGTTGACTCATAATGTGGATGATGATGCATATTTATTTTGACAATACATTGTCCATCTCTTCGAGTGTTTTTATGAACAAATACACACCATCACAATCCCTTTATTAATCAATCAACATATTACTATGTGATAGTCTACAAATATCCCAAAATGATACTCCTCAAAGATCCGCCTCCTCAGGCTTCAAATTTATATAAAGCCATTTTTACTTACAAAATGTAAGATATTAATTAATTCACACCTGCCAATTATTTCAGATGTATGAGTAGGGTGTTAGTTCAGTAAAGATCATCATTACAAAAGATCAATTGTTTATTTGAAATGGAAACTATAAGTTAGTTGGAACTTATTTCTCAAAGTGAAACCAGCTTGGAATGTACAAGGTATGAAACCTGGGATGGCAGATTGCTTAAGAAACATGCTAACCGTTATACCAATAGTAAAAGTCATTATAACTGTATCAGAAAAACACAAAATCTGCATTTATTACTATGCAAAACACACACTATATCATCTCAGTTATGCTATAAAATGAGTTATAACTGTTTCAAAATTACTGTAATCTATTGTACCAGAAAACTAAATCTCCAAAATTCTTTAAATAAAAAAAAACAACTTTTTACAATAATTTAAATTTACATGAATCTTAAAAATCCTCCTTTATAAATATCCCTTTAACTTAGTTTGCACTTTTCATAATGATGTGTATGAGTCGGTTGGGTGGTTATATCGCAATACAGTGGTCCCAAGACCTGGATTGACATAGCTTCTCCCACCATGCTTCTCATACCTCCACATGGTGACCGACGGGCAACGAACATGAGGGGGAAGTTAATAGTAACCAATTCGTCGGGGATCCCAAAAGTACGGCTAAAGTGAAAAACAGTGAGCGTCTGTCCCGCATGTTAGCAGCGGCTCACAAATGGTGAGTGTTGGCAACTCGACGTATTCGGATAATAGTCGCATACACCATCTCTAATGGGTATCCAGGCTCATTAGTTTAATCCGATAGTTGGCCATTAACGGCCAATGATAGGGGATGTAGCCCTAGTTATACTACAGAAATTCTAGGATGGGTCCTGCGATGTTTTAAACGTCATGTCTCAAAGGGATGGGGTAAAATCGTTTTTTTTTTACAAATCGAATAGTTTTTTTATAAATTGAAAAATTGTTTTTCTTTAAACTGATGTTTTAATTCCTAATTTTCATTGTACTGACTTTCTAATGTATTGTATGATTTGTATCTATTATATCTTCAAATTGGCCAAGATCCACTATGAATGAATACTAATTACGAACATTTCATTTTAGGTATAAAAAAATCGAAAATCCAATTATCGAATACCCCACATTTTTGCTAATTTGTAACAAGATGTATTAATTTGTCATTATTGTTAGTTTTTTGTAATGTATTTACCTAAATAACTTGCTATTTATTAGAATCGAGGCTTATATAAAAGTTGATAAAGTAATTAAAATTACTGAATGTCGTTACAAGGTTGTATTGGGGCAAATTCGTCAACTGTCATAGGACCCATCCTAGAATTTCTGAAGTATAGTTGGGTCACTCTGGTTCCACGTCTGACAACCATCGGTGGATAAAACATGTAGAGTCAAACAAACCAACAGTAAGCTGGAAAAGCGACAGCTAAGATGGTACGGGCACATAAAATGGTGACTACCAAACCATACGGTAAATCAGGCAATGTCCGTGGATCTTCCATGACATCCGTCCAGAGGAAGACCAAAGAACTCCTGGATAACTCAATGCTCCAAAATCCTGCAGAGAAACGGCCTAGATGAAAGCGACACCCCGAACCGAAGAACATACAGCCTAAAAACGAGAAGAGCCGACCACAACAACCTAGGCAATGAGTTGGGACAGTGCCAGAAAGAAGAAAAGAAGAAGAAGATAATGATGTGTATGAATTATTTGATTTTTATTGTTTCATTAATAATTTAGGGGTGCCATGATAAAAATGTTGTACATCACTGATGTAATATTATATTATATCTGCCTTTCCACTATTAGTATGTGCATGTATTTGTTATCACTGACTTTGGGTATTTTTTACTTATTCCGTCACATTTAAAAAAACAACAATGGCACTATTTCGGACAAGTCGAACATTTTTAAAATGCTTATCGAAAAGAAATTGTAAAGCGGTAAGAAAATCAAATATATAATGATAATAAAAAACATTTTGTTCTAATAAAACATTATAATTTTACCTTTTTATGCAGGCTTTGTCAACCACTATTCAACCAAAACAAGACAGACTGTTTGCTGATAATGAGAGCACATTTCCAGGTTGTAAAGCTCCGTTTACTAATGAGCTCGTATTTACAGAAGCAAAGAGCTATAATCCGATTCCAATATACAGAGTACTCCTCAATTCAGGAGAGATGGTGGAAAGTGAAGATCCCAAATTATCCCAAGATATTGTTACAAAAATGTATAAAAATATGACCCTACTGAACACATTGGATAAAATTATGTATGAATCGCAAAGGTGAATTTTTTCATTACTTACTATCTTATTTACCTTTCTTTATTTTTGTTTTTTTCCACAACTATTTATCGGGAATGGTTACAGCGCTACTTTCTTAATATTTTTGTAGAAAATTTTCCTTCTAATATTGAGTCATGTTTTTATTCCAGTATGATTTCCTTAATATTTTAAAGTTGTGCCTATACACTACTGTTAGACTGGTTATTCACTAGATTTTGGTCATTTTTATTTTATTTACCTATTGTATATTACATGATAATGAAAGATACAATAATAATAAAAACAAGAGTTTAAAGACATACATTTCAATAATCATAAAAACATATTTCCTTCCCCTATCATGTTTAATTGCTATGTTCAGATATCGTAGATCTGCTGGTTCGCTAACTAAGAATTCCTGTTTTTAGCTTATCACATGGTTCAATGAAATTCTCTCATTACTGAAAATAACGTAAAAAAACAATCTACATATAGGTGAGATTTGCACTGTTATAGTTTGGAAATTTTAGGATGAGTTCTGTGACAGCTCACAAATTTTCCCCAATACAACCTTATATAATGTATTTACCTAAATAACTTGCTATTTATTAGAATTGAGGCTTATATTAAAGTTAATAAAATAATTAAAATTACTGAACATCGTTACAAGGTTGTATTGGGGCAAATTTGTAAGCTGTACAGGACTCATCCTAGAATTTCCGAACTATAGTAATAGTTCAAGGAACAAAAAAAACAACAATAGCAAGATACCACAAACAATCACCACGCTCAAATTGGTCTATGATGTATAAATACTAAGAATTCTGCATTTTAATGCAATAACCCATTGATAACAAGAAAATAAGATCCCCGTCATTATTTATTTCTCAACGTGTGACAACATTATCGTAGATTTAGCAATGCCCTGAAAAAGGAGTAATTCCTTCAGTGCATATTTGAGCTTTAAAATATTAAATGACTTCCACTCATCTGGCAATGCAATATATAATATATCCTAGGTGCTAAAAAAATATAATGCCTTTGGCTAATAAAAGTGTTTATCCATTGAATACTAATTATATTCTCTCTACTATTGTTCCTGGTCTGATAAATGTGGTCAATCATCATATGAGCTTCACAGTGTTTGTAAATCGTGAGAACCATTTTTATTATATATATTTGCCTTATACTGAGAACACCAGTCTTTGAAAAGTTGCTCACTTGGATATTTTAAAGGTTCTTTCAATATAACCTTGATTATTAGTTTCTGCACCCTTGCAATTCTATCGATTATGGTTTTGGACACTCCTCCCATCTATAACCACAACCCCCACATTTGCATTGCAAAGACTATTGTAGGTCATACAATCAAACAATGGTTCTAAAACTGCAGGCAGTTAACGTAACAATCTGACTTGTCCCACTGTCAATTTTTTTTATATGATATATAAGCCCTGTCATACTGCGGGTGTATCGGACGTGTGCCGTCACCCGTGTGTGTGGGTATGTGATGTGAAAAGGACACTGTGTGTAGATCTGTATTATTAAACTTGTATGTTGTAATTCGATGCTATTCTTTGTTCCTGTATTTGTATAATCTAATGTTCCTGTATTTGTATATGTTAAATGCTTGTATGTAAACCCTTATAATTATATGTAAATATGTATGTTTGTTTGACTCCGATCGCATTCGCAACCGCGCTGAAAATAAGTGACTTGCAAAGCGGTGCGATCGGAGTAGGTCCGGGCTCACTCGGCGTAAGCAGGGCCCAAACCCCGAAAGTTGTTGTATTTGGCGGGCAATGGGCGCTTGCGACGGCCGACTGACCATTAATATAGAGGGCCCCCCAATTTGGAAATCATGTTCTGCTCACTTCTCACTCCTTTGAAATATATAATTCTCAGTAATACCGAATTTACCGTGTTTTTACTTGAGACCCGCTACCCTACATCGACTGCCTGAGAGGAATCTCTCCCTGCTCTTCTTCTTCTTCTTCTGCTGGATCTTCGCTACGGAATTCGCTAGCTCGATTCTCTGAGCGCTACGCGGCGACCAACCACCTATCTACAGTCTTTGTACCTGTCCGGTACAGCGGGTATGCTTAGGTTTGCTCCAAAGGTAGCTCTTAAACAGCTCACTGCATGATTGCGATCAAGTAATAGGAATTCAGCCTTATAGATAGGAATACACCACAGATGAGGTCTCTTTATGTTGAAATAAATCAATATTGATTTCACATTATCCTTTTTTTTTTAGTTTGAGCAACAAATGCATGTTTAAAAAAATGTACAATTAATTTTTATCATTTGTGATATATTTTATTTCAGGCAAGGAAGAATATCCTTTTATATGACCAACTATGGAGAAGAAGCTATGCAATTTGGAAGTGCAGCTGCCCTTACCCCTGAGGACATGATCTATGCTCAATACAGGGAGTGTGGAGTTCTCATATGGAGAGGCATGACTGTCACACAATTAATTAACCAATGTTATGGAAACCATGAAGATATGGGAAAAGGGAAACAAATGCCAGTTCATTATGGAAACAAGGAATTAAATATTGCAACAATATCCAGTCCCCTTGGTAATATATAATATTAATATTATTTTACTAGTTAAAAATTTATAAATATCATGCAAAATCCACAGTAATGGTTATAGAAAAATATGAGAGCAAAAGTAAATGTGTCATATAGATTCATGTGTGAAGACACTACAGAGATCTACTGTATGCTGATGACATGGTAGTGTTGGCGGAGAGTGGAGATGAATTGCAGAGTTTGATAAGTAAATTGTATAAGAGATGCGAATAGAAAGATCTGAGAATAAATGTTGCAAAATCCAAAGTAATGGTGATAGAAAAATATGAAAGCAAAAGTAAATGTGATATATGGGTGAAAACTAAAAGATTGGAGCAAGTTGAGAAATTCTGTTATTTAGGTAGTATTTTCTCAAATGATGGAAGAGTTTAGAGGTAAAACGAACGGCGTGCGGCAATAGAAAACAAAGTCAACGGGTCACTAAAATTATATACTTGAACCGGACAGTAACAAAATCTGCTAAGATGATAGTCCACACTTTAATACCAACTTTGATGTATAGGAATGAAACTTGGACGTTGATAAGACTGAGAGGAGCTGAATATAAATACTGTATGAATATTTAAACTGAGAAGAATACATGGAGTGACAATATATCACAGAATACGGAATGAAATTCACCAACCAGCCAGAATACAATGAACCAAATAAAAAACTAAAACAAAAATCATATATTAGGAGTACAAATTAGATCGGTCCGTTTCCAAAAGATAGCTCTGGCTGTTATGAATGGTTCATATTGACAGCCGATTTTGGCGGTTTCAGAGAGGTTAGACATCTGCCAATAATATTCAGTTTATATCACTTTGAGTTTCATGCAAAAACCTTGTTTTGTACAGTGTTGAAAATGTCGAATTTTGTGTTAACCAAGCAGTATTTGCGGGAGGTTTTAATTTTCTGCTTTAATTGGAAGAAAAGTGCAGCTGAAGCCCATCGAATGCTTGTTGAAGTTTATGGTGACGCTGCTCCAACTGATAAATCATGTAGGGAATGGTTTCGACGTTTCAAGTATGGAGATTTCAGCGTCGAAGACAAGCCTCGCTTTGGACAGCCAAAAAAATTTGATGACAAAGAATTAGAGGCATTACTCGAAGAAGATCAGAGTCAAACGCAAGAGAAGCTTGCAGAATCATTGGGAGTGACTCAACAAGCCGTTTCCGTACGATTGAGAGCCATGGGAATGATTCAAAAACAAGGAAATAGGGTGCCTTATAAACTGAAACCGAGAGACGTTGAAAGGCGATTTTTCACTTGCGAGCAGCTGATTCAAAGGCAACAAAGAAAAGGTTTTTTGCATCGGATTGTAACTGGACATGAGAAGTGGATATTCTACGAGAACCCCAAGAAGAAAAAATACTACGCTCAGCTCAACATCAACACCAAAACAGAACATACATGGTTCGAAGATCATGCTCTGTATCTGGTGGGACCAAAGGGGTGTTGTTTACTATGAGGTGCTCAAACCTGGCGATTCCATTACGGGCGATCGGTATCAGCTACAATTAAGAAAAACGGCCGGAATACGAGCAAAGACATGATAAAGTTATTCTTCTTCATGACAATGCTCGGCCTCATGTCGCAAAAGTCGTAAAAAAATATTTGGAAACGCTCAAATGGGATGTTTTACCGCACCCGCTGTATTCCCTGGACATTGCTCCTTCTGATTACTGGTTCTTCCAGAGGATGCAGCACGATTTGGCAGGTCACGGGGTCACTTCTTTCGTAGAAACCGAAAATTGGCTCCAAACTTGGATCGCCCCAAAAGACAAGTCATTTTTTCGAGATGGAATTCGAAAATTGCCTGAAAGATGGGAAAAAGTAGTAGCCAGCGATGGACAATACTTTAATTGATCTGTTCATTCATTTTTTTTTAGAAATAAATGCATTTTTGTACACAAAAAAACGGACCCAACTAATTTGTACACCCAATATAAAAAACGTTTTTTCTGATAGTAATATTTCATTTTCAATCATTTATGTGGAGTGATGGATGGGGTGGTGCCTATTGATGGGACAAATTGACATTTTTGTTGGTAGTTCATTTGTTGTTTTACAGAGGTGCCTTTTCTGTCTCTTCACTGGATGGTGTTATTGTTAAAGCAGGAAGAAATTATAAGGTGCAATGGGCAAGATTTTTTTCGCTGAGGTTTGCTGCCATTCCGCAGAAATAAGTAAACTCTCTCCATGATAGGAGAGATTATATTTCCACGCCATAAATTGTTGTTGAAAAAAATTAAGTCACTGATTACTTTAATAATGACAATTATTATTTTCGTAGGAACTCAGCTTCCTCAGGCCGCAGGCTCAGCATATGCATACAAAATGACCCCAAATAATCAGCGCTGTGTCATCTGCTACTTTGGAGAAGGTGCGGCCTCTGAAGGTGATGCACATCCAGCTTTTAATTTTGCAGCTACCCTGGATTGTCCTGTCATTTTCTTCTGGTAATATTTATTTTATTTTGACACTAGTAGATACTCCTTCATATATTTATTATATATACCAGTTCATGGACATAATTCAAGAATATAAAGAAGAAGATTGTCTATAAAAAACATATTGTCATCCTATGTTATATAACTTGAACTAAAATGTTGACTTGAAGGATATGACTATCTTGGCTTTTCTTACTAATTTGGTAAAAACAAATATTTTCTTATACTTCACATACATTCCTATCATCACGCCATTTTCCTATCGGTGGTAGGCAAGGAGAAGGCACATCTTACAATTGAGAACAAACTTACTGATTCACTTCCAAACTAGTATTACTCTTAGGCTATTTTGTTAGTGTCCCTCAACTTCCCTTATTTTATTTGAACTTATTATGAATTCCATGGACAGCAAGGCGAACTAACGTCTCTATTCTCATTGAACTGAAAATCACTGACAGCTTGTTGACAATATTCCTTCGACGAGTCGTCTGATTCTTTCGGCACATTGCTCGTGGCTAAGGAGACAGTTTGGAGAGGCTTGTGATTACTGGAAGTGTGGAAGGACGACGCACAAGAGGAAGAATCACAATACGTTGAACTAACCAACTGAGAGACCCAACAGGACTACCCTTAAAAACTTCCCTTCAAACCGCGGAGTGCAGAGATGGATGAAAAGGAGTCATCAGAGGCTTATCGTGGGAGTCACGATGCACAGCCATGAGCTGCACGACAGGATGGATGAATTAGGAAGCACTCTTGAGGTGATCGTAATTATTGGGAAACAGCGCTATACCAAATAATCTATACAAAAAAAAACTGATAAACTATACTTTTATTAATAATTTACAACAAATTAATCAGAAATATTATAAACAAAATGTCCTTACAATGAACACAATACTATTTGCTGCTAAATGAGTGACTTGACAGGTATTATGACGTTGTAATGCCATGAGTTAATCACAGCATGTTTTTTATACTTTTTGGTTTCATACAATGTTAAAAATGATTTAATAGATAACAATATTTAAAATAAAATAAGTTCAATATTTGAGACTAGCTCATACCATTTCATATTTACTCATAGAGTTCATACCAAACTTAACTATTTACCCATAGGCTGCAAATACCTTATTGTTATATACTGTTTTTTTATAAGAAACATTATTTATTTTTTGGTTTGATTTTTTGCCTGCATTATAAGCTGACAAATAATTTTTTTATGCTACACTTCTGGGTTTAATGAATGACGAAATGAAATAATTTAGTTTGTAAAAAAATGTAAGGGTTTTTTTATCATAAAAAAATCAACTCTTGATACCTTGAGTTTTAAATGTTTCTTTTTCATAGTAATCTAAATGAAACATTTATTAATCTGAACATGTATTGAATATTGCATTATTTTCAAAACATATATTTTCTATTCTGTTAATATCGTTTCTAAACCTTTGTTTGGCCATTTATTTGGCCTCGATATTTGAACTTGTTAACTGCAATATTGTTCAACAAAAAATAATTAATAAATATATTTCTTATAAAAGTGTTCATTCTTTCACATTCTAGCCGAAATAATGGTTTTGCCATATCCACTCCTTCAAATGAGCAGTACAAAGGTGATGGCATAGGTGCCAGAGGACCAGCATTTGGAATAAATACGATTCGTGTAGATGGAACTGATGTATTTGCTGTATACAATGCCACTAAAATGGCCAGAGAATATGCAATCAAAAATAATAAACCAGTTCTAATAGAAGCTATGGGATACAGGTAATTTAATAACCTGGTTCTTTTTATGTGTACTCATTTTTTTATATTTCAATTGTTGTGTTTATTCTCGTTGACTTTGTGAAACACTTGTTGAGTTTTGAAAAAGTCATAAACCAAGTGTAAAATAATATAAACCAACATAAAATGCAGGGCTGACCTCGATTGAATCATTTTATAACTTTTCTGTATTCCTGATGAAACAAAAGGTGTATTGGATTGAATTGGTAGAATTCGTGTTGTTGTATTGTTCACAAAAATATTGTAGAATGGAAATTTATGAAATCATTTATGGAAGTCTTTAAATTATTCTTTGAAGTGTGATTTACAAAAAAACATATTTAAAAAAAATTATGTATACTATATTATCTATTACAGTAAAAATATGTTGATTCGAAATTCAGGCGACTAAATTGTACAAAAAATCAAATAACGCATCACTAAAAAAACAATTTGATTTTTTTTTTAATGGCATTACCCAATGGCTGGAAGCATTGCGTTATTTTTTTCATACTGGAAAAATAATTTAAGTCAAGTAAAGTTTTATCGACATATTTTCGTAATATTGTGACATAATAATGTATTTATTGGTAAAATAAATAAAAAATAAGTACTATTTTTTTAACGGGTAGTCAATGCGTATTAATAAAAAAATTCACTTATTTGACTTTGTATAGTCACTTTTTTACGCAAATTAATATGCTTATGTTAGCACACGCAATATAAATATGAAGATGTCACTGGTTTTTATTTGGTCACGCACTTGATTACGATATTATAATCTACGTTTCAAAGTTTTTGATAAATTAATGTTCACAGTGCTGAAATTATTAAATTAATGTTCTCGGTGGGCTTCTCCATACTTACGATAGTAATCTTGAGATATTTTGATACTGAATCTTTGAATATAGGGAATGCTTTGGGAATTTCATCGCTCGTCGGCGCGTAAGTCGAATTATTAGAATCATAAAACATGAATTACGAAATACGCGGTTTTTTGTACAGTAGAATTTGTTACGAAAAGGGGATTTCGGGACCTATAAAACGGGGGAAAATACGAATTATCGTTTTTGTAATTAACGGACTTTTGTAGTTATATGAATTTTATAATAGTTTATAATATTATTTTAGAATTAGCCATCATTCTACTTCCGACGACAGCAGTGCATACAGAGACACGTCTGAAATTACCAAATGGAATACGACTGAGAATCCAATTGGAAAACTCAGACTTTACATGGAATCGAAATACTGGTGGAATCAGGAAATGGAGAATTCGTGGATAGCGGAAACTAAACAAATTGTACTCAATACAATGAAAGAGGCTGAAAAGAAACCAAAACCTCGCTGGAAAGAAATGTTTCACGATGTTTATCACAATATTCCATCACACATTCAGTAAGTAATTTTGTGAAGATTTTTCTTTATCACTTTTCATTAAATTCCTTAAAATCTAATCAATTATTGTCATTTTCAGAGAACAGATGAATGAAATGGAGGAACATTTACAGAAATATAAAGAACACTATCCTCTTAACAATTTTAAGAGTGATTGAAACATGTTTAATTAATTTATTATTCAAATAATCAATTGTAAAATATTATATTATACTCAACAAAATAATAATATGAAAAAATTATATACTCGATATATTGTGTTTATTTTACCCGTTATGTTGATTTTCATGCGAGTTTTTTTTGTCATACGAATTTATCTCATTCGTAGATTTAGAGAAAGCCTATGAGCATATTATAATACTAGCAAATTATTGAATGAAATAGCGTTGAATGCAAATTAATTTGCAGTATTGTAATGTTTCATGCCGAAAATAGAGCCTGCATTAAAGTGAAGGGTGGGTTGATTAAGTAGTTTGTTTGTGCCTTGATTAAATGTTACCTTGGTTATTTAATATTTATATATACGCGTGTTTTAAATATCGTCAAAGGTCGTTGGGTAGCATAAATATGTTAAATGGGAATCGATTGCATGCTAATGATATGGTAGAGTAAGCGAAGAATGGACATTAATTAGAGTGCATGATAATTACTCGTAAGTGAAATGTGACGAAAATACCTGATAATTAATATTGCGAAATTCAATGTCATGATAACTGAATAGGGTGAAAGAAAAAGTAAATGCGATATTTGGGTGAGCAATTAAAGATAATAAAACAGAAGAATTCTGCTCTTTGGAAAAAATGTTCTCAGATGACGGAAATATGAAAAAAGATATTGTAAGGTGAGTTGCAACATAAAAGAAAGTCAATGGGGGACTAAAACATATATTCTCGAACCGGACAGTATCAAAATGTGCTACGATGATTGTTCACAATAGTATTTTAGAAACGACTTTCATATATGAGAGTGAAACTTGAACGTAGAAAAGACAGAAGTGTTGAATACATGCGGCGGAAATGCATACTCTGCGAGGAATATGTGGTATATGACAATAATAATTATTATTAAGAATGAATGTAAGCTAAAAACAAACAAGTTAAATGGATGAAAAAACATTTCAAGGTGGTTCAAACATATTTAATGAATGGATAAGGATTTACTAAACAAATTCACAATGAAAGCATGAGTAAGAGTCGTGATAGAGGATGAGCGAGAAAACTATGGTTGGGCCAATTTAATGTATTTTGATAGAATGAAAAGTAAGGAGTAAGATAAAAAGAAAATAAACTGTACGGGAAGATGTATGGATGTGGAGGAGTCGTAAGAAGTATGGCGTAATAAGAAAATTTGACGAAAAGAAAGAAATGAAAATAATTATTTTAAATTTTTTACCAAAAATTAAACTGCGTTTTTTACACCATTGTACTCTAAAAAGTAGACAATTACTATTTTTCAATCGTGCATGTTGCCATACGTGCAACAATTGTTATTTTAAAAAATGGCAGCGCGAGTATGTGTCATAATTTAGTTTGTATATTAGTTCTTTTACTTTTTAAGTTAAAATATAACTCAAATGACGACGTAACATGATAGATTTCATATGTATTATTAGTTACACGATTAAAATCGAAGTGGTGTAAAATATTTTCAACCAAAGCGTGGAGAGATCGAATTTCACCTCATCATTTGCTATATCCGCCTACCGAAAGTGCTTTTTTCGAAGAAGTAAAATGTAAACAATTCGCTTTTGCCTTCTAAAAATGCCTTTTAAATTGAAACTAAAGAAATCGAGACAATATAACGTTGTATCGAAAAGTTTATTTGTGATAAGTATCGAATTACTCGACGGAGTTGTAGTTGAATGTACCCTCGGATCGGACAGCACTGGTCAGGAATGTTTAGAAAATGTCTGTCAAAAACTCGTTATAACCCAACCAGAGTTCTTCGGATTGAGGTACATATCAAGGAACCAACAACCGAGATGGGTAGACTTGGAAAGACCTTTAAAACGTCAACTGGACAAGCACGCTTCTTCCCACCAGCTATTCTTGAGAGTAATGTACTATGTCATATCAGGGACAAGTCTGATAACAGATGAAATGACAAGGTATCTTTATTTCTTACAACTAAAGAATGACCTGCTGGAAGGAAGAATCGTATGCGATTGTCAGCAAGCTGTTGTGTTGGCTTCGTATAGTAGACAAGCCGAGTATGGAAATCACGATACTGAAAGGCACACAGTAGATTATTTAAAGAATCTGCTGTCGTTTCCAAAGCAGATGGTCGAGGAAGGTCAGATAATTGATGGAAATCAGCTTGTTGAGAGTGGACAGTTGGAACGTCTCACTGCGGCTGTTATTCAGCATCACCAGGCACTTCATAATGTCTCTCAGGTGAGTTGACCATGTGTTGTAACAGTTGTCACTTTGGTTATAAACATTTATTGAAATTGAAAGAGATGAAAGATCAAATATTTTATCATTTTCTAAAAGACTAAGAGTACAAACCATTTATCAGTCTTTATAAAATTAAAAATACACGTCATATTTCTGAAGAAAGCAAAGTTAGAAACACGTTTATTTTTATTGCCTTTAATTGAAGAAGTGTTCAAATTCGACCTAACATATTTTTTTTATTAGGGGATATAAATTACTACATCTGCACTTATAATAATAATAAAAGTACAATTTATATAGCGCTGTTTATAGAGTAGACTCTCCTCAAAAGAGCGCTCTAACTCGGGTTTCGAACCCACTTTTATTGACAGATTAAATATATATAAGTTGAGTGTAAGGATAAGAAAGTAGTGGCTGCAGCCATTAAATTAGGCACTTCCCTGCGTCTACATATGTTTGGAAAAACATATTTGCTAAGAAAACCGCAGAAAGACGAACTACAGAGAAACCTTTGTAGATCTTCCGATGTGTGATAGTAACACAATTCGCCTTTAGGTGTAGTGTAGTGTATGTGTATAGTGTTCATATAGGACTTCTGTTACATTTTGTTATTTCTCAAAAAGTGTGAACGTATGATGACTGTTATATGAGTTTAGTAAATTGTCAGCTAATATGGTTATCCACAAGCCTTTTCAATGAAGTCATTGTTTTATAATATAATCAAGTATCTTTCTTTTTCACAAATGTTTCACAGATATATAATATATATATCAAATTTCTACTATTTATGACGCACTTTCAATATCCTGTCATATTATCAAATTAATTTATAATCTTCTAAATTTAACCAAAGAATAATAAAAAAGATATGTGACAAAGTGTATTATTTTAGGATAACTTTCAAAATTAAACTTGCTAGTCTCAAACTCTAACGATTAAATTAACTTTAACCACTTAACAGTCAAATTTTTAACACGCGACGTAACAATGACGAACTGTGAACGAATAAATTGTATACATAAATATATTCCATTCAGAGAAAACAAGTTGAAACAAGATCTGTCCAAACTACGCTCGGGATAAACACTCCCAACAAGTCGAAACAAGATTTGCCCGAACGAGGCTCGGGCTCGTCAGTATAAAAAGAAACTTCGTGCCCGAGTCCCGCTCGGGCAAAACTGTCAAGTGGTTAATCAATGTTTTTAGTCAAATTATTTGGCAAAAGTACCAGAAAAGGCTATACCATGGTTAATGCAATTTGTCATTGTTTACAAACATAAAATTCGTTTAACATATTTTATTGAAATATGTCGAAAATAACCATTTTTAAATATTTAGCAAGAAATTAAAATAAATTGCTTGTACAATCAGTATATTGGGCTTTGTGCACAATTTTCATTTATAAAATAATAACTGAAAAAAACTAGCGATAAACTGAGCAAAAGTTTGATATTTGTTCAAACTACATTCAGGTTTTATCACATTTTCTATAATGGCTTGAAACATTTACACTCTTTATTATTTTACTTTTACAATCATCATAAATTCAGTTTTCTCCTACCAAAATTGTTAAATGTTGAAACGGCCATCAAGTTCTCAATAAGTTTTATTTTGCATAAATATTCGACTAACATGACATTTTTTTAAATATCCATTCTTTTCAAGATATTGTTACAGAAATATGAAAGTAATCATATAACATCCATATTCAAGTAATTCTTCGGGTTTTTTATCAAAACTGTTAAATTTGCTTGATTTAATCTGAATTGTTACTCATAATGGAATGTGATGGATTGAATTTATAAAAGGCATTTTTCAGCCTGCCAGCTATTACAATACACACAATCTACACATTACTATATTGATAAAAGAAATATTGCATAATATCAATCTGATGTAAAATAATTTAATTTATTGACACATGGCTATGAAATGCTTTTTGTTTGGAGTTAGTTTTTGATAACATATGCCATGTAGAATTACCAATTCAGAATCATTAATTTTTAAGTCTGAAAGATTATTTCTTAATAAATTTTGGTATACAAGTATTAATTGTCACTCAAACAGTCTATAAACTTTCTATATCATCCTTATATTATTTATCATCGTGTCTTATTATCAGGATTATCCTGTGTTTTTAGATATGCGCTGAAACATTCAGGCAGCAGTGTGAACTTATTGAGAAAAGCAATTATTTTTCTCATAATGTTTCCCTGTCTGGATTTCTTGTACAATTTCCATCTTCGATCTAAGAGATTTGTCATTGGTTTATTTTAATTAAAATTGAAATTGTAGCTGTATTTGCAAGGTTATCTTCATTATGAAACCAATATTTACTGGTCACCTGTCATGTTCATAAATGAAAAATGTTCAATAAGAAATTAAACCAACACAATGAATGCAGCGAGTATATTATATTTGTACACGAAAAGCTCTCACTTACATTCCAGAAGTTTATTGAAGAATAGGAATGTTTAAGTGCATTATGATGTGGAGTATAAAATCAAATTGACGATTAATATCAAATTCTTTTCTCTAATAAAAAAATCCAACATAAATTGATTAGAATTCATCATGCAATGAATTCAGCGCTGAAAAGAAAGCATATGGATTTCTAGAACGATTTTGTCAAGTTGTTCAGTTTTTCTTTTTGAAGTAAATTACAACTATCAGAAATATTGTTTTTTTCTTTTTAAATATATATAACCAGTCATAGGTTCATTATACATCTAAATACTAGACAGAAATAAATGCCTGTGTCATTCGAGGATGTGGCACAGCGTGGGGTTGGAACCAACAACCTTCCGCAACGTATTACTATGCTGCGCAGCCATACACCTCAAACCGTGTTTTATATTTCATGAATTTGTATATTGGATCGAAAACATTGATACTAGAAAACATTATTCAAATACAGTAGACAATTTTATCAAATATTTAGACTCTTATTTAAATTATTAAAATATTTCACTTTTTAATAAAATTTTAATTATAATGCATATCATTAAATTTGACTCTCTCTGAATAATATTTTTCCCTAGAACATAAGTCTTATAAATATATATTTTATTACCTATTATTCTAATTTAATACCAATCTAAATAGGAATGTGATAAGAACTATTTAGCAATAAAACTGTCTATTACAATTTTTTTTTATATGCAAGTAAACAAGACTAGTTTCACAAATTTGCATTTACAAAAATATTATGCTAATATGAATAGTAACTGAGAGAAAATTACTTTTGCTATTTGCATTTTCTTACCTAATTAGCAGTTATTAGACATTTATTCATCAACGTGTCAAATGACAAATAAAATAAAATATACATGTATGTTATGACAGGCACAAGCTGAAGAGGGTTATATAATAGCCTGTCAGGTGCTCAATGGTTATGGCCAAGAAACTTTCATTGCACGGGATCACTCGAGACAACACGAGGTGATGATTGCCATTTCGCTCACTGGAATTATGGTTTTGGTTGATAATTGCGAGACTCCAAAGTTTTACAGGTAAATTTGTATATTCTTATATTTTTTTATTGATGCAAAAGAGATAAACTCGCATTTTTTTTTATATTGCTGTGTAATTTTAAATGAATAGACAGGAAAAAACAGCTGATAAATTGTATTTAAAAATTACTTGAAAATATTCATGGTAAAATTTAGTTATGAAAAAATTTCCTGCATAATAAAAAAATTGGTCCGACATTATCACGAAACTCTAAAATGTGGGTTCAACTTTTTCACATATAAAGATGTCCTGTAAATTTTATATTTGGGTTTTAAATGTTTTTTTTTTAATTTCCCTGATTAAATGTTAGTCTATGTATGAAATTATAAAAAATCAACTAAGCAAATACTTGTTTTTATCTCACTAAAATTTACAACTAAAAAATATGTCTCACTGAATATTTAGATTTTTTAAACATTTATTTCAAAACTTTTTACTTTTCTGTTATTAAAATACGCTGTTGTTAAGTATTGTACTACATTTTACACATTTCATCTTTCAAACAGCTGTAAAGGGGTGCCATTACTACTTTTTACTATATGGATTGAGTAGCATGCTACTTGAAATTGAACATTAACCATGCTACTTTTTTAAATATAGCATAACAATGCGAATGCCTTTTGTATTTTATTCAGGAACAATATTTGGAAATGCACATTAAAGGGTTTAGTAATGTAAAAATATCTTAACATTATTTTCTGATTGCAGATAGTCACTCATGTTCCCATATTTTATAATACGTATTAGCATTCTTTTACTGATCTGCTGAAATATTATATTTTTTCAAGTATAATATTTCAGCATTTTTTTTTCAGCATTAGTTTCATCAAATTTAAACCCTAAAGAAGTTACGAACTATTAAGGATCGTATGAAAAAAATTTACTGAATTCAATCATAATTAACTGAATCAATGATATATTTTTTCCTAAAAAAAAACTATACCAAATTTTGGTGATATAAATTACTATTTTTTTTTTAATTAATTGTGGTGTCCAATGAATTAAATAAATAAGACGCTAAATTAGTTATAAACGCATCATTTTATTAAACTTGTAAATTATTTTAAACATCAATTACTTCACACTATGCAGCATTCTTATGAATAATTCATTCACTTTCTTTTTAAACTCATCAGTCCAAAACACAAGTGCTTTCTTGTGAATGGTAAAATGTTGTTTGGATGTCATTTCTTCAAAGAAACACAACATTTCGTCTGCTGCATCCGAAATAGTCAACATTCCATTGTTTGCAATGAGCATTGACCTCTTTAAGTTTACACTCAAACATTCCAAGAAATCAAATAAGTTTTGTGAATTTTGATCAGAAAGTCTAAGTAAATATCCGCATGAATGTTTCATCAGTTAATTTCTATCTTAATTACAATCAAGCAAATTGGCTTCAATCTACAGCTGTTCTAATTTATCCGTATCATAATCTAAATGCTGGTTTCAGTATTCATTTATTTTGGTTCATTCTACAAAAAAAATCTGAATTTCTTTCCCTCTGGTAAACTCTTCCAATAAACCAGATCAATAGATTTTAAGATAATAAATAATACAGATAGATAATAAAAATCAAATTGAGAAAATATATGGTTAGATTTTGTAGTGTGTTGTTAAGAATTGGGGTGGAAAAGGAGAGTAACAATCGACAAATTTTGAATGATTTTCATAAATGAAGCATTTGTTAACAGGACAATACTATAAAACATTGCAACCGAAAACGTAGTCTGACCCAGTTAACATATATATCCTTAGACAAGTATTAAACATCTGCGATATGTGTGATATGTATTGGACATTCTTCTACAAAGAACATTTGCCAAAGAGCAAAGTTTTAAATCCTTAGTTGTGCATGTATGAATGTGGCCTTAGCTAGGAAACTTTAGCTCATTTATTCATTGAATGCTCTCTAAATCATACATATAACATACATATGTATTATGAAGATCTACTTTTAACGATTTAAAAGGGATATCAAACGATGTGTAGCGATCGAAACAAAGTCGATGGAACACTAAAACATATATATTCAAACTGGGCAGTATCAAAATCTGCTAAGATGATAGTCCACAATAGCATTTTGATGCCTACTTTGTTGTATGGGAGTAAAATGTGGAAGTGGAAAAGATAGATGAGTCAAATAAACGCTGTAGAAATACGAGCATTGAGAAGAATATATGGAGTAACAATTTATTACAGAATTAAATGATTAGGGATGAATGTGAATGTGAAGGATGAACACTGTGAGATGATTTGGGCATGTAGAACTAATGAGTGAACAACATCTAAAAAACAAATATATCATGAAAATTTAAGTGAAAGGTGTTGTAGAGGAAGACCAAGGAAAGTATGGTTGGATCATGTGAATGATTCTGCAAGAAGGAAGCGTTGGAAAGTCAGAGAAATCGTAGGAGTTGTATGAGAAGGTGTATGGATGTGGAAAAGGCAAAGGGTGTGTGGGTCGAGACAGAAAAGCCTGGTGTTCTGTCCTCTCTGTCTACCCCAATAAGGAAATGATATGATGGTATGTATATCCTTTTGACAAATAACCTTATGAGATCACTCATTACAACCTTGTATCCCTTCAGTTGTAGAGTTTTAAGAAAGTTGATAGTTTCTAATGAAGATATATGTACTATACAATTAGTATTCTTATTTAATAAACATGGTACCATTGAGCTTGTCATAAAATAGTCCAAAACATGTAAACTAACCATTTTGTCTTTAAATCGCACACGTAAGATCTAGTTTTCTCACTGTTCACTAGTTTTTTATCTTACTTTTCAAATTCCAATACATATATTTTTTATGAAATGTGTGGATATTTTAATAAAGTGGTGTAAAGCCTTTTTTCACATTCGACCCCCTATTGCAGTATCCTTATGTAATCCCCACATACTATAAATGAAAATCAAATATAATTTTCTTGGTTTATTTTTTTAGGTAAGAATAACATAAAATAGCTTGTTACAATTAATGGGAAATTTGAAGCTGAATCTTGGAAATAACCAATTCCATATTTTGCTCAATTGTTACAATGGCTACCCTTATATCTGCTTCTACATTCAATCTGGAACGACATTTGCTTTTTTATTAAAGTTAGACCCGAAAATTAGTTTAACTCAAATAAGAATAGGCGAATGAAAGTAATGTTTTAACAGATTTTCTGGATAAAATGGAGTTTTCATTTTTCAGTCTCATAGTTATCTTTTTTATTTAACTGTTTTACTGCGGGCCGTCGATATATCGACGCTTTATTACTGCGCGAAAACTGCGTACCGTCGGGATATCGACTATTGCTCAGTTTGATTTTAGATATTGACCTGTGTAGACGTGTCGCGGTGCGTGCGCGCAAATCAATTTTAATTAGTCAATAATAATCATAAATAAACTTTTAAAAAGTATATCTCTGAAAATAACATTAATTTTTGTATTTTTTTATCAGTAAAAATTGTTTATTTCCCTCATACGATGTCGAATTCGTCAAGTAGCGATGATGAAAACACTTGCGGAACTTCTTTTAGTGACAGTGAGGTTGAAATCAGAATGTTTACAAATCGAAGAATGCGTATTTGTAGTGAAAGTGAAGCTTCCGAAGATGATTCTATTTCTTTGGACGGTCTTGATACTGATACTTTCGTGCAACTTTTTTTTATATTCTTCTTTGTTTTTTTTATTTTTAAAAGATAAATAAATACAGTTAAAGTTAAAATTATCTTTTATTTGAGTAGTTTGATATGTTCCCTACACACAACCGAAAGAATTACGAAAATCCCTCTATATTTGATGAAAATGTACACAATTTTGTGCACACTTATTTTTTCTCTAAAATTCTTCCGCAATTTTCGCATAATATGTGAAAAAAGGCTCAGCAGTAAAACTGTTAAAGTACCTAATATAGTTTGACGACCCCCATATCGCGTTTCGCGACTCCCCCAGATTGCATACCACTGTTTTTATATATACAGTAGAGCGCCGATTATCTGTGGTAATTGGGGCACACTCGAACCCGGAAAATTGAAAAATACGGGTAATCTTAATAAAATTTTTATTGAGAGTTGTAATGCTAGATAAATTTTGCTTTGCAAGATGAGTACACTAAGGGTCGATTTTGACTTGCAGGGGGTCTATGTCGGCGAGAAAAGAAAACGGGGGTGCACGAGATGTAAATAGGGGTCCACGTGTGCGGATCCCACGTAGGCAGATCATCATCAATATTTAGGCATTCTGTAAATGTCTTATTACACCTAACACAGATTCCGTGTACATAATACTTATATTAGACATAGAGAATACTTATATAAAGAAATTAAATGCAAATTACTGAACGTGGAGATTTAAGACTATACCTCACTAATTTGAAGCCAAATATTGAACCATTGCTATCAGAGCATCAGGTTCATTCCTCTCGTTAACAGTATTATTTGTGTATTAATTTAATTGTATGTAATAATTTTACTAGGTTCAGATTTGTTTCGTTCCAAATCCAAATATTTCCTTGCATTTTGTGTCTTTTCAATAAAGGTGTGAATAAAAATTGTACATGTTTTTCTTTTTTTACAATTTTTCACTCTTCAAAAAACCTTATCATGGTGAACAGCACTGTGTCAGCTGTCAAAAACACATTTGAAGTTAATAAGTTTAGGAAAATTCAATATTAGGCAGGCAGGGGGGTCTACGGAAAACAAAAAAAATTGAAAGTGGTCTACGAGGCGAAAAAATTTGGGAAACTATGGTTTAGATCTTTGCTTTGTAATTTTCAAAATGTGGACGGATGTTAAAAATTTGAAGAAAAAAATTGTACTACAAGGACCACGGTTATACCAATTCCTAGATAATTCCTGGATAATCGGTGCTCTATTGTACTTTGGTTAGGGTTAAAAAAAAGGTTTAACCTTTCCTTCCCTGTGTTGGGTATCTTCTACACTTTGCTTCTAATAACCATCAATATCTCTATAAATATAATAAATACAAGGTTAAGATTTTAGGTATTCCTCCATAATATTAGGTCCTTACATATGAAATTGGCGTTTTGCCGTACTGGCAACTTTGATCTCAAATATCTTCTCTTTGGTTAGGAATTCCAAATTAAAATTTATACAGCTATTTACTCAAGTATTTGTGTTTCGAAAATTATAATTCATTTGTTTTTTCCTCAATTGTTTTTTTTCTTTGCGTCACTCAGTTTACAAAATGGAAAACTTGAAATATCGCGTTATTTACGAGTACGAGTTCCACCGTGGCACCAGTGCTGCAGAAACGGCTCGAAGGATTAATGATGTGTATGGCGACGGTGCCGCAAAAGAAAACACAGTGCGTTTTTGGTTCCAACGTTTTCGTTCTGGAAATTTCGACCTGCAGAATAAGCCCCGTGGACGGCCGGAGACCAAAGTTGATAATGAAGAATTGAAGGCTATTGTGGAAGCGGATCCATCGCAAACCACGTCCGAGTTAGCTGCAGGCTGCGGTGTTAGTGATAAAACTGTTTTAATCCACTTGAAGCAAATTGGGAAGGTGAAAAAGCTTGAAAGGTGGGTACCTCACGAATTGAGTGAAGCAAATCAACAAACGCGCGTTGACTGCTGCGTTGCATTACTCAACCGGCACAATAATGAAGGGATTTTGAATCGAATCATTACCTGTGATGAAAAGTGGATCCTGTATGATAATCGGAAGCGCTCATCGCAATGGCGGAACCCTGCCGAACCAGCCAAACCATGCCCCAAGCGAAAATTGACTCCAAAAAAGTTACTTGTGAGCGTTTGGTGGACTAGTGCTGGTGTCGTTCACTACAGCTTTCTTAAATCTGGCCAGACGATTACGGCAGATGTCTATTGTCAGCAACTGCAAACCATGATGGAAAAGCTAGCTGCTAAACAACCGAGGCTGGTTAATCGCTCTAGGCCACTGCTGCTTCATGATAACGCTAGACCACACACTGCACAACAGACGGCTACCAAATTAGAAGAGCTTCAATTGGAATGTCTAAGACATCCACCATACTCTCCGGACCTTGCCCCGACAGATTACTATTTTTTTCGAAATTTGGATAACTTCTTGCAAGGGAAAAAATTCAACTCCGATGGGGCAGTCCAAACCGACTTCAAAGATTTTATTGATTCCCGTCCGAATGGTTTTTTTAGTAAAGGGATCGATGAACTACCTATGAGATGGCAAAATTGCATAGATAGCAATGGTACATACTTTGATTAAATAAATATATTATATTAAAAAAAAATCAACTTTATGTTCCTCCCAAACAAAACGCCAATTTCATATGTAAGGACCTAATATATTTACGCATTGATTTAAAAAATAATATTAATAATAATCAGAGTTTATCGACTATATCGTGGGTATTTTGTGAAGATCGGAAACAATTTCGCATTTAAACGCTGTGAGTGCCTCGACCTTGTGTCTTGACGATAGGTGAAGAGTATGCGGGAAGCGTGACACTATATTCGCATCTCACTCTTGCATACTCCACTGAATTGCGAGGAGCTCAATTGTCTCAATCGTCGCAAGCGTAAGCCACGCCGGGGTAAGCCACTATACCGCTCTGCGCCGCAGTTGCTTCTGGGCTTGCTAATAGATTAGACGTACGCCCGTTCCGTGAGCGTTGCCAGATGGTTTTTTAATGTTTTCAGCAAATAAATCTCAATTATTATAATTTTTTACTTCAATTATAATTAATTAAGGGGATTATCTATGAATGTTCTTATTTTTCCGATTTAAAATCGCTAATTTTTTATTGCGTACTCACTACCCAACACCGGAGCGCGCGTTTCAATTTTAGCACCGTAAGGAAAGGGTTAAGGTCTGAAAATAAAACCGAATTTCAAATAAAAATCCATTAGGATTTTAACCCGGATCATAATTTTGCTAAGCACGTTAACCACAAGTGCCGATATGAAGACAGTCAGCTTGCATTATTTATTGTATTTTAAAGATTAATAGTAAAATGCAGAGCACAGGGAACTGAATAATCTTGTTTATTTCATGGTTAAAATATCTGTGAATCACACGTTTCGTGCGTTTATAAATATTTGCACTCGCATAATTAAAATATTTATGCTGAATTGTACACTGGCATTGTCATTTTATAAATTCATCAAAATATTGTAACATTTTCATTTCAGTTTAAAGACTTGCTTTTAACTTAACAGTTCCACGTTTCTTTAAATCCCAATTTAGATTATATATGAAATAATCATTCTGTGTTTTTTTATTAAAATAAGTAAATTGTTTAAAAATTAATGTAAGTGAATACAAATATATTTATTATATAATTTACTAATTAGTGCACAAAACAAATTGTGGATTATCAATGTATCAAAGAAGGTGGACAAAGACATCAGAAATGAATACTTTATGATGCCCATTGAAACAAAGCGCTTTTATAGTGTTCATTGAACATTTGGGAGTGAATAAGTCAGGAGAAAAATTTGAAATATTGTTTACTTACATACGATCATCTAATGTGTTGCTTTACAACCTTTTTTTACATTCGATACCCTATTTGTAATATAATCCTTATGCGACCCCCACATAAATGAAAAATACAACCTTCTTGGTTAAATAAAGAAAATGTAGCATGGTCCCTGTGACGTTTCACAAATTTGCCCCAATGCAACCTTTTAACGATGTTCAGTAATTTTAATTATTTTATCGACTTTAATATAAGCCTCGATTCTAATCAATAGTAAGTTATTTAGGTAAATACATTACATAAAACTAACAATAATGACAAATTAATACATCTCGTTACAAATTAGCAAAAATGTGTCAGTTTGTTAAAATCAAATAATATTTGTCCACGTTTGTCAAAAGTCACTATGTTAGTCTGCATTGGGATGGGGTATACGATAATCGGATTTTCGATTTCTTTTTTGTACATAAAATTAAATGTTCGTAATTATTATTAATTCATAGTGGATCTATCTTGGCCTATTTAAAAATAGATACAAATCATACAATACATTAGAAGGTCAGTATAATGAAAATTAGGAATTAAAATGTCAGTTTAAAGAAAAACAATTTTTCGATTTATAAAAAAACGATTCGATTTGTAAAAAAAAAACGATTTTACCCCATTCCTTTGAGACGTGATATTTCAAACGTCACAGGGACCATGCTACATTTTCTTGAGTATAGTTATTCAGGTAAGAGTAACATAAAACAGTTAATTGCAATTAGTGAGAAATATGCGCCTGAATTTTCGAAATAACCAATTTCATATTTGGCTTGTTGAAATTGCTACCCTTATATCAGTTTATACATTAATTAATTGATAGTATCAAATTTCATAGTGTCTGTCTTGATAGCAAGCCCTCCTTCGATAAAAAAGTAGTCTATACGGTTTCTTCGGGTGTCTGTAGTCTTCGAGAGTTAAAATTTGTACGTTGATGTCTTATAACAAGGGAAATAAAAACTCTTATTAATTTATTTTTTGTGTCACATCTGGATTATTTTAATTCTATTTATTGTTATTTGCCTGATTCAAAAATTTCTGGACAGCAGTCTGTTTTCAATGCAGCTGCTAAGTCGATATATGGTAGTCATAAATATTGCCATATTGGTCCGCATCTAAAAAGTCTACATAGTTTTAAGTGTCGCAAATGGGTTTATTTACAACTTTGGCTGTTTGAATGCAAGTCCCCTAATGGGATGTCTCCATTATAACACATCGATCAATAAACCCCGGGACTAACTACTAAAACAACATTTGTTTGCCAAAATTCTTCTTTATTCATCAACGTTTGATAAAAATTAATTACAACATAGTCTCCTTCAAGAGCGATACATTCATTCCAACGCTTTCCTAACTTTTCTATGCCAGCCGTGTAGAACGGTTTATCTTTGGTTTCAAAATAGGCGTTAGTTTCAGCAATCACTTCTTCATTGGAGCCAAATCTCTCCCTGGAGCATCTTTTTGAGGTCTGCAAACAGCCAATAGTCGCTGGGGGCCAAATCTGGAGAATACGTTGGGTGCGGAAGCAATTCGAAGTTCAACTCATGTAATTTAGCCATCGTTACCATCAACTTGTGACACGGTGCATTGTCCTGATGAAAGAGAACTTTTTTCTTCTTCATATGGGGCCGTTTTTTTGCAATTTCTGCCTTCAAACGTTTCAATAACGCTGTGTAATATTTGCTATTGATGGTTTTTCCCTTTTCAAAGTGATCGATGATTATTATACCATGTGCATCCCAAAATACGGAGGCCATAACCTTCCCGGCCGACTATTGAGTTTTTGGTCGCTTCGGACAACTTTCACCGGCTGCTCTCCACTCAGTTGACTGCCGATTTGATTCCGGAGTATAGTGGTGGATCCAAATTTCATCCATTATCACATACTGACGCAAAAACTCCTGTTTATTTCGCGTAAACAGTGCCAAACAGCGCTCTGAATCATCGATGCATTGTTGTTTTTGTTCCATTGTGAGCAAACGCGGCACCAATTTCGAAAAAAGCTTTTTCATGACCAAATGTTCATGCAAAATAGTGTAAACGCTACCAAATGATATCTTCCGGATGTCGGGTATTTCACACAACTTTACTTTGCGATTTTCCATCATGATTTTGAAGGTTTTTTTATGTTTTCTGTTGTAACAGCCTCATTTGGACGACCAGAGCGTATTGCATCATTTGTGTCTGTACGACCACGTTTGAAATCAGCATACCACCGACAAATGGTTGTTTTCGACGGAGCAGAGCCCGGTTTTTTTCCCATTAAAAAGCAATGTTTTATCAACACACGAAATTAGTTTTTTTTTTCATTGTTTTGAAAATAGCAAAAGTAGCGTCACTAAAACCACTGTAACTCAATGACACAATGTCGGAATGTCATGAAAGTTTGACACGTAGCTTCTAAAGGTTTGTACTAACTGAGAATGGTATGGATGTGTTATTAGAGGCGCCATCTGTTGGTTAGTCTCGGGACTTATTGATCGATGTTTTGTCTTTCCAATCTGTACCAGACAGGTACAAAGACTGTAGATAGGGCGATGGTTGCTGCAGTGCTCGAAGAATCCAGTTCGCGGAGTCAATCGTAAATCACCAAAAAATTAATTAGATTAATTTCCGGTGAAATGTTCTTGAGTCGATGCGCCTCTGAACTTGTGGGCGGAGCTTGTTCCGGCGTATTCAGAGAGCTGTCCAGACGGTGCCAGGGGCGGACTCGGTACGATGATTCCGGCGAAAGACGAAGAGACGAAGTGAAGTCAGAAGAGTAGAGATTCCTCTGTAGAACTTGGAGAAGGTTGAGAAATGAAACGTAGTCAGTAGAGTGAAGAGAAGTAGTATAATTTCGGTAACGTTTGGGGCTCTATATTAGCGGAAAGTCGGTCAGAGTAAGCGCTCGCTGCCCGCGAGGTAAACCCATGTTCGGGGCTAGCGGGGCCGCTTAGACTGACCGCTTTCTGCCTTGGTCTCGATGGCTCGGCCACGGCACAATTTCCACCGCGGTCGCGAGCTCATTCGGGTTCAAAGTGACTGATATTTTACATAGAAATATAAGACATGATACATTTTACAGAAATATTACATACAAATTATAAGGGCAAATTTGCCTCCAGATCTACACACCATTGTCTATATCATTATACCACATACACACACAAGGGTGACGGCATACGTCCGATACACTCCCCTCGATGTTGCCTCCGTATAGTCATCTTCGGAGCAACATCTAAATGGGCAAGGACGTGTGCGTTGTCACCTCGCAGAGGTTGATATCCTCCCGGCGTGGTCTCCCGGTCTCGTGGTAGGGTGCCAGCCGTGATCGTCGCCTTGTTTATCCGTGTATGTGGTACGCCGAGTTCTTGGCAGGTGTGTAGATCTGTCTGCTTGGTGCGCAAGTCAGTCATTGACTCGCGCGATGTCCTGTGTTGGGGGAAGGTGAGGCGTGCATCCTCTGGATGCGATGCGCCCGGCCTCCATGTATCCCTGGTCTAGTGGTGAGTCGCCTCGTCCTCTTCGCGCTCGGATGTCGAGCCAAGGCGACACTCCCCTCAGTCTCGTTCCAGGGAGGAGACTTTCGCCGCGCCGCAGAGCTCTTAGGTCAGCGCGAAAAGTTTCCTTTTGCGCAATCCCAATTAACCTAAGCTCCGCGGTTCGAAGCTCCTCCGTGGTCTGCGCGCCGTTGGTCCTCTGGTATCTAGGGCGGCGGCAGTTTGACACGCACCGTTTCATCCATCCGGTGGTCCGTGTCAATATCGCATTAGTAGCGCAAGTGACACCAACGTGTGACACTTGCGCTTTCACTGTCGAGAGGGCGCGGTCCGGTTTCTGCCGTGACCTCTTTTCTCGCCGTCCCACGCCAAAGCGCGGCGGGCATTGTCGCGCCGCCATTTCTTCCCCAGACGTCGCGCCTTTCTTCCGTATGGCGACGACGCCCTCTGTCTTGGCGCGATGTGTCGATGAAGGTCGCGCGTTCTCTGCGCGCTCCGCTTCATTCCGGCGCATCCGTTGATCCTCGGCGTGATGTGTCAGCTCGGGTCGCGTATTCTGGTCACGCGACGCCGCATCCTGGCACATCCCGGCGCGCCGCCCGTCTCGCGGACACGCGTTGTCTCCCTTCCGGGCAGACGCGCGCATTGCACAATGTCGTTTTGCGCAATGTCCGGTTGCACAATGTCCATTTGCGCAATCTCGGGTTGCGCAAATCTTTCCTTGATCTGCGCCAACCTTTTCGGACGCCTCGCTGGCGTTTAGCTCGGCGACGGCGTCCTCTCTCTCAGCGTGATGTGTCAGCTCGGATCGCGCATTGTCATTGCGCTCCGCTGTATCCTGGCACATCCGCTGCTTCTCGGTGTGCCGCTCATCTTGCGGACACGCCCTGTGTTCGTTCGCGCCAATCCGCCCTTGATTCGCGCAATGTCGGTCGCGAATCGCGGTGATCAGCGCGATCATCCGTGCAACCACTTCACAGGCTGGTACTGTTAGGATTCCCCTTTCCTGTGAAGATCGGATGAGCTCCGCAAACATCGCTGCCATCTGCACGTATGGATCCTGTGGCTGGCTCACCCAATCATTGGGGAGCCGCAGGGGATCAGCTGCCAGAGCATCAGGAACGCGTTCCTCCGATGGTCCACGGATGGCGTCATCCGTCGCAGCTTGCAGTCTCAGCTTTCTCTCAAGAGCGGCCGTTTTCCGCTTTGCGTTGCGGAGCACCCTCTGAAGCCTCCTGATCTCGTCCTCCGGATCAGCATGTGAGGACCAAATCCAATCATCGTCCGATGAATCGTCGCTCTGGTCTCTCGCTTCCATTGCGGGAGTTTTGCCAGAACGAGGAGACGCCATGATGATGATGATCCAGGTTGCTTCTGATGCCGACGATTCTCGAGACTACGCAGCGTATCCGGCTCGAAGGACCACTTTGTACCGGACAGGTACAAAGACTGTAGTAAAGGCGGATGGTTGCTGCAGTGCTCGAAGAATCCAGTTCGCGGAGTCAATCGTAAATCACCAAAAAATTAATTAGATTAATTTCCGGTGAAATGTTCTTGAGTCGATGCGCCTCTGAACTTGTGGGCGGAGCTTGTTCCGGCGTATTCAGAGAGCTGTCCAGACGGTGCCAGGGGCGGACTCGGTACGATGATTCCGGCGAAAGACGAAGAGACGAAGTGAAGTCAGAAGAGTAGAGATTCCTCTGTAGAACTTGGAGAAGGTTGAGAAATGAAACGTAGTAAGTAGAGTGAAGAGAAGTAGTATAATTTCGGTAACGTTTGGGGCTCTATATTAGCGGAAAGTCGGTCAGAGTAAGCGCTCGCTGCCCGCGAGGTAAACCCATGTTCGGGGCTAGCGGGGCCGCTTAGACTGACCGCTTTCTGCCTTGGTCTCGATGGCTCGGCCACGGCACAATTTCCACCGCGGTCGCGAGCTCATTCGGGTTCAAAGTGACTGATATTTTACATAGAAATATAAGACATGATACATTTTACAGAAATATTACATACAAATTATAAGGGCAAATTTGCCTCCAGATCTACACACCATTGTCTATATCATTATACCACATACACACACAAGGGTGACGGCATACGTCCGATACACAATCTATGTTTGAGGGATGCTCTTTTGGAGATAAGTAGAACTTGGAGTTCGATTTCTTTTGCAAATAATAAATTGATTGTTCCAAATCAATCCAATAGGGTGGGGTATTATGATCGAACTTTTGCCGTTGCTGGTCCTATGGTATGGAATGGTCTGCCTCCTAGTGTCAGAGATATGGGTGGTGTGTGCAGCTTTAGGAAGCGCTTGAAGACAATCTTTTTTGGGAGCTCTTATCAAAATTGATGAATGGGTTTGAATCCTGAGCTAGACAACCCTTGAGGAGAATTCGCTCTCTAAACGGTGTTTTATAAATTTTCCTTTTATTGTTATTTCATTTAATCTGGAAGCCTTGTACTCGCTATGTTACAGCAACATAGCGCACTTAGCTTCTGCAACTAGTGAGTACGTTAACGTGATCGAAGCATACTAAGTTTTTTTTTTTTTCTGGGCTAGAATCCTAGGATTGGTCTGCACCAAGCACTCGATCCCTCAACTAAAGATCTGTCCATGCTTGCTGTTTCTTGGGATGCCAACATGGGCCCTTAATGTGGTAGTTTCCCCTTGCTTTCCACATTCTATGCCTTTGACCACGACGGTTCCTCCGCCTTTAGGGAGTTTTTCACACCCCAAGACATAAGAGTGCCCTATCCAACTTATCCCAGGAGGCAGAGTTGGGGGCCAGCTTATACCGGCCGGCATTCGGTCCCTGTCTATTTACCATCACTACATGTGAATAGCTAAGTTGCACACTCAGATCGCGGCGATTCACCCGCTATCGGTTTTCACCGTGAACACAAAGGGGAGCTTAGTACGTCCCCACTTGATCGTTTTCGAGTTACAGAGCATGCAATATTGCTGCAACGTAGTGAGTGTTGTAGTGAATAAGTTGGAAGTTTAAATATGTAACACTATTTTTTATCTTGTAAAGTTTATCGTTTTTATTTAAAATAATAAAGAATAGCGACCCCTATATCTCGTTTCCCACTGATCTAATTCAATATATAGAAATGACAACAAATTTCAATCAGCTGCAGGTTTACAATATGCGTCTGAAATTTAAACATTAAAAATAAATTGCAATTAAATTGTTTTATTTCAGATGGACAGACATCACAAATGTGATAAATCACAAGAGAACATTTAGTGTAGAATGCCAGAATGCAACCGAGAGTGCATCATTTGTGTTTCCCACTGCGGAGGATGGGAAGTATGTTTGGAGAATGTGCGTCCTGCAACACACTTTCTACATGAAGCACCAACAGGCTGTTCACAATCCACCTGCAACTACCCACCTTCAACCACAACCAAATTTTCAGGTTATTATGTCCTTCATACTTAATAATTATAATAATAATTTATCCGGCAAGAGTGTTCAATGAAACACAAGCCATATAAAAAAAATACATAAGCAATAAAAAGTTATGAATATATACAATCATGTTATTTTCTTTCGGGGTAGGCAGAGATGACAGACCACCAGACTTGCTTATCTTGACACACATCCTTTGTCTAATGATGTTTTTCCTAATATCTATTATATATTATACATATTTTATAATTGTTACATTTAAGGATATTTTTGACACCCACATTTTTATTTGCAAATTTTTCATTACTGATTTATAAAGAAAATTTGTCCTGAATGAAAAATATTGCCATGATTAAACATTTGTAACGTTGTTTTAGAATGACGGACTCTCGGACAGCCGTGACGATTTAGATTGTGTGCCTCTTAACAAAGTGAACAGTGGAAGCATGCCAGGTCTCCTGGAGGTCCCGGAGTTGAAGGTGTCTGCCCTAGGGGGGTCGCAGCAAGGGCTGCATTCAGAATCTACTCACCAGCTGACCAATGCTCAGAGGGCCCTTTCTACATCATGTTTAGACCTGACCAATTCAAATGGACACTTGCAATCTCAGAATGACATCGATAAACTAAGGTATAAAATGAAAGACATATTTTGGTATTACTATGTAACCCTGAATTTATATTTCCAGGAGAAAAAATGGAAATGTAAATTAAGGGAAAAAGATTTTTTTTTCTGTTGTATACGAGGGTAGTCTGAAAAGTTTGGTGAATTTCCTGGATGGCACCACAATTCATAAACTGACATCACTTCTAGCAAGTCCTCATCATTCCTCAAGCGATTTCTCAAAATTTCAGCCAGATGTGACGCATAGTTAACGTTTGACATCCATCTGAATTGATCACTTTGACATTTGCCACAATGAAAAAATGCGAGTTTTGTGCCGTCATTATTATTTGAACAAGTTAACAGTCGCACAGATCAATGTCGAATTGAATGAAATTCATGGGAACTCTGCACCAGCGTTGAAGACTGTTTATTTCTGGATAAATGAGTACAAACAGGACCATACATACTTGGAAGATGAATTGCGCTCCGGATACCAATTGTGTCCACCACGGAGGATCTCATTGAAAAAATCTATGGTATCGTAATAGAAAACCGCCGAGTACATGTGCACAAGATTGCTGAGGCTGTGGACATCTCAAGTGAGTGAGTGCACAATATCCTACACGAAAAATTGAATATGAAAAAGCTGTCTGCGCGATGGGTGCCGCTTGTTGACTGTCGACCAAAAATGCATTTATTGTTGTTTAATCACAATCTGAAGGATTTTTTGCGTCGATTCATGACTGCTCTAAACTTGGATTCACCATTACACACCAGAGTCTAAAAAGCAACCAAAACTAGTAAAAGTGCACCGAAAAGATGAAGACTGTTTTGTCGGCTGAGAAGGTGATGGCCACTGGTTTTTGAGATTATCAAGGAATCATCATGATTGACATCTTGGAAAAGGGCAAGACAAGAACAGGAGACATTTATGCAGCTTATTAGACCGTTTGAAAGTCGAATTGAAGGAAAAACTCAATCTTGGCCGTTTTTTCCTACACACCACCAGGATAACGCACCATTTCACAAATCGACCACCGTAATGACAAAATTGCATGAATTGAACTTGGCTCTGTGCGACGTTTTCCTGGTCCCAAAATAAAAAAAATAGTTCTGTAGGAAGAAATTTTCATGGAATCAGGATGTCATCGCCGCAGTAAAGGACTTTTGCAGTTTGACACAACCTATTTTTCAGACAGGATGAAAAATTTTAATCAATGGACCAAGTGTGTAGCCTTCAAAGGAGACTGTTGAAAAATAAAATAGATTTTACACCCATAAATTAATTTACTTGCTTTTTTACAAAACTTTTCAAAGTACCCTAGTATTTCCATTTGGCAATCTCTTCATTGTGAACGTCATATAAATTAATTTAAAATGCTTTTTGGAGTTGTTGCCATGTTGAGTTAGTTGGCTTATATGATAATTGATGTTTTATATTCAGTAATGTTTTTGACATGAAGGCCCTGAGAATGAATCCAAACATATAATATTTTTGATAATTTAATTACTAATGAATTAAAATTTAAATAATGTAGATCATACAAGTTGTTGAAAAATGTGTATATCATGGGAAAACATATAATCCTGGTTCCATTGTAATATTTTGAAAAAAATACTTAAAGTATGTCTGCTGCCACCTTGCTGTATTTTTTTTACTATCAACAAAGTTAAATTTTTTTTATTTGTAATTGTTCTTTTTTTTTCAGGGCCCTTTTACCATCATACAGAGCAGCTCCAGACTATGACACAGCTATTCAGCAAAAGTATAATGAAAGATTGCAACCTGTGCATTTTGCCAATCATCAGTCGCACACGCACAACCATCCCAATCCCATGAGTGCTAACCCTTTGGTTTATGGTTCACAACCGGAAATTCATAGGCCTGTTCACTATCCAGACGTAACAAGGCACACAGCAGCCCTCAATGGACCGATAACACACCACGAAGACTTGGCTTATGGGCTGAGTGCTATTAGGCATGACAGTGGCTATACAGGATTTCCGAGTGGTTTAGTGCAGCCGGGAGCACATCAGCAATATTTAAATGTATATAAACCACCTCCACCTTACCCTTCAAATGGTCTGTCATCAAATTCCACTCCAGATCTGGCCGTGGCTAGTCAAAGTATCGTTTTACCCGGCTATCACAGAGGGTTCATCAGTTCTCATGTTTCTGGATCTAGTCCCGATTTAGTTTCATCCAGGACATTTTTAAATAGACAATTCATGAATCATCTTCATGGTGGAAATACGCACAACATTATAGGCTTCACTGGTATGCAGAATATTATGCCTTCAGCTCACGGAACATACGAGAACCTAGCATCGGTAATGGATGCGCCCAATAGACGAATAATCATTGAAAGCCCTCATCATTTATCAAACCATATTCAGAAGTTGCATGACGATAGAGGGAATGTCATATATTGTATGCCTACAACTCAAGTGCCATATAGAAGCCATATGGTTTTACAGCAAACCCAAAAATTAAACACCGTAAGTGATTCACAGGAACCTATTTATGAAAATGTGCCATTACCGTGGCAAAATGACAAGGCGCATTTAGCGGGGCGAGACAGAGCATATAGCTTGACATCGGCTCCGGATGTGAGTAAACTAGTGGAAAGGAAAGTCAGTCAACCTGTTTCCATAATGCTCAACAGTGAACAGAATTCTCCATCAAGTCCACAGGGCAATGCCAGTGTAACTCCCAGCTATCCAGCGGCCTTAAATCCTAATGTGCAACTCAACAATGTGAAATACTCCCCTGATAGTTTATATGTTAATGCGCAAGTTATTAAGTCCAATAATAATGTAAGTTATTTGTCTAATGAAGCCAAAGTGACCTTAAATAATAAGAATTCATCCAAAAATGATTTACAAGAAATCACCAACTCATTACTCTCAGTTTCCATATCAAAAGAATCCTTAACAAATATATCAAATGCGGAAGTTGGTAGTAATGCATCTTTAAGAGGATCTGTTTCTAGTACTAGTTCATCGAGAAATCCCGTTATTCAACAATCTGATAGCAATAATGTAACTACGATAACAATAAATAGCAATGACGAAATCAAGCAGCCTTTAGGTATAATCAAATCTTTAGGCACATTTACAAAATCAAAAAATCTTTCTGATAATTTACACGATGACTCTCAAATATCAATGACAACAATTAATAGTGGTTTAGACATAACTGGTCCAACATCCTCATTTTTCAATTCGACCCAACAAAGCAGCGCTTATGAAATGGAAACAAGCGGGATTTCATCTACAACTAGTGGCAGTATTCCTGGGAAAGAGAAAAAAAGGCGGAGATGGGGTGTATTCGGTGGGAAAAGCAGTAAAACAGAAGTGAAGAGTGCGACACTTGGAAGAGATAAGAACAAGAAGGGTCAGACCAACGTAGATTCCATGCAGAAACATCGTTGGTCCACCGCCCTTCCCAAAGGACAGCCTCTGCCTCCAAGTATATCCAAAGAAGCAATGGTAATTTTTTTATCCAATCGAATTTGTATATAAAATAATTTTAATTTGATTATAATACTTTTTTTTATCTAAAATCTCCCAAACAACTCAATCAAATTTAGTTAATTTTCATGTATGAAAGTTTGAATTTTTGACTCTGACTTCAATTATAGTACATATATTGTTAACCATTTGTTATACTGAATTACATGTCGTAACTATTTAAATGTAGGTTTTTTGAAAATAATGTCGACGGGAATTCCCAATCATATCCTCAAATATTACATAGTTCATAATGTAATTTATGTAGCCAATAAATTTAAAAATGTAAAAAATTGGAGTCGAATTTAGGATAGCATCGCTTGACTCCTACTCCACAACATTCAAACGACCCCAACTCCTACTCCTAACTCTGACTCCAGAACCCTGCTGTATACAATGAAAGCTTAATACAATAGTACAATGTTTTTATTTATTTTTATGCAATATAACATTACGGTGTAGAAGACAAAAAAATATAGAAATTTTGATGTTATTGTGATGCTGAAAAGAGCAATAATTGAAGAGTTAAACTCATAAACCACATAACAACGACCTCCGTGGCCTGGTGGTAAGACACTTGTCTGCCGATCCGGAGGTTGCGGGTTCGATCCCCGCTGGAACCCAGATTTTTTAGATGGGATTCCAGTCTGGTTTTCACTTAGGGCCTAATAAAACATCTTTCTGGTTGGTTGGAAGAGATTGCCACATGGCAATAAAATCGCCAAGTTTAAAAAAACCTTTTGATTTTTTTTTTTAATGGAAAAACAGTATCAACAAGCGACAATATACCCATAAATGGCATATATGTGAATTCAAACTAAAAGTGATTCTGTTTTACAACCAAAGATGTCACTGGGCACATCTCCACTAGCAGTTTACTCAAATACCGCACTTTTTTTTTTCTTATAACTACGTATTTTTTGGCTCTTGAGTGGTTTGAGTTTTACTCTTCAATTGTATATTTAGTCTGAGTATATAAATAACTTGCAGAGAAAAACTTGCTTTAAGATCAAAATTTACTGTGAATGAAATAATTTTAAAAGTAATAATTTTGTTATATTCCAGTGTCAACTCTTAGAAAGAAAGATGACCGATTCCCAGTTGTCATTTGCTTTTGAGCGTATACCAAAAGGGAGAGATGTTAATTCAGACGTAACTGTTGCCTTATACCCTGAACACTGCAACTTGAATGCGGGGAGCACGGAATATTTGCCTTATGATGACAACAGAGTCAGGCTTACTCCAACAAAAATCAATAAACATGGCTACATCAATGCCTCCCATATCACAGTAAGTATACACATTTTAAAGATAGTAAAATAGGAAAAACTGTGAAATTATACTTTATGTAAACAAATTTTTAATTCATGACAAATAGTTAAAATAATCTTATTTGCTGCTGACGCACAGTTGGTTGCATGAGGGAATTGAATTGGTTACCCATTGGAGAAGCTATTTTGATATTTGCTGCTAACGCACAGTTTGTTGCATGAGGGAATTGAATTGGTTACCCATTGGAGAAGCTATTTTGATATTTGCTGCTAACGCACAGTTTGTTGCATGAGGGAATTGAATTGGTTTTCCATTGGATAAGCTACTTTGATATTTGCTGCTAACGCACAGTTTGTTGCATGAGGGAATTGAATTGGTTACCCATTGGAGAAGCTATTTTGATATTTGCTGCTAACGCACAGTTTGTTGCATGAGGGAATTGAATTGGTTACCCATTGGAGAAGCTATTTTGATATTTGCTGCTAACGCACAGTTTGTTGCATGAGGGAATTGAATTGGTTACCCATTGGAGAAGCTATTTTGATATTTGCTGCTAACGCACAGTTTGTTGCATGAGGGAATTGAATTGGTTACCCATTGGAGAAGCTACTTTGATATTTGCTACTAACGCACAGTTTGTTGCATGAGGAAATTGAATTGGTTACCCATCGGAGAAGCTATTTTGATATTTGGTGCTAACGCACAGTTGGTTGCATGAAGGAATTGAATTGGTTACCCATTGGAGAAGCTATTTTGATACTGACAATTATATATCCTACGTATCTTCCACAAAAGAACATTTCTCAAAGACCAAAGTTTAAAATTTTAGTATGTACGAATGTGGCCTCAGTGATGAAACATTAGATCATATAATCTTTAAATGCCCAACTAATAATGCATATCCAGCTTTACCTGATAATAATAACAAGAAGAAAAAAACAGAAGTGAATGCTTCATAAATTTCAAAAGACGAATTTTATAAAATAAATGCAAAGAAACAATTAAGGAAAAAAAAAGATCAAATAATATATTAGGTCTACCAGAAAATTCTGTCCGATAATGTCATCTCAAGTTTCAATACGTATGAACGTGTTCGTTTGAGACATATATGGCTGCCTCTTTTTACCATTATATTTCTACATATGTGCTCTTCTAAATTTATTGAAACAATCGTTTCATCATCTCAGTATTAAGTGAGATTCCTTCGCGTAAACATGTTTATTGATTAAGTACATTTACGGCATTGCATTCTGTATGATTTCCAACAAGGTAGAAATACTACAGAAGCGAGTAGAAATTTGGTGAACGTTTTTGGTGAAGATACAGTTTCCGACAGAACGTGGAGGAAATGTTTCAAAAAAATTGAAGCAGACAATTTTGACCTTAATGACTACCCACACTCTGGGAGACCATCTCTGATCAATGACGATATTGTTAGGAGCATTATACAGCAAGATCCTTTTTTGACAACATTGGAGATTACAGAAAAGCTCAACTCAACACAACAAACCATTTCGGACCATATTCGGAAACTTGGATTGGTGTATAAATATTCCAGATGGATGCAACATGAGTTAATTGAAAAAAAATTACGTGACCGAATCGTCATTTGCACATACATCTCTGCTTGCTCAGAACAAAAATGAACCTTTCTTAGACCGGATGATAACCGGTGATGAAAAGTGGATTATGTATGAGAACATTGTGCAAAAAAGAGCATACTGTGAGCCTGGACAACCTTCCCCCTCCAACTTGAAACCGAGCTTTAGCCTTAATAAGAGAATGCTGTGTATATGGTGAAACGTCAAAGGATCAATACACCTAATGAGCTCAAACCCAAAGAAAGGCTTAATTCGGAAATGTATTGTCGACAAATGGATGATTTGAACGAAGCACTCAAGGAAAAGATGCTGGCGCTGGTCAATAGGAAGCAAATCATACTGCACCACGACAACGCTACTTTGGCGACTCACCAGAAAATTGCAGAGCTAGGCTGGAAAATTCTGTCACATGCATCATACTCCCCGAACCTAGCATCATCCGATTATCATCTGTTTCTCTCCCTGCAAAATTTTTTGAAGGAAAAATTATAAAAAAATTAAGCAGATGTCAGTCAAACACTGCTTGAGTTTTTCGCCTTCAAAGATGAGTCATTCTACAGAAATGAAATTCACAAATTACCATCACGCTGGGAAGATATCATTAGTAACGGTGGAAATTATATTGTTCAGGAAATATTAATAAACATTTTGAAAATTAAAACGGACAGAACTTTCTGGTAGACCTAATATAAGGATGCAAGTAAATAAATACACACATCACACTCTCAAAACAATGAAAAAGTTCAACTGTATAAGTAACTAACGCATTACGGTACTGTTCAAAGGCGGACAGTCCACACTGTGCCAAACAAGGCATTGCTCTTGACATCAATGTAAAAGGAGAATGCAGATGCGTACGAACAAAAATCAACATGTGCATATCACAAGTAGAGCCGGAACAAGGTAGTGAGATGTCTGAGGAACCTTTATTGTAAATATAATGTAGGTCAAGTAAAGTTTTGTGGACATATTTCTGCAATAACATATTCAATGGTAAAATTAATAAAAAAACATACATACTATTTTTCATGGACGGCCAACGCATGCGAATAAAAAAAAACTGTAATTGTCACTTGTACACAGATTGAATTGTTTATGTTTGCATGCATAATATAAATATGATGATGTCCCTGGTTTTTATCTGATCGGCCAATTGGTTATATTATAATTTACCCTTCAAAGAGTCTGTCAAATTAATGTTCAAATTTGTGAAATTATTAAAAAAAAACTAAAATGTATAACACTCAAAACCCTATACTTACGATAATTATCTTGGGATATTTCTATATTGAATCTTTGGCTATAGTCCCCTAATATTGCGTGGAAAATTTCGAATTATTAGAATTCATCAACACATTTTGGTGAGAAAACGTTACAAATTACGAAATACACAATGTTTCGAATTAGCAATAGAATTTATTACAATTACAAAAATACGAATTATCGTTCTACTAATTAATAGACTTTTACTATAAAATATTACTTAACCCTTTCGCTTTACATTGGCACAGGCAAGCACTGGCTTAGACACTAACATAAGATATCTTTCGAATGTTATAATAAACTCTAGTAATGAGAATATAATACGTCCTGTGGAACAGTTGAATGATTCTGATATATCCAGCATATACAATAAAAATTGTCTCTGATTTTGTGTATGAACAGGCTACAGTAGGCAGCAGCCAACGTTTCTACATGGCGTGTGCAGCGGGAGGACCAGCGGCGAGTCCTGCACTGTGGCAGGCTGTATGGGAGGCGGGAGCCCGTGTGTTGGCCTATATCTCCTCTTCACCCTGCCCCGCCCACCTGCCCGACTTGCAACCCGGCAGGGTTAAGGACTTTGGACAGGTATTATTCTTTTTCACACTCATGGTATGGTACTCCTCTCTTTGGTAGATCTTTCAGCCGTTGAATTTGCTTAATGAACCTCATATCCAATCAAAAATTAATCGATTTGGCAGCAGGTTACTATATAATTCATAGTTTGCACCCCTACACATACACAAAGTATCCACCATGCCCTATCCATCATTTAGGTACTGCAGTTGTCTCCACATTTAACTCTATAAAGACAGCATAACTTCTGTCTGGGAAAACTTCTCTCTATACCACATGTTGAGTCATAGTTTGGTTAGACATCTGTATCCTAACCCAGAGGTTGTGGCTTGATTCCCTTTGGCACCCATTTTTTTTTTAAATAATAAAGGGATTTTCAGTCTGGTTTTTCACTTAAGACCTTTTTAACATCTTCCTGATTTTAATTGGTTTACTAAAACGCTTTTTTCCACTTAAGATAATGATATGACCCTATCGGTTTCAATGTTTTCACCTAATCAGCGGAGGAGCAGGTGTTTTCCAAATGCACTGAATTTCATATTTCCAGGGTCTCTAATGTGTCCAATTTATTTCTGTAATTATTGATATCGATTGAAAACGTGTGATTTTCTCAATGACAATGATTGGCCATTTGAGAAGTTAAGATGGATTTGTGTTGAACACTTTTTTAGTGACCTTTTTATAAATTTTTTTCCTATCAGATTTTTTGAAAACACAATATATATTGAACACCACAGAGTTCATCATGCAGTTATCAAAAGAAATGCGACAGTGAAATATTTCTTATTTTTGCTATAACCCCATTTCTAGTTCCAAGTGTTTGTGGAGTCGACTCAATCAACAGGCTACGTGGTGACATCCCGACTGAGGGTGACGAACGGGAAGCCCCTGACGGGTAGTGGCAGCATGGGACAGAGTCGCACCGTGTGGCATATGCAATACACTGAGTGGCCTGACAACATGCACACCCCTGTCTCACCTGAACATTTCTTAGGCAAGTAATAACTTACTCTATTGTGGATTTGAACAATTAATCTCCACTAGACATAATTGTCAATTCCGTACAATTTATACTTTTGACAACTTAAAATTTCATTAGGTGATTGATATAAAAATTGCTGAATACAGTTGACTCTCGATTATCAGGGGTCACATTAACCGGGGCAGTAAAAAAATCCATTTTTTTTATAAAATTTATCAGTATTAATCCACAACCCCATTAATGCGAACCCGAATAATAGACTATTGTAATCTTTTGAAGTCAGTAGACTGTAAATGAAATAAATATGTAAATATTAGCATTACTTGACAAAATATACACATTATTTAAAGAAATTCATGTGACAATTTGACTATGTCTGGCATTAACAGTTAATAGTCGAATGTGATCTGTGGAAATATAAGAATTTCGGAAAATGTGAAAGTGTTCCACTGAATGTGGAATAAAACTTAACTAAACACAATATTTTTCAATTGGTTAATTCTCGCAGTGTACTCATGATTTGTATACAGCAAGTAAAAAATATATATTTAAATTGAGGTTATGTGACAGGTTTCTTAGAAGAGTTGTCAGCAGTCAGGCAACACTGCGCTCTAGAAATGGCTCCCCTGCACAACGCGAATCCCCCTCTTCTGGTTAGCTGTCCTCTGGGGGTTGGGAGGACTGGAGTTACAATTGCAGTAGACCTCCTCCTCTATACACTGGATCATAATCAGGTCAGTTTTACTTTTAAATCACTGGCAGACCTTTACTACAACGCAATGTGCTTTCAAAATTTAATAACACTTGTTATTTCACTCATGAAATTGTTCACATAAAATGTTACTCCAATTAATAAGCAGTTCAGTTGGATCCCACCACCTCATGCCCAAACAGTTATGGGGATAAAATAAGTCCCCATCCAGCGCGATCTTCACTAAAAGATCAAAATCTTCTTTATTTGTTATTTTACGAGCGCTACGATACGTTGTGCCGAAGAACAAACTGTCCAAAGGGGCTCCTTTTTCGGTGGTACCATATGCCCAAACTGTTATGGGGGACAAAACAAGTCCCCATCCAGCGCGATCTTCACTAAAAGATCAAAATCTTCTTTATTTGTTATTTTACGAGCGCTACGACACGTTGTGACGAAGAACAAACTGTCCAAAGGGACTCCTTTTTCGGTGGCGACACACCTGAGTGTGAAAAGAATGCTATTTTAAATCTTACAATATTTACGGTACGCACAAATTTGTGCGTTTCAGAAACCGTCTATTGCCACGGTGTGCACATATTTGTGCATTTTGGTTACGTTTAACTTCATACATAAAAAAACACATGTTAAACTTCTTATTTCTTCTGTCTTATTTGCTTTGCTTATTATATATTTTTTAATAAACAAAAGGACCGCGTTGAATTTGCGAAATACATGATTTTCACGAGTTTTTGACCAAAAACAACACGACTACTATCCAGCAGCCTTCGAAGTCACCTGATCTGGCTCCCTGCGACTTTTTCCTGTTCAACCGACTTAAAAAACCGCTTCGCGGAACGCATTGCAGCACCCGAGAGGATGTCATGAAAAAATCGAAGACGGCTCTGATGGACATACCGAAAATTGAGTACCAGCGGTGTTTCGAGGATTGGATCAAGCGCTGGCGTAAGTGCGTTGCAGTCGATGGGGAGTACTTTGAATGGGGGGACCATATCGATTTTGATGAATTAACTTGTATTTTCGATTTTATGAATAAAGTCCTAAAACTTTTTGATCATGGTAGTATTAAAGAGTATTTTTCCTCAATCAAGTGATTAACAAATTGTAAATAATTATGTATTGTTATCGGAACATCTCAATTGCTTCTAATTTATTCATTTTATATTTTTGCAGGAAGTAGATATTCCTCGAGTAGTAAGCCTTCTTCACCAGCAGCGAGCCAACCTCGTACAGAATGTTCATCAGTATCGATTCATTCATTCTCTACTTATTTATTACTTGAAGCAAACAAGGTTGATCTGAAAAACTTGGCAAGTCGCCGATAAAATAGATTGTTTGTTATATATATATTTAAATATATAAAATATTTATTCAAAAAACATTGTCACAATTTTAAAGCTCTAGATGAGGAAAACGAAATTAATCACAAGTTTACTTAACCCTTCAGGCTCGTATGCCTAAAACATATTTTCAGTCCCAGGGATGTTCAATTTTTTATGGAGATAGAGGTAAAATTGATATTAATATTTTATATAAGGTTTTATAGCATAATTTAATTCAATTAACACTTTTAGAACCACTGGAATGCTTTTTATTTTACAACATTTATTGTAGTTAATAAAATCAATGAGATTTTTGTGGCTGCATTTGACTTGCAAGTATTTTTATTTTAGCCTGCATTTCTTTGAATAAAAAAAAATATTTACAACTAAAGCTTGAATCTATTTTTTTATAGTAGTTGAGTTACTTGAACGAAATCGTTAAACTATTGCTCTTATAAATAGATGGTAAAACAGGGCACTGTTTTCGTCCATCCTTGTGTGGGATTTTTGGTGCGCGTGCAGTGCACATCATACGTCCCTGTGGGGAGTTTTGATGCACGTGCGGTGCACGTCATACGTTCCTGAAGGGTTAATTGTTATATAAATGTGAAAAGTATACAAATATTGAAACTCTCTGATTCTTTTACAGAAGTATTTTATATGAAATATCTTAACGTGTAAAATACATTTTGAAATAATGATCTCATACTGTTACAAATTTACTTGATATTTAAATACAACTGTAACATAATAGTTCTTTGTCGTGTTCCCCTTTACCGTGGTCATACTACAAGTGAGTTTGTGCCAACTTAACAACGATCAACCAATGATCAAAAATGCTGCAGATGAGCAACCTAACAATCTGACTTGATATTCAATCCTTAATTTATTCACCGAGAGATGGATGATATCAATATCAGAAAATTCATTCAACAAGGTTATTCCGTGTTTGAATGGTGACACTCTTAATAGCTCAGTTCGTGAATACGGCACCTAAAACAATCATAATTCACGATGGTGTAAATAATTGCCTGGGCATATTACTCTCAGCTCACAAACTGCTTGTCGTATGACTACCATTGCGTGGGGTGAATACCCTTGCAATACTACAGTCTACACAAATATTTCTAATTTAATTTAATTACATAGAATTTACATTTTATACAAGTCTAAATTGAACTATTTTTTTATTTTGATGGACTCTCATGTAGCAAAAATATTTACAGTGGAACCTCGGTTTTCGAACTTAATCCATTCTTGAAGGCTGTTCACAAACCAATTTGTTCTAAAACCGTATTAATTTTTCCCATAAGAAGTAATGTGAATTGGAGTTATCCGTTCCAGACCCCAAATATACACAGCGCAGCAACACAATAAATAGATTAAATAAATTAAATTTTTACTGCTCTTTACCTGTACTGAGGAGAGCTTATAGCGTAAGTGGAAGATGGTGAGGTAAATGGAGAAGAGGACAGATGCTAGAGAAAGGGAGACCTTGCATGAAAACGTCAGATGCTTGTCCATCTGAGGTTATTTCTCTTTTCTCTCTCCATTAAAAACTTGTTCAATGAGGTTTGTTTTTGCTTGCGTTTTAATTTTTTTCTGAAGTGAGACATGGCATTATCATTGAAAATGTATATTAGAAAACTGAACTGTTCCAAATGAGAGACGTTCGAGAACTGAGGTTCCACTGTACCATCAAATTTTGTATATTAAAATTATAAACTAAATTGAAAATGAAAATCATAGTTTTTTAACATTTTTTTTTTCTTTTTTATAATTTTATTGTTGTTATTACAACTTACTGCCCAGTGAACTGCCTTACTCAAATGGTTTTTAAAATTATTGACTCTTCATGCATGAAATTTGAAAGACTTAGGCCGAGGCCACACCAAAGTGCTTCGTTAGGTGCTAAGCTAGGTTTTACATGAATCATATACTAGGTGACTTCATGCCTGGCCATACCAAAATGCTACGCACAAATTCATTTGACAGTTAGGAGCGGTTGAGTCAACACACAATGTCATTCTCAAAACTAAACAATTTCATTACAACTTACCATCTTTATTTACTTTCTGTGCAACTTCATTCCAAAGTGATTTTATTACAGGTACATTTTTCTATAATTTGCTCAATGGGTTCCACAAAGGCACCCTATACAGAGCTGTCATTAAAACTTCCGCCATCTTGTAAATTAACCAACACGTCTGTTCCCTAGGAGATTCACTCGATGACTAATCGTCATGCAACGTGGCGTGCAGTGTGGTCACTGCGATAGTATGCAGTACGTTGGTTCGCTAGGATATGTCGCCTAACTCGCAACATAGATCTAAGCATCAAGCGAGGCTCCTACCTGTGTGGCCGAGGCCTAAGAGTTGAAAGATAACAAAATTTGTCAACTTAATGTAAAGTTTTTAATTAATTCAGAACTTCGAAAATCAAAGAAAGTATTTTTAATCATGAAAAAACTGAATATTAAGAGCATTATCTGTAATTTTACAAATGGGAACATGTTTTTTATATATCAAATGTTATATATTCAAACTCTTTTTGTTTTAATTTTTCATGCATGAAAGTAGTAAAGATGGACGAATTATTGATATAAATTTGCAATGTGCAGATAAACTTTACACCTTTGACTGAGATATATATTTTTTTTATCTATCGTTTTCCAAGTTGTTATGTGTGTATATACAAATACCCCAAATTGTTATGTGTATATATACAAATGTCCCTAAAAATGCACGCACACTTTGAATGATGATAAATTCAGTATTGATTAAGGTATATTTAAGATTAAAACTACAAATTAAAGAAGTCAGACTTAGAATATTGTAGTTATCACAAGTGCTCTAATTGATGGTCATTATGATCCATGCACTACTGATAATGTGAAATCGCAAACATCACAAATCATTAGTTTTGGTATTTGGGCGCATTCTCTTTCAATGGTTGCTCTCGATTCAATTTGTTAACTGTTGTCGGTTTTGTGCCATAAATTTTATCTTTGATGAGTCCTCATAAAAAAGTGCATTGGCGTAGTGGGGAGGTCCACCATATTTCTGAAAATAAAAGTCCTCTCCTACCCTAAATTCCTCACGAATGTATGGTATGACAAATTCCTGCCACAAGTTCAAGTAAATGGCACTGTGTAAAAGTGTGTGTATATTTTTTTGGGACACTATAGTTTATGTAGCATATACATGAGAATAGGAAATTAAGATCCTATGGAATTTTCTCATATAACTTTTGATATTGAAGCTATTTACAATTTGGTAAACCAACATTACAATTTTTTGGTAAATTGTGTTATGTATGGTGACAAAATTTAAACTAATCGCAGAGAAATGTGTTATGTTACTTTGAGTCATTATTGAAGTTGTAATGATGGGTAAAGGAAACATTATCATAATTCATTCTATATATATATTATATATATATATATATATATATATATATATATATATATATATATATATATATATATATATATATATATATATATATATATATATATATATATATATTTTTTTTTTTTTTATTCCATTGGTATTACACTTCTTAAATTATATGTGACAAAACTAATGTTTGAATTAAAAAATATATTTATGATTAAGTTTTAATTGATGAAGCCCAAATTTTCATTTGACTTTTCAAATTTCAGTGTATTTGTAATACGATAATTGTGATCACAACTATAAAGCCTTTAAAAGCACCAGGCATATTCTTCAAATAGTCCTTTAGATCATTTCCAGAAAATGTAAAGACTGTGTGGCTGCTGAAGTGCAACAGTTTGCAGACAATAAGCCAATAAATGCACAGGCATCTTCCATCCACAAGATGGTTGATAATCATTCTCAATTTTGAGGGATAGCTTATCATATTGTAATACAATATAATACAACTGAGGACAAAGTATGTTGATTGTAGTGCATTGCTTAACATAACAATACTAGATCATTATCATAAAGCAGATCAATGACTGTGTTAGGTCTGGTATAAACACACTGAATTTTAAACCTTTAATTTTCTCAGTGACTTCTTGAAAGTATAAAAGATCAACTTAGACCTTTTATCATGTATGGAAGTTAATTGGTCTGAAATTGGATACTATTACGTAATAGATATAGGTTGACTTCTACCAATGTTGCTATATTTAAAATAAAATAGTGGCCTCAAAAGAACATAGACGTGTCACATTAACACACTAACTGCCATAAACAAACTTAGTCAATTTTTCTCACGCATATCATAGATAACTAAGGTCGTTTAGTAACATTCCTGTTACTTGTACCATAGTTTCTTGCTAAGGCCGTTATCGGGTAGTCTGTCCCTTTTCAGGTAAAGTGGACCCTTAACTGTAAAGAATGCAAATATTTTTATCTGTATTTTTTTATTATCAGTTTTTCTTCTTGTTTTACAAAATACAGTAATTTTTTATACCCCTTAGGGCGTATTACTAATGTTGAAAATGTCGCAAACATTTCAAAATACAGTACTATAAGTTGTTCTAAGGACTATTGTTTTCATATTGGACTTCATTTCTGTAGAGGTTATCTATTTTCAAAACATATTTCCTGAAGTGTAAATTCTGTTGAAAATAATACAATACAGTTGAAACCCTGAGCAACTATTTAGTGCCAGCCCTGATCTGACCTAGTGAAAATTTGTTCACCCCAACTTTCATTCAATTGTTGCGACTGCGTGAAAATAAAAGTTTTGGTACTAAACTGATAGTCACTAAAATTTAATTATTTTAGGACTGGTGGTATTAATCAATTTGTATTCAATTGGTAGTCAATGTATTAAGATGCGTAGTAAATATATGACATAATGTACTATTCTCACTTTTTTTTTACATTTTACACAAGTATTTTTGTAGTAAATGGTTCAAATTCTCAATAAAGTGCTTCCTTTTCAGTGTTTCTTGGATAAAGAAGAAATATATATTTTAACATATTAAAAAAATAATAAACACTTGTTATAACTCTCTTTCACTATACAAAACGCATATTTTTTATTTAAATAATGTATTTCGATATACGAGTATGTTAAAAAAATATGTATTATTGTTATTATCATTATATACAGGCAGAAAGAATGCTGTTAATATTTATATCAAGTTTAACTTTCATATGTTCATAAAGAAAAGACAAAGAACAAGCAAAGAAAAACAAAAAATAAGCACAGGCAACAAATCACCACCGAAACAGAGGTTATGGGTTCGTGTGTAGGAATTTTTCCAGGGTGTTTTCAAACTGGTTCAATGTTACAGCTCTCACTATACTATCGGGCAGTTTATTCTAAGATTTCACAACTCTGTCAGTAAAACAATGTTTCCTTGGATTACTGTGGAATTTAGTTTTGGAAAGTTATAACTGATATCCTCTCTGTGTGTGTTTTGATTCAAAGAGAATTGTTAACGGAGTTCTGAGTTGTGTTTACACATGGAATTTATTTTGATATCGTTTTTAAGGATTGGATATATTTTGGTGCTGTTTTTATACGCGGGATATATTTCAGTGTTGTATTTACATATTTACACATGGGATATATTTTGGTGTTCTATTTATACACGGGATATATTTCGCTGATGTTTTTACATATGGGATATATTTCAGTAATGCTTTTATACATGGGATATATTTTGGTGTTGCATTACACATAATATAATGCATTTAGGTAAGAAATATATCCTATAAATAGGATATATTTCGGTGTTCCATTTGCAGTTGGGATATATTTGTGTTGCATTTACACATGGGATATATTTCGGTGTTGTATTACAGATAATATAATGCGTTTACTCATGGGATATATTTAAATGTTGTATGTGCACTTGGGATATATTTCAGTGCTGCATTTACACATGGGATATATTTTGGCATTGCATTACACATAATATAATGCATTTACACATGAGATATATTTTTTATTTTTTTTCTCAAATCATGTAGGCTCTTATCAATCGTTTTAAGTCTTTATCTATTGTATTTGAAGATTATTTCAGTAAAATATATTTGAAATCAATGATTGAAATTGTCTTCAACTCGGTAGGATACGAAAACTTGTTCATTGTACGAGTATATACATCAGTAAAGTATGTAATGTTTAAAAATCCAAAAAAATACTACTTAGCATATTATTTTTTTTTAAATCTAGAGCTTGACAAGTATTATATAAAAATATTTTGAACTGATTTATTTATAAAAAAATAATATTTCATAAGAGAACCTAAGTCATTTTAAAACTTCCGAGATTCTAATTGATTTTATTTTTTATATTTAGTTAGGTTTTCATCAAAATTTACATTCAGTATTAAGTTGTACAGTGGTTGCTTTATTTTCATTAAAAAGATTTTTTTAACATATCAATTAAAATATCGCTTTTTATTATTATTTTACACATTTGTGTTTTTGAGACTATTAATCACACCTTTTAGATTTATAAGAAATTTGGGAGAAAAATATATGTTGAAAAATTTTATAAATTGCTATTAATTATCTATTTAAATTTTATTTTTTAATAATAAATTGAAAACTATATACGTGGGTCGTCCAGAAAGTAAAGAACGTTTTGGCATAACTAAATGAAAACGCAAGATATCAACACAAAACTTTATTCACAAAGTCACAGTATCTTACTCTATTTTTCAATGTAGTCGCCATAGCTGTCAAGGCACTTATTGTAACGTGGAATCAATGTTATACTCTTCTACTGCCAAAGATTTGAGCCAGGATGTCACTTCTTGTTTGAGATCTTCATCGTTTGCGAACTGTTTTCCACCCAAAAATTCCTTTAGTTTCGGGAATAAGGGAAAATCACTTGGTGCCAAGTCAGGGCTGTAAGGAGGATGTCCAAAAATTTCCCACTTAAGACGTTGAAGTTCTCGCTGTGTTCGTGCTGATGCATGAGGCCATTGTCATGAATCAAAACCACCTTTCCTGACAACATTCCACTCCATGTCTCTTGTTTTGGATGGCGCGTCTAAGTCGTTGAAGAGTTTCACAATAGACCTCTGAGTTTATTGTGATTCTTCTTGGCATAAACTCCACGTGGATCAAACCCTTTTGGTCCCAAAAAACTGTTACCCATCACTTTTCTGGTGTTGAGATTCGGTTTTTCTTTTCCGAGCACACATTTTTTTGTAGCCAAGGTGCTCTGTCACTATTTCATGTAGGAGCGATCGTGAAATTTGTGGGAAAGATTCATGTACTGTGCTTAAAGTTGCCTATAAATTTTGATAGGCCGAACATTTTGTGCATTCAGAAAACGAATGACACTACACACTTCACATTTGGCGGGATTTTCGATGGGCGCAGCCATTTTGAAAGGTTACAGAACAAAGACGCACGACCGTTCAGCAACAAAACTCGGCTTGCACTGAAGCGAGGAAAGGAGCTAACTGGCGCGCATACGATCACGGTGGTGGGGGATCGGCGCAGGGCGTGTTGCGCAATCGTTCTTAACTTTCTGGACGCGCCTAATATATTCTCAATAAATTGTACTGTGGAAAATATGTATTATTTTTATATTGTTTTTAAAATTTAGGCCGTAATATATATTTTTTAATTAATAAAACCTTTATGAAATTATGTAATTTTCAATGCAAGATTTATTAAATAGATATTAAAATTATGATCCTTATTTGAATCAGCAAAAAATATGAGTGATTATATTTAAAAAACAATTATGCTTTCAATGTATTGTTGCTATTATATCTCATTAGTGTATCTTACTAAAATTTTGTCAAAGAGGAGCAAGAAAACTACTTAAAGAATAAAACACATATCTTATTTTCAGGGTTAGACTTATTAAATTGATAGAATAAATATTTTGGAAATATTTAATCTTCAAAACCAATTTATTCTGCACTAAAACACTGTTTAACCTGTACACCGCGTTAAAAATCAAATTCCACGAATCCTGTGCACGGCACAATTTCGGCGTTTTTAAATTTCTAAGTTTAAACGCGTATTTTGTTTAGAACTACTGATATTTGATTACACCACCAAGTAAACATGACATTCAAGTAATTTTCTGATAATAAATAAGTCATTACTCTTAAGGAGATTAAATAAAGGAGATAAACTAAACATTACGTAAAATACACAAAGGAATGCTACAGATCAGATCACAGGCGTTTGTGCTTCCCGCGAGGAACACATTAAATATTTTAATAGATTTGGGTTTGACAGGATTTAAAGATACATATATAAAATCACATCATTTTTCTGTTCAGGTAGTCAGGAGGACAAAGTGCCAAACTTTCCTATTATGACATATTTCCTTCGCCTTCTCACCAACGTTCCCCTTAATTGTTTCATTGTGTGTGCGGCCCATCAACTTATGTGTGCAAGAAAAAAAAAGAGGGAAGTGCGCAAATATGCATATTCATGCATAGATAAAACTAATTAGTCAAATTAATGTACCACGAAAGCATAAATTACATTTTTCCATGCAAAACAAAACATGGTTACAAGTTCCTTTCTTTGAGATGTGTGCGGAAGATGGAAACATGTGTGCGGACAATTTTTAACAGATTAAAGGGAACATTGCTTCTCACCATCCATTATCTTGTACAGTTTTTTCTGATTATTTTACTCATCTTACAAAGTTTCAATAACTCAGTCCAACTATACTTTTCTCAGGTGTCCTCGACCACAACTCCTATTCGTGATTGTGTTTAGTCAGTCATTTGTCACCCACCCGTTCAATATATTCAAAACACCTTAACATGCTCTATTCCACCCTACTTAACACATTAGTTTTTAGATCATTCACCCATAATGATTCCATGTCATATTCAGTCATAGTTTGACACACCACACTAGAATTTAAATATAACAGATTTTAAAATGGCATTTCTACATATTACGGCAAGAATATACTTTAATTCTAATTTTCCCTTGTTTCTCTTCTTAATCCTTGAACGAATTCCTTACTTCTAGTCCTTATTATTGTTATAGATATCGATTCCTCGTGATCAAGTATAATTGTCAGCCATCCTGTGGATGGAAGATGCCAGTGTGTATATTGGTTTATTGTGTGCATCCTGTTGTACTTCGGCAAGTACACATTCTTGACGGATTGAACCCAAAATTACAAAACATTAAGCAATTATAGTATAGTTTCCAATATAATGACCAAACAACATAGTTCTGATAAAATTAATTACTACTACTGCTTAAACTCCCCTTTGTGAAGCTTGCTGAGGCAACGAATTCTCTCCATCTTGCTCCATCGTAATATGCGTAATATATTCAAATGTGGTCAGGTAGAGGGAATTCGTGACCTCCGGGTAATATATAAAAACCCACAGTCATCCTTATGTAATATTTTAAATGGTTTTTTTTTAATACTCAATTTTTTTAGTACTTGTTTAAAATAAATAACTTCATGTACATTATTTTATATAGAAAAATATTCATATCTACATATAAAACATTTAATCTTAAAAATAGCTTCCTGAATAAAAACTATGTTAATAAAATTTTTGTCTTACACAGTACACTTTTTTATGCAAAAAGCAAATTAAGTACTCTATAAACCCAAAGATATAACTCATTTTTAATTGGTAGTTATGATAAAGTCTTATTAATCTAAATGCATGGACATTCAAATTGGTAGTTATGATAGTCTTATTACGTCTCTACTCTACGTGCATGGACATTCAAATTGGTAGTTATGATAAAGTCTTATTATGTATCTACTCTACATGCATGGACATTCAAATTGGTAGTTATCATAAAGTCTTATTACGTCTCTACTCTACGTACATGGACATTCAAGTTGGTAGTTATGATAGTCTTATTACGTCTACTCTACATGCATGGACATTCAAATTAGTAGTTATGATAAAGTCTTATTATGTCTACTCTACATGCATGGACATTCAAATGGATTATAATAAATAGATTTTCATTGCCGTATTATATATCTTGGATAACTTAATACATTTTCAAAATGTGCTACTTGCGCACTTGTTATGTGTCAATACAAAATAATAATTAACTTATTAGAAAGATTTCTAATAGAGTGGCGTTTTGCAATCGTAAAAAGCAAGATATCTTATTTATTTTGTATCATTAATTAATAAAAAATCTTACTTTATATGTATGACATCACAGTCACGTAAGAAAAGTAACACAATTCAAAAACAGCAAATATTACGAGAAAGAAATGTAAAATTGGTTTCAAAACATTAACAGTTTGGTCATAGTATATTCAGCAGATTTACTCTGATATTCTCTATATGTAATTTTTGGATTTTGTTACTTTTCTTGCGGATATGGGAAATGTTTTAAATCCGTAATTAATTGAAAATGACAATAGTGACACAACTATGGACTATGTATAAAGATTTTTTTTCTAGCTTTTATGGTTAGTGAATGTTTAAGTTTGCGTTATTCATACAATGATACTTGTGTAGTAAACATAATATTCATAAAATTAAAGCACAATTTTTGGAATCCAATGTAATGTATAAATCAATAAAAATTGAATGTCAAATTATTTTATGACTGACAAGCTTCAATACATACCACAATACATAGAGGAAAGTTTTCCGCACCTTTCTGTCCTTGCGCAGTCTTTCCCTCATCTACATACATAACATATATACATATCATTATACATATTGATTTGTTTCTCATTTATTTAACAAGCTTTAGTTAACTTTGCTAATTGCAAATAAGTCTTTCTAACACGAGTTAGAAGAGTTCACATTACTGTGACAATCACTAAATGTAATTCTTAGAAATGTGCCTTATATTTTTGTGAAAGCCTTTGAAAATATATATATCTAATGTAGAAATGATTATTGTAAATAAAACTTCATTTTATGTATTATTCAATAATGCTCATTGTTGGAAATAATTATTATGTATTGCATGGTGCCTTAGAATTTTATTCATTTGTATACTTATGAAAAATATGACAAAATAATTAAATTACTTCTAAAAAAAACACTTGTTTGTTTTATTAGTTTATCACCATTATTCCTTAATTTAATGCTCAACATACAGGGTGCGTTTTATGTTCCAGGCCGATTTTGTTTGGCCGCCATTTTAATTTGGCTGTTATTTGTCAGTTCATATTTGACAGTCGTGGAGAGTGGTCGATAACAATTTATTATGGAGTATCTAGCTCCGCAACAACGTTTTATTTAAATAATTGTTCAATTGTGAATACGTGAAGAAAATTGCACATTTTTTGGTTTAAATCATGTGCCAAGCAAGTCAACCATTCAGCGTGTAATGAATAATTTTTAAAATTTGCATACACTGAGAGATAAAGCAAAGTCTGGGCGACAACGTAGCCAATGTACGCCAGAAAATATTGATGCAGTGAGGCAGTGTTGGTGAATGTCCGTGCACCTCTCATCGACGCCGTGCACAAGAATTGGGAATGTCTCCATCATGTTTGTTAAAATTTATCAAAAAAGATTCGCATTTCTATCCGTATAAAATTCAATTGACACAAGAGCTACAGGAAAATGATCATAAACAGCGGCGAGATTGGAGTGGTCGGGTCTTACCGGTCGGTATAGACGACCATCATTTTTGGCAAAAAATCATGAGTGACGAGGTACATTTCGACTTGGCTGGCTTTGTTAATAAACATAATAGCCGCTATTGGGGCACTGAAAATCCTCAATTGATACACCAACGACCATTATACCCTCGTAGAGTGACTGTATGGTGCACCATTTGGGCAGGCGGCATCATTGGGCCATATTTCTTTGAGAATGCTAAAGGCAATGCTATAACAGTTACTGGTGATCGCTATCGTGACATGTTGGTAAACTTTCTTGTGCCCGAATGGATCAATTGGGCCTACAGCACATGTGGTTCCAACAGGACGGTGCCACATCACACACAGCTCGTGCGACGATGCAAATTTTGCAAGAAACTTTTCCCGGACGAATAATGTCAAAAAGTGGTAATATCGACTGGCCCCCACGATCCCCTGATTTGACCACACCCTATTATTTCCTATGGGGGTACTTGAAGGGGAAGGTGTACACCAACAAACCAACCACAATCCCGATGCTTCAGAACATTTGAAAAGAAATTGCTGAAATAACACCAGAAGTCTACGAGAATGTATGAAAAATATATTTGAAAGAGCTCGCGTTTGCACCACGGCCAGAGGTGGCCACTTGACCGACATTATATTCCATACATAATACGGTGAAGACCATATAATCAATCAATTAAATATAAATTTAAAATTGTGTTTCATTGAAGTTAAAAAAAAAACATCGGCCTGGAACATAAAACACACCCTGTATTAGCATTGATGTTGTGGAGACAATACCTAACATATATGGGAAGACAATAGTCTTTAGGGTTTTGAACCATTAGAGTTACACGCATTTCACTGTCGATCGTTGTACTTGTTGGTATTATTACTGCACACTAAGGTAACAATAACAAGTTAGACTTTTTTATTTTATTTTAAAATGCTTTTGGCAATTTACCCTAGAACTCCTGGGTGAAAAGTAAGTTGTATTTAAAAGCTTGGAGAAGTGTCAAGACATAAATGTGGACATAATTTTGAAAAACATTTGGTAAAATACATCATCATATGGAAATCTTAATTGACAAGAGTATAGGGAAAAATTATCAGTAATCTTTATTAGCATCAAAAAGCTACAATTGAGATAGATGACAAGTTAACCTTCAACATGTCATCAAGTTCTCCCTTATTTTTTTAATGTTAATTCTGAAGTCTATTGAGCATACAACTTGGTAGTTCGTCAATATTTGCATTGTTTTATCACCCAAAAAATACACATTAATACACCCATCTTAAAACATACACCAGTTTTAGGTTAGGGAGATTCACAATCTCTACCTGATGTGGGAGAACCTAGAGTGCAAGACTATACACATCTCCCCGTCAGGGTAGGCAGAGAGGACAGAGTCCCAGACTTTCTTATTTCGACACACATCTATGCATTTCCACATACAAGTTCTATGATTTGTCTGCCTATATTTTCTTCATTCACTAGATCCAACCATCATTTCCTTAGTCTTCCTCTCACATTTAAACTATATATTTTGCTAGTTTTTTTATTCATTTGTTTCACATGCCCAAACCATCTCAACATGCTCTTTTTCATCTTACTCAACACATCTGCCTTAAGTTCACATTTATTTCTAATCACTTTATTCCGTATTCTGTCATACATTGTCACTCCATGTATTTGCCTCAAAGCACGCATTTCTACAGCATTTATTTGGCTTCTCGTAGTCTTTTTCCATTCCTGATAGAACTAAAAATAAAGGTGATGGTACTAGATAAAAATAAAAACTAATTTTTAAAGAACTTTATTTTTTACAAAATAATACATGATGGAATATGAAAATAGAAAGACAATAATTTTCTATAAACAGCATCTTTTCAAACAATCCTTTTCATTTTAATTTGTACAGTTTACTAATATTAATCCTAATGTCAATGTTTCATTATATCGACAAATTTAAAATCAAATGGTGGACATTTGATGACTAGGAAGATAAAATAAATGTTTTTACATTTATATTTTTAAAAGGTGGGAAAGAATATAAATCATCACTGTTTTTGTAATACTAAAGCGATTTTACTTTATTTTGACAAAATGGAAAACTTATTTTATTAAAAACAAAAATGTACTTCACTCCCATCTGTGTATGCTCACAAGTTAGTAAATGAGAGAATAATCTACCAAGTGCATGAATGAATATTTATATACTATACATTCATGTGTAAAAAATCAATTGGTAAATATTAATTCCCTGGCCGAGCAGAGAAACAAGTTTTTGGCTGAGTACTTGTCAAGTGTAAACAAGGCATTAGTTCTATTGAATTAGTATAAAAAATATTTTAAAATAACGTGGATTTTAACACTAATATGAAGTACCATATACTTCTCTATCTATCAAAAAAATTATATAATCCCTCATACAAGGTATTACGGAAACAGTAACAATTTTATAAATTAAATTAATATTGCATGTGTAAAAATGGGGTTTTATTTAAACTTTGTTTAACTAAACAATACAATTATCAATGTAAATTTTTTTATAAGTTAATTTCTTTCCAAGATATTTTTAATTCTCATATAATCATCAGAATGAGTAAAAAATTATTTCATAAGAAATCGTACAAAGCATTCTTATTATATTTGGTTTAAAATTATATCAGATATTAATTTGAAAATATCAAGTAGATTTTTTCCTTTTATTACTTTTCGTCAACTGATAAAATTAAGAACCAAAAAAATTTAAATAAAGTTGGGAATCAACATCTATGAGAACAAAACAGACCACTGATCAAATTCAAATGGAAGAACACCGAAATATCTGCTCAATTTTCAATTGATGGACAATTGTTTGATTTAGGCATTGAGATTTTGGATACTATACAGTTATAAAATATTGATATTAATTAACTTGAAAATATTTCGAACAACTTTCTGAAATAATCTCAAATGTGTACGAGTGATTCTGAGATCCATTTATATTTTTACATAGTACAAACTGTATACAGGCGGTCCTCAACTTTCGTACCTTATTGGTTCCTAAAATGTGTACGGAAGTTGAAATGTACGAAAGTAGAGCAATGTAAAAAAGAACATCAAAAAGTGTTTTTAAAATATTTATTTTTTAACAAGGTGTATTAGCATATAAATAAATAACACTTTATTGATTAGTATCTGGTGTTTTCTTTATAAATTTATCAAGAGATAGTTGAATTGTACTATTCTTTTCATGATAAAAAGTTCCTTAACATGCTGTGTTTTTTTCTATTGCCATTCTTCCATGACGGTCAAAAATTTGTCAAGATGCACGAAGGTTTCGTTCATATTCTTGATGTCAAAGTCTTAACAATGAGTTATCAGGTTCTTCTCCTTCATTTTGGATTGAACATATTGTCGATCAGCTTAAGAAGCAAAAGATTCGCTGCTTTCAGAACGTCTAATTATGTCCATCTTTGTCTTGATCGTATGAAGTTTATGAGACCTTGATTTATTTTTGTCCGTATCAACATTGCTGTTTTTCACTCATGTTTATGAATTGATAAGGGTGAAACTGACAACACACGTCCTAACATAAACTGACAAGACACAACTTATGAACACACATCCTAACTCAAGACTGATTCTGTAATACCGTTTTTGCGATACATATTGATAAAAATCTAACTTTTAAATACAGTACGAAATAGCGAATTGTACGAAAGTCGAGGACCGTCTGTATACAGTAATTTCTCCATTTACGTGATCTATATTTACATAATTCCCTTTAATGCGGTTTATTCTGTTCGAAACACTAAATGCATAATAGTGACATCTAATAAGTAATAATTTGGCTTTTAAATTAATATTTTTATATACAACTGTAAGAGCGACAACAGTTAAAATGGAAGATTCATTCAGCCAGAGTTCATTCAAGATTTTGAATAGATACATGGCATTGAAAGTTCTGTAATTTTTTAATTCATATAAATAAATCATAAAGCTTCCATCAAATTATGTTTTATTAGTTAGCAATGACATTAAAAAAAATAACAAGCTTTTTTAAGTAAGAATAGAATATCTGAAAATATAAAGTCACCTATTTTACATAGCTTTCAATGGTTCCATTTACATGCTATTTTCCTGAAACTAATTACTCGCATAAATGGAGGCATACTGTATTTTCTAAGGGTTTTAAATCCTATTGACATAATTAAGATTATGTTAGGGAAATCATTAAGTTTAAAAGTTTTTGTAAACAACAATTTTTCTAGAAACTAGTTATTTTTAAAACAACTTTTTCTGAAGTTTTAAGAGATAATTAGAGGAAAGTATTAGCCATTGCACTATTTTATTTCATTCTTGAAAATATGGAATAAAGAGGGGCTAACAGGTTCCTCTAAATTCATCATGAAACACAGAAGAACGTCATTCTTATAATAACTAATGTCATAATGTCCTTTCCAATCAAAAGTAAACCTGTTTATTTCTGCTGCATATGTACATGTTTATTTGATTTTTAATTTATGCTTTGTTAGCCATACTGTCTATAAGTTATACTCCCCTAATTGAGATTAAAAAAACTGCTTTTTTATTTATTTCTCCATTTTTAAGCTGTTTATATAACCTCTCTATAAAATTCTGATTACAAAAATGACATGATGATGATTGTTTAAAAAAGTTAATGTAGTCGATAATATTTAAAGATATTTTGTTTCGACCTTAGGATAATATCTTGAAATATATTTTTACACTATACTTCAGTATTTTACTAAGTTGGAGGAGGAAAATAAGGTCTTGATTGAGGTGGAGGGTAAAAATTTGGAGGCGGTACTCTTACAGGTGGCGGATAATGGGTGGGAGGAGGTTCTGTAAAGCTAACTGGTGGTCGGGGAACAGGTATTATTGGAGAAGGCACTACAGCTGTGATCGGGGGTGGAAAGGACGCTGCGTATGTTGGAACAAAATTAGCTGGATACTGAAATCTTGACGGTTCCACTCCGACAATTGTCTTAATTGGTTGCGGATTAGAGTCTTTTATATCTACAGCTCTTTCAGGTCCATTTTTTATTGGTGTGTTCGTATTGACAGGTTTACTATTGGTTATGGGTGACGGAGAAACAGACTGGGGTGGTGAGACAGTGACAGTTTTCTTTTCTGGTTTAGGGGTTTCTCTGGCAGGCGGTGGGGGAAGCGGAGGACTGTCCCCACCTGATTGCGCTGTTTGAGTAGAATATAAATCTAAAACCTGTAAAAATTAAAATTAAAAAAATTGATGAGTTATAAAGAATTATAAGAAATTTTTTAGTTTTTTTGAATTTATACATTTATTTCTTTCTATAAATAGTTCCAATACTTAATTGCAATTATGATTAAAATATATTGTTTTCAAGATTCAATAAAAAATACAAAAAATAACTACTTGAACGAATTACATATTCAGTGTCAAAGTACGATGAACAAACATTCTGCGAGATATTATTCTATTTTTTTAATTAAATACTGATAATGATAGAATAAGGTAGATAAGTGAAGAAACTCTCGCAATGGAAGTGATTATGTAGAAGAACTTTGATAGTAGAGGAAATATTGAGGAAAATCAAGAGACGAATGAATTAGAAGCAGACATCACTCAAGAAACATAAAATACCATTAAACTATCCAAAAATTACAAAGTAGTTGATGTTTACTTGGAAATAATAAAACGTATTGATTCGAACCATTTAGATGTCATACTTGTTCAACTAAATATATAATACAGGTAAAATACCTAATATTTGGTTGTAATCAACATTCATAACCTATCACAATAAGGAATGCCATGAATATGCAACCTTAAGTTTATAATAGAATATGCAACAAATCATCCATAGTGGAGAATTCAAAAGTCAGTGACGAGATTGAGTTTAGACGTGGTGTTAGACAGGGATGCATTTTGTCACCTCGTCTTTTTAATATGTATCTATTCAGCAGTGTAGAGAAACAGTTGAAGTTATTGATAATGGTAGATCTATAAATAACATTAGGTTTGCTAACTATGCAATAATTATTGTGGAAAATATAGATGTCTCATAAAGAATGATAGAATTATTAATAGTATTACACCATGTCCAAATTGATTTATTAACAGTGAATCTGTGCAATATGACAATATAAATATTTAAGAATGTGAATAAATGAAAAATTAAGTACCAGAAGAGAACGATAGATTGGGTCTGATAACTTTCAGAACATCATTCTAAAATGATGCAAACTTAATAGAAAGTATAAGAATCCTACAGTTGGAAAAACCTTTCACAGTTTCACCTATGAGCGCCCGCTGTCTAAATGGTGCTATATAAATGATTTTTTTCATTATAAAATGAGGTATTCAATCATAAAAATATGACCTGCATTTTACTCATACAATACTTTCATTAAACACAATACAATAAAGTAGTTCATTGTCATAGTCACAATTTTTGGCAGCCTACTTACTGGAAGGCTGCGTAATGTTAAAAAATAGATAGGAATATTTTTTTGGTTGATCCTCTTTAGGAATTAAAACTAACCTTTATGGATGGAATAAAGCATTCTACCAATAGGTCAAGAGCAATCTTAAAATTTAAATATAAAAATCCAGACTTCAATACAAGAAAAAAATAATCCATCATGAGAAATCTTACTTGATGGCAGATATCTTCTAGTAATTCTGTTGTGATGTCTTCAACAAACATGTCCCACCACGCTGAGTGTTTTGGCAGTCTACCGTTCCAGTCTACAACTTCGAATTTGCTTAATTTTCCAGCAAGAAACATCAGAGCGACTGCTATCACTTCTGGCTCCCATTGAAGAGCCAATGTTGTACATAAACTGTAAGAAAATAATTTTATATAATGTACATCATACGAAGAAAAATTATCATGTACATACAGGTATGTACAATATTTTGAATAAATAAATTACACATCATAATATAAATTATCAATAATCGCAACGTTCACACTGTTTGGTTGTTAAATGACCTAACCATGACATGGCATTGTCAAGATTGGCTGGTAGCCAATAGCAGATTGAATAAACAATTTTACTCTATAGCACTGTCCTGAAAATTTGTATTTTATGCATTTGAAATTGTTATGAATATATTATAACCATAACAATAAACATTATTATTATCTATTAATTATAAGATTGTTATAATATTAGGTGTTAACATAAGTTGTGTCTATTTTTTTCCAAATTTAAAAATGAGCACCAAAAGTAAAACAAAATGGTAAAGGTTATACGTCATTCGAAAGAAAATTTTCTGTTCTACAAGATATTGTGTTTGATTTTACGTTACATATATTATTTTATTTAATTACAAGCCTTCAAAATGGAATGTAAAGTAGACGAAGGTGAGCATTTACGACACCTCCATCTGTTCACCTTCAATCGAGGGAATAAAGCTGCTCACGATATTTGCGAAGTGTATGGTGAAGATGCTATGAATGAAAGGACAGCTCGTTGATGGCTTTTGCGTTTCAAATACGGTAATTTTGACCTCAAAGACATGGAGCGTTCCGAACGACCAGTGGACTTCGATGAGGACCACTTAAACCATATTATTCATTAATATCCCCTTTAAACCACCATAGAATTGGCTGAGCAGATGAATTGTAGTCACATGGCTGTATTCCGCCACCGCCATCCGGAACGCTCCATGTCTTTCAGGTCGAAATTGCCGTCTTTGAAACGCAAAAACCATCGACGAACTGTCCTTTCATTCGTAGCATCTTCACCGTACACTTCTCAAATATTGCGAGCAGCTTTATTCCCTTGATTGAACGCGAACAGAAGGAGGTGTCGAAAATGCTTACTTTCGTCTACTTGACATTCCACTTTGAAGGCTTGTAATCAAATAAAATAATATATGTAACGTAAAAGCAAACACAATATCTTGTAGAGTAGAAAATTTTCTTTCGAATGACGTATAACCTTTACCATTTTGTTTTACTTTTAGTGCTCATTTTTAAATTTGGAAAAAACGGACACAACTTATGTTAACACCCAATATATAAAAAAATAGTGTGCCTATTCTTCATATTACAACACATGAAAGAGTAAAATAAAAGTTTAAATATCAATATGAATCAATTTAATAAATTTATTATAACACAATGTTATAGTTGTCGTCGCTGGGCCTCATCGTCGAAGATCCCCTTGTAATTCCAATGTCAATCTCAAGCTGTTCGTTCCTCTATGTTGATCATGTGATCTTCTATGAGAGAGCAGTCTAATCCTAGAGTGCACTCCCTTCTGTATCATGTTACAGACGTATGGGTCCCGCTGAGCAGTCTGGTCACATTGATGTAACATATAGCTGTTAGCTCATACATCTAGCCGTTAAGGCATCATCAGCTCAAGAACAGATACCTCTCCGCCTTCCGGTTTGTTTTTCAATTTATAAAAGGAAACTCATAAGTGTTACCACAATAAATAAATTAATGTTGGAATATAGTTTGAAAGTAAATTTAAAACTATCGACTAGTAACCAGACAGACTAATTAAAAAGCTGCCTCTGATGTTTGAATTTCGATTATTAAGTCTTACTAATGTCATCAGTAAGATACAGGCAAAAGCCTAGTTTACTGGCGACACAACAAATGAAAGGCAACAAACCCAGACTCATTAAAATGGTTTGTCCACATTAAATTACCTGTTGTTTTTTCCCAATTTTGTATTTATAGAATTTCTTGTCATATAACAAAAAATTGACATAATAAAGATGTATGATTATAAATATAATGAGGCTGGTTAAGATAAATCCAAAGGGGCTTTTTCAAACTTTTAAAACCTGATATTTTTTTGGTTTTCAGTTAAAATGGTAGATATATGGAAATTATGGGATAACTGTTTCTAAACACGATATTCAATAAAAAAATATAGGCGACAAGGATTATTCTACTGATAATTAGATATTCAGACGAATAATTAAGATAGTTTTAACGTTTTGAATACAATAAAAGTGCTTACCTGTCATTAACAAAAGTCCACGCCATCTGAACCATCTTCTGCAACTTAGCTTTGTCACCTTTCAAACATTTGGCATATTTCAGGAGGTAGCTGTAAGGATGCTCTACTTGCAAATCAAATTTGATTGTTTTTAAAAGAATCTTTTCTAAAGTCATCACTTCTTCCTTAGGATCGTCTCCGAAAGTCACGAATTTCGAGTCAGACAATAGCATTTTGGCTTGTTTTATGATATCCTTACATTTCTTCGGCGTCTCTTCAACTTTCCCGGCCAAAAATAAACAACAACAAGCTGTCACGTATCTAGGGAATTGTCGAAATGAATGAAACATATAAAATCTATGAAAATACACTACTCCTGTTGCCATTGTATTGTATCCTAAGTCCATTTTTGTGCCCGTATCAATAATGAAACGGGCACCTTCTTTTCTATAACGATTTTCTGTTTCATTATCAATACCATCTAAAAATGAAGGTGTATTTTGCAAGTCTTTCTTGTCATAATACCAATAAGGCATATTTTGAGATGATAAACTCTCTGAAACGAAATCGCTCGTGAAGATAACCTAAAAATTTTTTTTTGAATCATTAGGATACACGAATGCACTTTTCAATAAAAATCTCATCAATTATATAAGGAAATTAAAGTTATGAACATGTTATTTACCATAAAACAGGTTAAATTGAAACTTTAGTAAAAAATATTAATTTGACAGCTCACGATCAACATCCACAAACTAAAACTCACAGACAACTGATTAGTATTATGTATTTTCTATAATTAGTCATAAACAATCTTATATTTTCGTTCACATAAATCATATAACATTATAATTTTTAAATAGAATTAATACATATAATACAAGTGTATTTTTAAAGTACATTTTGAATTGTTGCTACATCTGAATAAATAAAGATATTGAATATCTGTAAATAAAATTAAATGGTTTTCTAAAAAGTATAAAGCCAGAAATAATGTAGACTATACGGAAATAAATACTACCCAATGGTTTTTTTTTAATATTTTTGATTGTTTTATCATTTGAACCATGGATATTTTTCATTAAAAAGATATATATGTTATCAATGATATGCAGAGAACAGGGGAGGGGGACGATACTGAAAGTTTTGCCTTTCTTTAAAATTAAGATGATAAAAATCATATTTAGCACACTTACAAAACAAAAAAGGTCATATACGAAACTAAATGTATAAAGGTAGCTAAGTCGCATTTGCAAAGTCGGCGCCCTTAGGCAATTTACAACTTGTTCCCTTCTCCACTTTTGAAACATAAAACCATTCATCCAGGTTCCATTTTTTCACTTTTATATCTGACAAAAATTTATGCCCTTTATATGTGTATCCCTAGGTCATGGTTCGCAGGTGGCCATAACGCAGCCACGCGCTGATTTCATGTATATATGTCACTTGTTGACCCATTTAGCAGAGGCGGCACACGTATTCTGTTTTTTAAATACTTTTACAACCTATTTATGAACCCTTGACTTGGCATCTCTAGGCAAATACTTATATTTGCATATTAGCAAGTGGGTAGCAAAAGTAACGCAAATCAAAACCTTAAATCTTTACCATAAAGAATATTATAAAAAAAACTATGTCAACAATAATTATATTTAAAAACAACAATAAAAAAGTATGAGATATATAGTACATATATTAAAAATCAAACAATTTAAATTATGGAAAACAAATTAACACAATCAATTTTAAAGAATACATTTTGGAAGTTTGTTCCACAGTCGTGCAGAGTGAACTCAAAATTTAAATGTATAATATATGGCGTGATGTGTTGGTATGCAAAGGAGTTTCTCATCGCTGGATTAAAGAGAACGGCAATTTTCTGAAAGAATCTGATTTTTTTGCAAAGATGTGAAGGTATTGTAATTTCATTAAATATTATTTTTTAACGTTTATTTAACACTTGTTTCTTTTTGTTAAAAATCATTCTTCAAAACTTCTGACTTCTATTTATTAAACTATATGAGAACGGCATGGTTTCTTAAAACGTTTCTATTTATTTTGTCAATATTGGAACAATGTTTTTATTTCATTTCATATATAAATAGAAAGAATACTTGATGAAAACAAGCACAAATAAACGTTATTCGTACAGTATAGAAGGAACAAGTAATTTCGTGGGCCTAAGGAGCATGACCAAATGAATGAAATTCTATAAGAGGAAAGAGTGAAACGTCTTCAAAATAAAAGAAAATGTATGAACGTTGTAGAAATAAAATATATATTTAAGAAGATAATTAAGTGAAGGCTTATTTTCTATGCCTACCTCGATAGAGACTTGGCATGGTGGTGATGATAGAGAATTTTATTGTTTCCGCTTTCAGAATTTTAGTTTTAATAAATATAACACAATTTTTTTTTTTTGTAAAAACCTCATTTTATGCGTTTGTGTCTTGCGTTGGAGTATACATATCATTGAAAAATATGTTACCTTCCAACAATGAGTATTTCTGAGAATGGTAACAACTTCTATTCAACATTACTGGCAACTTTTATCCGGAATTAGGGTAATCTATGGTTCGCTCTATTTCCGAATATTCGCAGCGTTGCATTTCCGTTTAAGCTCTTTTTCATCGCATGGTTTCTGGCTCGGTGAGTTTTATTTCGCTCTTCGATAATTTTAGTGATTTATTTGAATTTTAGCCTTAGTTTGTTGACATTACACTCTTTATTTTTCAGCGTTATTCATTGCGATATTAAAAATAAATCGTTTCGCGTCTTTCCGTCAATATTTAACATGACACGTCTAGAGCCTCGTGGTCGACATGTCAATTGTTCTTTTCCATATATTGTAGTTTTCCTTCCAGCTCGAGGTTCTTTCTAGTCGTGAATGACTAACATTTTTCAGTTTTATACAACGGTAAGTAATCTACACTATTATTTTGAAAATAATAATTTGACATAACCCCCCAGTCATCTTCAGCAGGGAGAAAAGCCGGCAGTTTTTGTCATACTACGAGCTATCGATGTTCGTTGGTTTGGTAAAGAAAAGTCGCGAAACGACTGAAATGACCTCGGGCTAATCTTTTACGTGTGATATACAATTTTAATTAGAAATTTGTTGTAGATTGACAAGTGAAATCAGCCACCATGCCACAGAATGAATATATTGAACGGCATCAAAAGCTGTATGGGCGAAGACTCGATTATGAAGAACGCAAAAGGAAACGTGAGGCTCGTGAACCGCATAAGAGGGCCGAGAAAGCTAGGAAACTGAGAGGAATCAAGGCCAAGATATTCAATAAAGAAAGGAGAAATGAAAAGATTCAAATGAAAAAGAAGATTAAGGCTCACGAGGAGAGAAATGTCAAACAGAAAACTGAGAAAGTTGCCGAAGGAGCGGTGCCAGTTTATTTACTTGACAGAGATGTACAATCGAGAGCTAAAGTCCTTTCTAATATGATAAAACAGAAAAGAAAGGAGAAAGCTGGAAAATGGGATGTTCCTATACCTCAAGTTAGAGCGCAGGCAGATTGTGAAGTTTTCAAAGTGTTAAGTTCAGGGAAGTCGAGAAGAAAGGCGTGGAAGAGAATGGTAACCAAAGTCACATTTGTTGGTGAAGGATTCACAAGGAAACCGCCCAAGTTTGAAAGATTCATCCGACCAATGGCGCTTAGATTTAAGAAGGCACATGTTACACACCCTGAATTAAAAGCCACATTCTGTTTACCCATCATTGGCGTCAAGAAGAATCCTAGCTCGCCCATGTACACAAGTTTAGGAGTCATAACTAAAGGCACAGTTATTGAAGTGAATATATCAGAGTTGGGTTTGGTCACACAGTCGGGAAAAGTCATCTGGGGAAAATACGCACAGGTCACCAATAATCCAGAGAATGATGGCTGCATTAATGCTGTTCTTTTAGTTTAATTCTGTAATTATTTTTAAGAAAATAAACTTTTTTTATGAAAATAAAAAGTTAGTTTTTTTGTTTGTCTCCCATAACCCAGTTAGTATGCTTTTTATTAGACTTTTGAACTGTTAAAGAAAGCAATATTTTTGTGGTGTCCAATTTACATACGTTAGTTCAAGAATATTACTAAAAGATTTACTTGCTTTTTGCCCTTGTTAATGTCAAAGCAAAAAAGGATTCATACATATGTTTAATTTTCGTAGATTATTTTAAAGTTACTTTTTTGATTGTAGAATAATTTGCCAAATCTTCATCGACTTCAAAAGTTGATGCAATAAATATTTTTGCATGTGCTAAAAACCCTTGTGGGCTAGCACAGCTAGGACTAAGGAAATTGTTTTCATCTAAAGTATTTGTCATTTTTTAAGGTGAAGCTTCGATAATTGGAAATGTTTTCTTTCAGGATTTGGGTTAAAAGAAAAAAAAATCTAAATATTTTGTAAGGAATGTGAAGAAAAAATGACACCATTGGTATGAGTGGAATCAAATGGAATGATTTTTGTCAGGAAAAGGAATGCTTCATTCAAGATGGAAGGAATGTATGGAAGATAACGGAAGTGGTGATAGTCGTAGAAAAAATGAATCTGACTCAGGTGAGAATAATGAGCATTTGGAAAATATGAATGAAATTAGTATAGAAGAACGAATGGTTGTAAAAGACGTGATGAAAATAGAAAAGTGTCACGTGATGAACTAAGTACAAAACTAAAAGTGTGAATGGTCCAGTGGCTGAGACAGTATCAACAAATGTGAATCTAACTACACACCAAAAGACTAGGAGTGCAGTGATAGTTCCACTAAATAAAGAATGGAGGGAAGTTACAGAGCCATTACCTTATTGAGTGTAGTCAACTATGTGTAGATATTCTGATTGTAGAGCAAATATGGGATCTTGAGAGTGGAAGGGAGGATTCATGGATCAGATTTACTTGTGCGTATGCTTTTGGAAAAATATATGGCAAAAAAGAAAAATCAATTTTATATCTATAGCTGGCCGGCCACATGTGTTAGCAAATATTTTTTTTTTGCCTGCAACTGCTTGAAAAGTTTGATAAGAAAAATAACATAATTTCCTAGTCATGTTCTTTTGAAAATTTCATATTTATTCATCCTGTAACATTATTTTTAGTACATCTGTGTAAAAAGTGAGACGTGTTTCCTAGATTTTATCCAATTTTTCTTGACAAAGTAATCTAAAAAAGTTGATTATGTGTTAAATATGTTGGGATAACCATCGTAAGTTTTCATTGCAAGTGGGTCTTGAATACTTCTGGATACATAAAACAGGTTTTGAATTAACGATTTTTAATATGACATTTTTAATATTTTTAGTTCTATATTTACAAAAATCTTTTGCCAGTATTTAAAAGACTGCGCCAAATGTTGACTGAATTTGTTTATCACCAACAAGGTGTTATATCTATATAAGCAGTTGCCAATGATTATATCATGTGAAATATTCCAATGGATCCTTCCTAGTGTAAATTAATCTGAGGAAAATCATTAAATGAGGCCACTGCACCACAATATTTCATTTTTAATATATTTATGTTGAAAACAGTTGAGTAACTTATTTTATTTATTTCTTTACAGATTGTCTTAAGATAAGGCGTCCATCATGCAGATTTTCGTAAAAACCCTCACGGGTAAAACCATCACCCTTGAGGTGGAGCCCTCTGACACTATTGAAAATGTCAAGGCTAAAATTCAAGATAAAGAGGGAATCCCTCCGGATCAGCAGAGGTTGATCTTCGCTGGCAAACAGTTGGAGGATGGCAGAACCCTCTCCGACTACAACATCCAGAAGGAATCCACACTCCACCTGGTACTCAGGTTGAGGGGTGGTGCCAAGAAAAGGAAGAAGAAGAATTATTCAACCCCCAAGAAGATCAAGCATAAGAAGAAGAAGGTCAAACTAGCTGTATTGAAATACTACAAGGTTTGTACATTTCATTCTTATTTCACATTTTTTGAATTGTTTCTTAACTTTTTCTGTAATATCTTTTTTTTTTTTAATATCTCAGTTATTTTTTTACATAATAACTATTGTATATGCCTCAAGATCATATTAATGGCCTAGTTGGTAAGACACCTGTCTTTCAATCCAGGAGTTGCGGGTTTGATTCTGATTGGTACTCACAATTTTTAAAAAGGGTTCCAGTCTTATTTAACTTCCAACCTCGATCATCTTTCTGGTCAGTTGGAAAAAATTATCACATCACGATAAACTCTGCAGATTGCACTGTATACAATAAAAGTGTTATCATTACAAAACTGCTTACACTGTACTGATATTGTAGAATGTATATTTATCTCCCTTTCTATCACGAAATGTGTTCACTTGTCTTTTACTTTTAACCTTTATGAGAACGCTTGAAAAAATATTACAATTTACTTTCAAGGGGTTTCTAAATTATTTATTTTTCTCATTCTAATTGGAACTTGAAGTGTTGCATAATTTCATCGCAGTCATTAAAATATTAGGATAAAAAGAAATATTGTTTCCATTTAGGTTGACGAGAATGGCAAGATTCACAGGCTGCGCCGTGAGTGCCCAGAGGAGCGCTGCGGTGCCGGAGTGTTCATGGCCGCCATGGAGGACCGACACTACTGTGGCAAATGTGGATACACCCTGGTGTTCTCGAAGCCCGAGGACAAGTGAACATAACTTTTTACCACTGTACCTTAACATGCCGTGTATGAAGGATTTATGTTGAAATAAACATTGATCTGGATACGGCGTAACTTTCTTTTATTTCAATACTTTTATTTTATTCCAATTCCGTCTCATTCCTCACTTTCCTACACACCTTGATGTTTAACAAATTCACTGCTTATAAAATACTTAATGTCATACAAAGATGCTGGAAATTCGCGAATTTTTAAAAATCCATAACTTTGTTAAAAATCAAATTCTATTTTCTATTTAAACATATACAAGTGTATTCCTTCGTGTCTTCAAAACTCATGAAACCGGCGATGAATCCTTATCGGGAGACGTTTATGAGTGCACTTAACATTCCAGGCCAAGCGAACTAAATGTGCGTGCACACCACACGCTTATTCTGTATTTATTTTCAAGAAAATAATTCTTACCTTTTTATCTATTTCTCTTTTGTTTTACAGCCATTGAACTTTATCGATTTACTTAATGTTGAAAATCTACACAAAAAAAACTGAGACAATAAAAACGTTAGTTTCATAATTTGAACTAGGTACAAGATATACACGCTATCACAATTCACTATTTTTTACACTACGTATATATATATATATTTATGAAATAGTTCAAAACAGGGATTATATTTTTTATAAAACGAAAAATGTTAATTATATAGTATACATAAAAAAAAACCGATGACTTCATATTGTTTTAGACACTGCTTAGTTCACAAGTATACGATTTTGAAAATTTCGGTGCAACAAATGGATATACAATATAATGTCTGGTACACGACTAAATTTGTTCATGGTATAGCCGGAAACATGGCTCCAAACAAAAACCAGGCTTACCTGGACAGTCGGGACAATAAAACAGGGAAGCTATTCGATTTTTTGTATTACTCCAGCAATATTTACATCTCCTGTATTGCCTTTGCTATCTTTCTCACAATAACTTGGTAGGTGAATTTTTACCTTGGGTTGTTTGGGCAAGGTAAGCGGAGGTGGACCGAGTAATTTTTTAATAACCGATAATCTAAAGTCGTATAGACATTTTTGGATTTTCAGAATTATATAAATAATGAGCATTCAAAAGCATCGTCTGTAATAAATGAATATACATTTTTTTGTACCACCGTAAAGTTTTACGTTGGCACGGGTAATATGCCAACATTTGATCATGATAATCAATTCGACTCATGTGGTGGTTATATTCAACTATCATCTTAGGCTTCTTACATGTTTTGCCAAATCGATTGGTCGTGTCTGTTATATCACCATCAAATTCTGATGATATAGTTAGCACGTCACGACGGTCTTAGCACTTGGTAACGCATACACCTGTTTCGGTGTATTGGCTAACACATTCACCAGTTTTCAATTTTTTCTTCACAACTTTCTCAGGATTTCCTTTCCTATTATTGCTCAGTGTACATGTAAGGAATGTTTTATCACTTAATAAATTTTCTACCAGCAGGACATTTATAGAAGTTGTCCATGAAAACAGAATGGCCAATTCCTGTTTTTCCTTCTATTAATTTTCAGACAACTTTATTGGTATGGTCTTTGCCACCCAACTCCTTATCTGCCGATTTCACCATAAACAATAAGTTTAAGAGCCAAACCACAAGACTCCAAGCATATAGTTGGATATTTTGATTTCTTCCCTTTTATATATTGCCATATTATAAGCCTACCGCACCACAAAACCAATGATTCGTCGATCGAAAGATTTTTTTACGGCGAATAAATGGTATGCACCCTCTGATTGAAAAATCTATCAGCGGCTGTATTTTTCCTAAAGAGTTGTCTGTTTCATTGCTATTGAAATGCATTGCTCTAAGTATAAGTAAAAATCGGTCCCTAGACATAAATTGTGAAAACGCAGTCAAGTTGAAAAGATAGTGTTTCTTCCAATAATCATTCAAACTAATTGTTCCTGTATGGAATAATATACCCAACCATAATTTGAAATCCTCAATTGTGATGTCTTTCCATTGACTTATACGACTTCTATCACTTTCTGATTGGGCTAGTATTTCGACTGCACACACATTTGTTTGATTGATGATCAAGTTGTAAAAATGGTCATTTGCCATAAGGTGAAAATAATCAATTGGATGTTTGCTATTCATTTCCACTTGTATGCCGGGTGTTCCAGAAAATTGAATGGGCGTGGCTTGTTTTTTAGAATATGACCCCTTAGGGGTTATATTTGACGCTGCAATAGATTGTGAAAATATTTCATTTTCACTGTCTTGATTCTAATTCCGATTCTGTGTTGTAGTCGAATATAATGTTCTCAAAACCACTGCCAATACTATCATCTGTTTAGTCATCACTTTCATTTGTTCTTGGTCTCTTTGAGCAAGATGGCTGATCCATTTTCAGAGGGTATGAAGAAAGTGTAAATTATCACAAAAAAAACAACGAAACACAACACAATAATACGTCGACAGTAAAAAAAAACCACTAACAATGAAAAGTTCAATATGAGCCACACTAATGATACAGTTTAGAAAAAAGTATAACCGCGTGATAAAAATAAAACACTCAACAAATCCCGAAACAAATGTTTTGCAAAAAAAAATCATTCACCATACGAATTCTATTTGTATATGTGTGAACGACCCTTTATATGAATATACCATAAAAACCGCCGCTTGCAATACTGACATAAACTGAAGCGTATATAGTTACGCTAATAACTTTCGTCAACTTTTGAAGTGAGGTAATATTTTCGATTCAATGCATGGTAAAGATGACATGAACACGATTCCCGTGTTCAACGCGTGGCTGCAATATTTGTATGGACACGGGAGCCGTGTTCGACGCACAGGACGTGTAAACAAAATCTGGTTTTTAGATTACCGAGTTTGTTTATTTTTCAGGACGTCCAATTGATTGGTTGTATACAATATTGCAAAAGCGAAGCTCTTTACTAACCTCACAGTTGAACTGTACGTTATATTTTTTATTAATGAAAAACTTTTGTGACATTTAGATAATGGTGCATTTGAAAGCAACAATTTATGTTTCATGTATGGCATCACACACATTGTCATATACAAATAATGAAGTGTAAATTATCCTGCAAGTAACTAGAAGGAAAACTATCCCTTAATTGAAATTTCTGAGCCTCTAGATTCATGATTGTCAACTAATCGGAAGTCATTGTAAGAGTGAAATTACCATATTGCCTATTATGCTGTGGTATGTCCACATTGATGTATTTCTGAGTCAAGTAAGTCTTAATGTGTCACGTAGCATTTCACCAAAATAAGTTTAAAACTTATCGTTTTTTATGGAAAAATAATACTTAACTCATCAGAAGTAGTCGATGTTGAATATCTTCTATGTAGTAAATTTCAAATATTTTACACTTTTTGTATGCATTAAGTATAATAAAAGTATTCAACAGATTTGTTCCCGTACAACAGTGGTCGGCAGACTTTCTAGTGAGATGAGCCAAATATTAAGTACACAGAATCTCAAAATTTTCATAGAGCCACAACATACATTTTCACTGTACCTATATACGAGGGTCATCCCGAAAGTAAGGTTACAACATTTATGTAGGATCGAAAAATGCTTTTATTTAATTGAAATTCACAGGATACTTCACAAATATATTAAACTATTTTTCAACATAATCGAGATCGAGACATTTCTGTAGTCGGGGTACCAGCTTTTGTATGCCAGTGTCATAGACCTCCACCACCAGATCTTTCAGACACTTCTTCACAGCTTCCTCGACGTCCTGATCTTTGGAAAATTGTTGAGGTGTAGTGACACACCCACGTCTCATCCCCAGTCACGATAGAGTCCAGAAAAGCTTCTCCCTCCTGTGCAAAACGATCCAAAAATTCACACGCGGCGGTCACGTAATTTTGTCGGTGCTCCCGTGTGAGCATTCTGGGCACTCAGCTTGCACACAACTTGTGACCAAGTTTTTCCGACACAATATCACCAAGGAGACTCCGAGAAATGTCAGGAAATTCTTCGTGAAGGTGGTCGTCACACGGCGGTCATTTCGCACTTGTTTTTCAATTTTTTGCACAAGTTCGTCAGAAATCACTGCCTTGTCTCGTCGTATCAGTACGGCCTCTGAACAACTTAACCCACTTCGTGACATGTTGTCGACTCATGACATCACTACCATAAACTTCCACGAGCTTCCGATGGATATTCGCGGCGGTATTGTTCTGCAAAATCAAAAAAACGGATGACCGCGCGGAACTCGCACGGACGAGAGGTGACGGAAGCGCGTGACAACCTCTCCATCGGAAGAATTTACTGTGACTGAACAAAATGGCCGACAAACACGCGGGACCAAATAAACTGACCGCTAGGATCCCCCTACACGGCAGGTGCGCCAACTTCGAAACAAAACATTTCCCCCGGCCTCAGGAGCTCTTGTAACCTTACTTTCTAGATGACCCTCGTACATTTTAATGATGAAAAAAAACTAGATAAAATCAAGATTTTGATTCAAAACTCAAATTCACAATCCAGTCGTAGGCTACATAGAATAATAGCATATTACATATGGGAGTTATATGCTTCAGTAGCTCAGTGCACTACCTATTAAACAAGAAAACCTAAATAATTAAACACTAATAAAACATAAGATTGTGCCGCTTGTGTCCGCTCATCGGCCGTGTTCATGCTTTTCCGGTGAGGCTGCGGAGTGGAGGTGAAGCTGGAGTTGAAGAGTCTCACATGCCTATGAAAAGAGCTGAGATTTGCCGACCCCTGCTCTAGAACCTTGTTAGCGGCCTATCGACAATATGATTCTTTCATGCTGCATTGCTTGATCGACATACGTTTGAATTCAATAATCAATTGTTAGTGTAGTGTTTGCTAAATCAAAGTTGAAGTATAAAATAGAAACATCTTCAGATAATGTACATTTGAGATTGAGAAATTGGGATTTTTTAAAAATAGGAGTGGTATTGAAATAAGGCCCTGACATTACCTAAATCAATAATTCTATTCGAATTTTTCATTTCAAATATGAACTGCTTTACTTGTGTCGTACTTGATACTGAAAAAGGTTACACGTGTCCTTCGACTATTATAAAAAAGACAGGTATTCCAGAAAACAATATTGTTTAATTTCATCATTGACAATATTTTGAGTTTTTGATCAAGTGTAGACTAATGGAGCCTATCAAGTGATGTTTGCAGAATTGAAGAAAAAAAAAAAGGTAAGTTTTTTTTTTTAATAACTGACATGAAATAAAGAATTTAAAATCAATATTGATATTTTATTTTCACATTCTTCCAATATTTCCGTAACCCATTTTTCCTTTAGTTGTCAAAATGAATGACCCTTGGTATTTGGACAATGTCTTTAATACATACACAAACAATTATAAAACAAAAGGTAATGTATCAAGAACGCCTTCAAAACAATTAAGGATACGTATGAGTAGAACTTTCAAAATATGATTCATGAAAATAGTGAAAAAATATCAAAAACCTTTGAATGCAATCAACAAGGCAGAATTCGAGTGGATAAATTAAAATCTTGATAGCAATGAGAGTAGAAATTACAGGGTGAATTTGCGTCTCATTTAAGAACTAATTCGAGTAATTTGGAAAGAAATTCAACGTATCGCCTGTTGAGAATCATAGAGGTGAAACTACAAAAAATTTTTTTTCGAGTTAAGACTACTAAATGGCCTTTTTACGTGTATAAGTGGCGAAAGTAATATATATTTCAACTCCTTTCCGCTTCAATGAGTTGAAATATACTTACGTACATAAAAAAGGAGTCATTTTAGTGACATTTGGAAGTCGACTCTTCGAAAATTTATTTTTTTGGAGTTTCGCCACTGATTCTCAACAGGCGATATGATCCATTTGAAGACTTAGAGCTGGTGCCTCCAGCTCCACATTTAAAATGCATCTACCTTATTTCTCATTTTTGACTTGAGTATCATGGATCCATTAGCCCTCTTTTGGTTGCTATTGAAATGTATTTTGATCAATATGGAGAGGATGTCAATGACCTGATTATTTGAAAACTTCAATATTAACTTTTTGTCTTGTTTGTATGAGTCGTGTTGGTTGGTATTTTGAAATTTATATATTTTGTGTTCACTTGCACTCTGAATTTTTGCTGTATTTTGTGGAAATTGTTAATGATCGAAATTGCCTATAAATAAAACTGACATGTACAACTGGATCATGTCTTGCAATAATTGGCTATCCACACAAAGGAGTTTTCTGCACTAAATGTTTATTAATTTTTCTTGAGTGATAAAAGATCATGGCTTACATTGTAATGTAATATCTCTGTGTATGTCAGAATTTTCTTGAAAGCAATCAACATGCCTACACATCAGAAGAAATCTATTTCATGTTATAGGCCTAGCCACTCCAAAAGACATTGAGGTAGTTTGATATATTCCCCTGATCACCATATGCTGAATGAAAACTTTAATTCTTAAACTATATTTCATGTTGGACATATGTGAATACTCCCTTTTAGACATTTTAGCTGATAGTTTAATGGCATTATTACTTATAAGCACTAATGGTTTAATGTTCTTGCAGAGCAAACTTGTATCCTTGGTTTGATTCCTTGGAATTTTACTTTCAGACTGTACTTAATCGTAATTTATGTTGCGGCTCTTTTACAAGCACTATCTAGTGAGGACTAAGTGTTTTTCTAGCCTAAGGATATTTACAAAATAAAACAAATTTTTAGTTTACAATATGATCTTTATGTCAAAAACATCTATAGAAATCCTGATATGTTATGGTTTTCATTTAGCTATGTGGTAATAATACATGTCATTGCATTAGTGATGTTGTTTTGAAAGTTAGTTCTACTGTTGACGAGGATCATTTTCAATGATTCCCTTCCTAAGCAAAATCATTTAGCTTATCCTGACTGCGGAATATAAAGCAGAAAGGCCAATTTTTTTATTTAAGAAATATGTATTTGCAAAGATCATTAAAGCTAATTTACATACCTTTGGTTGAGGTGTGAGGAGAGACTTATTTATATATTGTGTCTCATGGTCATTTAAGGGCCTCAGGAACTTGACTACGCCTCCTGAAAATGCCGATGATCTCATTTTTCTATTTGAACTAACATCTGAAACAATCACATTCTAGAAGCTTCAAGATGTAGTCCTACACCATTTATCTGGTTATTATTTTAATACATATACATACGATCATGCCGTTTCTCTGCTGGGGTAGGCAGGGAGGAGTGTCAGACTTCGCTATCATGACACGTCTTGCACCTCTTCCACATCCATACAACTTTACATTATTGTAATACATCTATTTTAATAAATGTATTAATTTTTACATATTACATAACTTAATCTGAAATCAGAGGATAAAGGGCAAAGAAACAATTGTTTGCAATGTAAAAACTTGAGAAAAAGTAGCCTGTTCCAGCCACTTTTTAATCTAAAGTAGCATGTTAGTCAAAAAGCCAAGTAAAAAATAACAGTGCTATTTTACAGCTACTTGACAACAAAGTAACTATATCTAGCACTTTATTTACTTTATGAGACCAATGTGGATTTTTCTCAGACAATAATCAGAATAGGCAGTATGTATTAGAGGTCGGGCAAGAAACAGAAGATCAGAATTTTGAAATAATTAATAAAATGGAGCTGGATAGTGAAAATATGATTCAGTAGGACTTACGAATCGATGGTTCATTTTTATTATCTAAGTGGGTTTTATTTGAACTAGAAGTAAGTAGCCTGTGGACTCATTTTTAACGTATCGGTTGGAGTGTCGCCACAAAGATATCTATTCTGTTCATTTTATGTACATAGGTGATACCTATTCTGTTTATTATAAGAATATACATAACAAATGTTATATAGCATTTAGGGCCTTGCTCTCTGTTTATTTAATAATAAATATATCAATGATCAAAAGTATACAAACAACGACCAAGGGACTAAGATATGTAGTTTTACAAATGATAATAATGATTGACAGTTTGAGCACGTTGACACTTAATTATTTTTATACCATATAAAAACTAGTAAGATTGCTATTTAGATAGTATTTTTTCAGATTATAAAATAGTTACGAGATATAGCAAACGGTGTGTAGCGAATAGGAAACAAAATCAATAACTAAAACATGCATACTTGAATCAGACAGTGTCATAATTAGCTAAGATAATTCACAACAGTATTCCAGTACCTACTAACTTTGGCATATTGAAGTGAAACATGTATAATATTAAGTAAGATGAAGAGCACTCTGAGATGATTGAGGCATAAAGAAAAACTTATATGATTATTTTAAAATATCATCAAGTATGAGACATTTTAGAAAAAGGAAATGAAAAGACAGAGAAAGAAATTATGGATGAAGAAAAGATAAAAGGTGTGTATAACAATAGGAAAATTTGCTACTTTCTCCCTCTGCCTACCACGACAGGCAGACGGCTTGATGCTATGTATGTATTATATGTTAAGTTTATTTAGTGCGGACAATCAAATGACTAGTGATGGATAACTTGTTCGGAGTTTCGGTCCGATGGTAGGACGCCTTACTCCTTCATCGGATAAGTTCTGACTGTTTTGATATTTTTGGAAATTTTGGATCTTTTTAGGAATCGGGAAAGGATAGGTTGTGGTAAATGTTTTGATTTTGTGAATGATTATGAGAAATTATAAACGATTAAATACATATATAAATATGATGGTATATACAAAGATAATTAAATACGAATATACTTAAATTTGTGTCGTCACACACTGTTATATATTGAATGGGTGAAAAATAATGATGGTGAATAAATTATAAGAATGAATAAAGTATATGTAGATAAGTAAATGAGTGGGGAAACGTGTGTGACTTTTATAAATATATTAAGGTGTGAATAATGTTTATTGAAGTTGAGAAATGCGGTTGCCTATGGGGGTAAATTGTCTGCCGGAGGAATTATCGATGATGGGGTGTTCAGAGTGACAATCGAGGGGTCATTTGGGGGGATGATTAAAGTTAAAGAGGGGGGGGCAGGGGTCGGGGGGATGTTTCGCAATATTGATTTCGGGCGAGTGTGTCTGTAACTGGTGTTCGCGTTGTAGTTATTTAATGCTTTTATGACTGGGTTGGGATGACGGGATATAGAGCTGTAGAACCTTTCGGCCAGAGCGCGCATATGTTCGGGGATAGTATGTAGTTTGGTATCTGCGTGGAGTCTAGAATTACGGACGATGTAGGGTGCTTTTAAAATTATGCGGAGGGCTTTGTTTTGAATGATCTGAATGTGATGTAGCGTTGCTTTCTTCGCGTGGCCCCAGACCGGAAGGGCGTAAGTCAGTTGCGGTCTGACGATCGCTTTATATAGGTGGAGTTTAGTGCGCGTGCTTAGTTTGCTGTATTTACTGATCAAGGGAAATAATGATTTGAGTGTTCCGTGAGCTTTAGATTTGATATTGAGGGCGTGTTTATGCCACGAGAGTCTACTGTCTAATGTGAGGCCTAGGTATTTTACGTGTTTTGCCCATGGAACGCTCTGGCCGAAGAGTTTAAGAGTTCTGACGGGTTCGATGTATCTGCGTGAGAAGCGGACTGCTGTGCTTTTGGTGGGATTAATTTTGATCTTCCATTTAGTGCACCAGTGCTCCAGAATGGGAATAAAGTCTTGCAGTCTATCGTGGGAATCGGACTCATATTTCGATGAAGAGAGAAAGGCTGTGTCGTCAGCGTATTGCGCGGTGATACAATGTCTGCGTGAGAATTGGGGCATATCGCTCGTGTATATTAATCAAATGACACAGTGTCAGCTCTTATATAGGGCAAGACAAAACTTACAATATTATATTAAATACATTCAAAGCATTGTGGCACAGAGTATTGTGAATATAAAATGTACCCACATATCAACATTATAATCACTGGGTTGAAAATGTGAATATAAAAGCCATACTAGTTGCAACCCGTGAAATATTCACGGAAGTAAAACAAATTCTACATTTGTGAAAATATATATTCATAAATGTAAAATTTGTTTATATATCATTTATACATCGTCCCCTTTTACACCGGTTCAAAAATTGTTAGCTAGGTATTTAAAATTCGTTCAGTATCACGGACCCACCGAGATTCAAATTTCGAATTACTTTCGGAGAGAATCCAAGTATTCCTCTATCGCTCTCTTGTATTCAAAATTCAATTCTCGTATTCTTTCTTTGGTGACAACCGTCGTACGGGTTTTGGCCTATTTATACTATGATTATATATAATATTATATTTTCACCATGGTTCAATATTTATATAGATTCCATGTTTGAAAGAACTAGAGGTCAATTGTGGCATGCAAATATCAAATGAGAACATATGCGGATAACTGTATGCAGATGACATGGTAGTGTTGGCGGAGAGTGAATATGAATTGCAGAGTTTGACAAGTACGAGATGCGACGAGAAAGATCTCACAATGAGTGTTGCAAAATCCCAAGTTAGGGTTATAGAAAAGTGCGAAAGGAAAAGTAAATGAGATATATGGGTGAATAATGAAAGATTGGAGTAAATTGAGGAACTCTGCTATTTGGATAGATGATGGAAGCGTTAAAAGGAGTATCGAACGGTGTGTAGAGATAGGAAACAAAGTCAATGAGGCACTAAAACATATATATACTCAAACTAGACAGTATCAAAATCTGCTAAGATGATAGTCCATAATAGTATAGTATTTTGGTGCCAACAGGAAGATGGCATGTATGTGTAGCGACAGTGCGTGCAATCACTGAACCCACTGAGGCGACCCTTGGCCGCTCGGTCATTGAACTCGCACTGTAGGGAATGCGAGACGGCACCGGGCGAAGGTCGCCCGCGCGGTCATTGAACTCACTAGTAGCGGAGAGCGAGACACCGATATATCGCTTGCCTCTCCTGCAGACCGTAGTATGAAATGTATATAGAACGCGCAACAATAACCATGTGTCCAGCGAAGCGAGACAGCGACATGTTCTGTGCCGTTCTATACATTATAAATACAGACGCTTACAATAAACTTTCTCTCTTTACTTATCTCGATCTCGACGACTTTTATTCAAACAACCTCATCCTTCTATGCGAAACACAAGTTCCTAAATATGTATTACTCATATTTTTTTTAATGCCATTATGTTACATATGGACAGCTTAAAAAAATAATACACTCAAATGTTTTACGTACTATCTGTGTTATCATATCTAGATATCAGTGAAACAATGAACCAGTTTAGCCTTCAGGGGCTAACAAATAGTGCCATGACTCAATTTACTTATATAAATTCCCTTTTCTAATAGTATAATTAAGTTTTATGTAGTTTGCAAAAAACTTCTGACTCCAGAAATTTTTAATGTTAAAAACTCCAATTATAGTACATATATTGCTTAACAAATGTTATACTTAATTACGAGACATATGTTAATTACTTAAATGTAGGATTTTCATAAATAATGTCTACAGCAGTGGTCGCCAAACAAGCAACCGGTCGCTCGCTCGCGGCATTTCGGTAGCTCGCGTAGGCTATTTTATCATATTTATAAATTTGCCTCTCAAATTTTATTATTGGACTCCGAAATGAAATATTTCTCGAACTAAATTTCAATGAAATGCTTAACAAGTTGCCGTTGTAATATGAATTTCTAAGTAAACTAGAGAAGCGTCAGCGATGTATTACGATGGGAACTGCGCTATACACTTTGTCTCTCTCTCGCAGATTCACACAGTTCCACGCGACCGTCAAAGCTTGACGGTCACAAATTTACCATTCATTTTGTTTTTTTCACCCTGTCAAAAAAATGAATAACAATAAAAAAGTTAAAACCTATCATTATCACACAGAATGGGAAGAGGATTATTTCTTCATTGAAATTTTAAAAAAATGTGTTTGTTTATTGTGCCATGCGAGTGTAGCTATTGGGAAAAAATGCAACATGGAACGACATTACAAAACAAATCATGAAATGGAATTGATAGAATTTCAATGTGATTTGTCGCTTAAGAGTGTTGCCTCAACTGTAGAATCTGTATGGCCTTTCGTCCCAACAGAAAAGTATCCAATTTTAGTTCGAATTGCGCTCAAAATGAAGGCATTGTTTTGTTCTACTTACTTAGGTGAATCAATGTTTTCCACTATGAAGATGGTTAAAAGTAAATACAGAAACACTCACAGATGTATATCTTGATAATTGCATTCAGATGGGAGTGACAAGGTACTCACCGAGAATTGAAAATATTGTGGAGGAATGTGAATGCCATTAATTCTTTTTACTTTTACTCACTTATTTCAAGATATTTTTCAATTATCATTTTTTTATAAATAAATAATTAAAGTACGCATTTTATGTTTTATTGGAAGTCCGATGTCCTAATTTATTTGAAGTAATATAATAATATTGTGTATGGTACGATAAAGGATGATGATACAAAATGATAAAGAAGGAATATGTATAAGTAGCTCACCAGACAATTTCAATTTCCAAAAGTAGCTCACATCCTTATTGAGTTTGGCGACCACTGGTCTACAGGAATTCCTCATCATAGTACACATTATTTTTATTAGATGACATATAGTTCATAATTTCAAAATGTAATTTATGTAGCTCATAAATTTGAAAAATGTAAAATCGAAGTCAACTTTAGAATAGCATCTCCGATGGGAAAGATAGCTGATGAATAAATGCTGTAGAAATGTGTACATTGAGAAGAATACATGGGGTAAAAATGTATGACAGATTACGGAATTTAGTGATTAGGGATGAATGTGAACCTAAGGCGTTGTGTAAGATGAGATGGTTTGGGCATGTGGAACCAATGAAAATATAAAGACTAACAAAATAAATATATAGTGCCAATGTGAGAGGAAGACCAAGGAAAGTGTGGTTGAATTAAGTGAATGATGTTTTGAAAGAAGGAAATGTAGAAAATCAGAGAAATCGTAGAAGCTGTATGAGAAGGTGTATGGATGTGTGTCATGATAGGAAATTCTAGCATTCTGTCCTCTCTGCCTACCCCAACAGGGAAATGGCTTGACGGAATGTATGTATCAACAGACTCCGATTCCACAATAAACCAATTAACTCCGACTCTACAGCCCTGGTATAATTAATTGGCAATAATTTTAATATAAAAAGTATAAATAAATAAATCTCATTATTCATATTTTAGCGTGATGCTTAATTTGATACGTCGTGATGATCTTGATTTGTTTGTATTTAAAATAAAATACAAAATTCAGGAATGCGATAAAAGTGAGAGTGAATAATCGATAAATAGTAAACAGCGATGAATGGTCAAGTGAATAATAACAAGTCAAATGATTAACAATAAGTGCCCTTTATTCAACGATAAGTAGGTATATATAGAATTTCAGAACGGGGCGCGTGAATGCGTCCGCCGTATATCCCCATCTCACTCCTGTGCATGACAAGGCGTTTGCAGACGTTGCCAATGATATAGTGGGTAGGATATTTATTGCCGAAACGGCGAGACAACGCGATGTGTTCTCTTTCTACCTTGGAATGCGATGTAAATATTATTCGCGTGTACACAGTGTTGACGTTTCTGGTATGTGACAATTGTAGATATCCAGAGGTTGATTCATCGGTCGTTGACCCTGCATGTTAACAATATTTAGGGACGTGGGTACCCTACAATATGTTACTCCTTAACACATTCAAATTGATATTGGAGATATTAAAGAATGCGGTAAGGAGACTATATTGTCTTCAGCTCCATTGAGCCTTTGAATTATAGAACTGCGTAACTCGCAGTTGGTCAGTCATTACATGTGGTAGCAATATTACCGCATGTTAAAATACAATGACACACAAATTTAAAAGCATATGCAAGTATTCTTACCACCATCAGCCCGACACCCCAAGATAGGTCTTGGCTACCTGCAGAATTCTCTGCTACTTATCTTTCTAAGCATCCCTCCTTCAATCAATTGAACCCAGAGCGTGGCACTTTTACTGTCACATTATCCATCTTAACTTTTATGTCCCATCGGATCGCTGAACGAAGCCTTCTTTGCATTGTTACCAGACGATCTCTTTAACCAAACTGGAATAATTGTTTTAAGGTACCATTGAGAATTGAAACCGAAACACCTGGGCAAAGTTCAGAGACTTGGCAACTAGATCACGGAGGTTGTATCTTATTATGATCTTTTTTCTAAAAAAACACACCTTTGCCTTCTCAAGAATTTCATTCTAACTACTTTTACAGTACACTCCACCTTAAGCCGAATGTGTTACTATCACATATTGGAAGATCTATAAAGGTGCCTTTGTAGATCGTCTTTCTTTGGTAAGTTTTCTGTGGTTTTCCATATACATCTGCAGGGAAGTAACTAATATAATGGCCGCAGTCACTATCTTCCTATCCTTACACTCAACTTATGTGTGTATATATTTATTTTGTAATATTTTGAATCACTTAGTAAAAGTGGGTTCGAATCCTCAGTTAAAGCGCCCTTGAGGAGAGTGCTCACTAAATGGTGCTATATAAATTGTCCTTTTATTATTATTTTATCCTGAAATACTTATTGTCAATTTTATGTTTCAAATGTGGATATATCCTTAGAGGTATAGTCCTCCCATGCCATTAACTGGAAGCAGTGACTTATAAACTACCTTGGGATTTTCTTAGACTAAGCCCATGGTATTTCACGTCGTTATAATCTAGATATCTCCAAACATCAAAGGTCTGGTAGACTAATTCATAATTGACATCCCGGTTTTTATCTTACTTTTTACATCATTCAACTTGAAAGCATTGGTAGTGCTTGTTAAGTATCTATTATTGCCTTTATAAATTCATAAACCAAGCGCTCTTGACAAGATCTTTTGTTATCTATTCACATTGTAATTCCATATCATTCCTAGCACACTGACTAGTCATTGACTTTCTATAAGTTTGTGATTAAGACATGACCGTTCCATTTAGTGAATCAAAATTTTCCATTTAGTGAACCAATATTTTGAGACCCAATATTTTCATAAAGTTTTTACATAATAACCTGTCCCAGTGGTTCCCAAAAATTTTGGTTCTCGGCGCCTTTACTGTATCAGGATTTTTCCGTGGCGCCCAAAGTCAGAACATCCCTAACAGTTGTACTTATCAGGTCTGTAAATATGAAACCGGAATTTGCTCACGGCTGGCAAGTTTAAAACATATGTTTTCATAGCGTTGAACATGTCTATTTTTGTGCCTGAAAACTACGATTTGAGGACAGCATTGATTTTCTGTTACCATTTGAAGAAAACTGCTGCAGAATCACTTCAAATGCTTGTCGAAGCTTACGGTGAGCATGCTCTTGGTAAATCACAGTGCTTTGAGTGGTTTGAACAATTCAAAAGTGGCGATTTTGACGTGAGAAACGAAGAACGTGGAAGACCACCGAGAAAGTTTGAAGACACCGAATTGCAAGCATTGTTGGATGAGGATGACGCTCAAACGCAACAACTCGCGGATCAATTAAATGTGACAGGAGATGCCGTCTCCATACGTTTGAAAGCCATGGGAAAGATCCAGAAGGTGGGAAAATGGGTTTCACATGAACTAAATGAAAGACAGCAGGAAAACCGAAAAACCACTTGCGAAATGCTGCTCGCCAGGCACAAAAGAAAATCATTTCTCCATCGAATTGTGACTGGCGATGAAAAATGGATATATTTCGAGAAACCTAAGCGTAAAAAATCATGGGTAACTCCAAGCAAACCAGCGACATCGACTGCAAGGCCAAATCGCTATGGACGGAAGACAATGCTTTGTGTTTGGTGGGATCAGAAGGGTGTTATCTATTATGAGCTGCTAAAATCTGGCAAAACCATTAATACTGAACGCTACCGACAACAAATTATGGATTTGAACCAAGCATTGCGTGAAAAACGACCAGAATATCAAAAGAAGCAACACAAAGTGATTTTGCTTCATGATAATGATAATGCACCATCGCACACAGCAAAACCGGTCAAGGAAACGATTGAGGCATTTAGTTGGCAAATACTTTCGCATGCAGCTTACTCATCAGACTTGGCTCCATCCGATTACTACTTATTTGCATCGATGGGACACGCACTTGCTGACCAGCACTTCACTTCTTACGAAAATGGCTCGATGATTGGTTTGCCTCAAAAAAGCAACAGTTTTTTTGGCGTGGCATCCACAAATTGCCAGAGAGATGGGGAAAATGTGTACCTAGCGATGGGCAATACTTTGAATAAAATATATTTTACCAATAATTGTGTATTTTCTATAAAAAAATTCCGGTTTCATATGTACAGACCTGATATGTTGGTGCAGTTAGGTTAGTAAGGTTGAAAAATAAATGACACATATTTAAAATTCACAAAAGAAGTTTTGTAATAAGTAAATATTTTGAACTATCATCATATCATTCAATAAATAAAGCGTAATTAGTGGGAGAAGTGCGCCTGTTGTTCACCACACATTTTCTCAAATTTTGTTATCAAACTGGACACAGTCACCCTCATTTCCTGTTCTTCGTTGATTTTCGAACAATGAAGTTTTTTATCATTACGTAAGTCTTAATTCAATGAGAATTTTAGAATATTCCGCGGCACCCGTGTAAGACAACCGTGGCGCACACTTGGGTGTACTGGTCCAGAAATTATTCTCTTCAAATACAAAATGTTCCTTATGTAGTTTTATCACTGTCAGTATGGATCAGTTCTCCAAACTTTTTGAGCTTACCGCCCCGTTTTCAAAAATATTTTTTAGCGCCCCCCTCTATAAACGCTATCTCTATCTCAGCTAATTAAAATATAAGTGTAGTTGCATCTGTGTTTTTTTTATTTCACCAAAATATTTATGTAGCTGTTGTGTGTAATGTTTTAATTTGAAAAAGCTAGTTTCGATTCAAAACTTTTTCTTGGAAAATAAAGTGACCCTAACATTATATGATCTTTGGACCAACATGTATGAATGGTGGATAGATATAATTCTTGTGACGATGCATGACTAAGTGTGTATGTATAGTCAAGTGGATAAGTGTTCGCTTAACCTCTCCGCGAGTACCACCTCAACCGTGGGGCCATGAAATACTGAGTCAGATAACGTATGGCCCCGCGGTTGGGGCGCAGTGCAGTGATTGTTTCTCGAATATTCCCAGATTATGTCAGGATTTGGACTATCAATGACATCTATTTATGATACCACACAAGTTAATCATTTATCGGCTAGTTACATGTTTTAAAATTTTTTAAATATCTTACTACTCGAGGTTAAAAATGTAGAGGCAACCAAATTTTTTAAGTATCTTTTTATTTCCCACTTGCTCAACGCCCCCCTATTGCCCCTGGAACCAGTAACGCCCCCCTAGATCTCTCCAGCGCCCACACTTTGGGAAACTATGGTATAGATCTTATCAATGTCTTTCATAAAATTATTTTAAGCAATTTGATTATATTTCAATATTAAATAGCATATGTAAATATTTTGGAATTAAATAGGTTATTATTGGATTGTCATAATAGACTTGGGACACAGTGATTTCACAAGCCTGTGATGCATCTATTTTTATAAGAATTTATTTATATGGTTAGTTCAGTTTGAAGACAGAGTAAATAAAAAATATAATTCAGTACAATCAATTTTATTACTGAAAAACTAAAACAAAAAATATAATGCGACTTTACAGATAAGGAGAGGTATGATTTGTAATATTCTAACCATTCTACTTACAAATTGTTTAACTTTACTCATGTAGGCATTTCGACAATTCCTACATTGAGAAATAAATATTGAAATATTTTATATAACTCACTTTGATAACAGTAGATGACATTAATTCTAATAAAAAAAATGCATTACTTTTGCTTTCCACCGAGGATTCATTAACAGTGAGTTAATATAAAAATTTCAAGAACAAAATGCTACTGTTTATGTAAATTTGAATTGCCTATCACGATAAGAAACTTGCCCAGTTCTCAATTTGTGTAATTTATCATCTCTTTCTCTTTTTAGAAAGTATGTAAAGGAGCCCATAACTCCAACAATCATAACGAATCCCAGCCAGGAAGTCTTTGGAGTTGGTTTGAAGTGCTCTAGATGAGAAACGTGCATGCTTTGATACCTTTGAATTGCAGGATCAAACTGTAAAAAGATTAAAAATAATGTTTTTTATAACATATTTATACATAATGGTCTTTAATTCGACATTTAAGTATTCTTAGGTATACATATTTTGATATCCAGTTATGGTACATAAGTAAAAATAAAAACATCAAGATTGTTTCTTCAATTAGCAAGATGATATCTTGCAATCTCAGCTTAAATTTACAAAGCAAAATAAGAATGTATTTTATATTTTTGTGTTCACCACAGGTTTATTTTTGGGTTTACAACCGGTTTCGAAGACCACCGTCTTCATCATCAGGTGAATATAAACTAAATTGCTAAGGTAGGGGGAGAGATGTGATACAATGGTAAATGGTGTGGGGAAAAATGAAAGTGAATCTTTAGGGCAGGTCAGGTCTGGATATCCAGGGGGGGTGGATTTTAAATAGGAAACATATTAAGCAGAGGGCTATTATGAAAATTGGTTTGGTTGTTGATGATATTTAAACTTAATTTTATACATTTTTTAATCTCGAGAATTTCCAAATTGTCAAGCTGCAATCCCCTTCGGCTTATGTGTAGAATCTGCAAACCACGATTGATATCGAACAAATAGTTATTTTCAATTAGGTGGTTAGCGTTTTTTATTTACTTATTTTTCCTTTTACATAAAACATGGAACCACAAAGTGAAACTATAGTCTTTTCGAAGATTCAAGAAATAAGAATGTATCTTTAGTTTGGGCTTTAGATGAAAATGCATGGATAAATAATTACTGCTGAATTCCTATGATTTTTGACTATTACCTTCTATGAGTCGATGTAAAAAAATCATAGCTTAATCCCTCAGATGTCAAACTGAGAAAATCAAGGGTTTACTATAGCAGCTAATTAAAATAACATTTTTTTCAAATTATTTACTCTATTCGGAGCCCATTTTTGCAATTATTTTTTAAAGAAACCAATTAAGATCTCACATTTTGAAAATATTTCTGGATATCTTTTAACAAGACCACTTAACTATGAGTTTTTCAATAATTAATGTAAACTGTCATATAAAGAATTACATTCTGGACACTTTCAATTTATTGTAGTTTTTCTGGAAAAATCTTATCAACTCAAATAATTATTCTTATACCTTTAACAGAATAACATAGTAGGCGAGTTATATTCAGGAACAGTGAATAAATTAAACTGTTAACATTTTTTATATGGGGGATGATGAGAAAGAAGGAAATAAACATGATAAATGCTTTTAAATGTGGTGCTGGAGGAGGATGCTTTGAACCCCATAGACCAGCGGTCGCCAAAGTGGTGGTCCGCGAGAAAATTTCACTGGTCCGCAGAGAAATGTGGACATTATTTGCATTTTAATCAAATCCGATCTCGGCTTGAAATAAATGCAGTTCTCCGTCTTACAGTAACATCATTGGATCCAAATATCCATAATCTTATTTCAAGCAAGCTGGAACATCCACCATACTAGAAATGTATTGTATAATGCTAAAGGTTTAATATATTTAAACCATCTTTTAATTGTTTTGTTTTTACAATTTTTGTTTATTAACCCGTCCCTTACCATGTTAAAAAAATGACGTCTTCTCCCATGCAGCAACGGTATATTACAGTAAGTAATTTGACATTTTAAAAGCTAAATGAGCACTTCAAAAGGTCAAATATGTTTTTAAATGTTGTATTGTCATCATTTTACGAAGTTTTTTGTGTAGAAATTGAAATTAATGTAATCGTGTAAAATAACTAAATTAACATGTAATCGTGTAAAATAACGAAATTACGATGTAAGCGTGTAAAATAACACTAAAAATCCTATTAGTGGTCCGCGGGATTCAAAATTATGAATTTAATGGTCCATGAGGTCCTAAAGTTTGGGGACCGCTGCCATAGACCACAAGGTGCACCAACGATCTATCACTCAAGAATTAGAGATAAATGAAAGACTTTCGATAACATGCAGGAAAAGAATCCTAATACAGAGGTGGCGCAGAGGAAACACATGTTTTTTGAATGGCTAGTATTTTGCAAAGAGAGGAAACGCATGTTTTTCATTTAAGCATAACATTGTTTATTTTCAAAATAATTTTTTGATTAATACAGGTAAATGAAATAATAATATTGCACCTTTAAATTAATTGTGAAATGTCAGGCAAGTGTTGCCCTTCTTCGCCCACTGAAAGTTTCTATTCATCAATAAATCGAAGGAATACCAAAAGAAATGTTTGTGAGAATGATGCATAACCTTCAAGAGAGGCTGCAGATATGTGACCACGAAGAAGGGCAACACTTGCCTGACATTATTTTTCACAATTAATTTAAAGGTGCAATATTATTACTTCATTTACCTGTATTAATCAAAAAATTATCTTGAAAATAAACAATGTTATGCTTAAATGAAAAACATGCATTTTCTTTGCAAAATACTAGTCATTCAATAAACATGCGTTTCCTCTGAGCCACCCTGTATAATTTAGGCATATTACCAGAAAGGATAAGGAAAGTCTGGAGAAGCAGGTAATTACGGTGACAGTTAAGAGTAAACAAGTGGAACTGAAAGGTGGACAGATCAAATAAAGGATTTGATAAGATGCTCTTTAAATGCTGCATTCAACATGGCCCTGGTGCGGGAAGGATAGAGACAGGTGATGCATCAAGTTCCAGACATGGAGCGGAGGACCATGATGCTCAGCATTGAGCACGCGATGGAGGATTTTATATTAATATTCTAATTTGTTAGTGCATATATGTTGTTCAATAACCAAAACAAACTTTCATACTTCAGGACACAAATGTAAAGTTATTTGAGAAAATAATACAACGCGGATTTCGATATTTAGTTTTACAAATTATAATAGTTCATGCAATTCACTACCTGTCAATTGAGTCTTCAGATCTCAATGCGTTTTTAGTATTGATATATCAGCAATTAAGTTCAAGTGTATCACATTGATCAGATTGCTGCCATTTATTATACACACTCAGCGAGATTCTAATCTCTTAATTGCCTCATAATATGAGCCAGTTTTGTAGAAGCTTTTGAGTACTGCATAGAATAAATGAACCAGTATTGTAGAAGCTTTTGAGTACTGCATAGGACAGATGAGTCAGTGTTGTAGAAACTTTTGAATACTGCATAGGACAAATGAGCCAGTATTGTAGAAGCTTTTGAGTACTGCATAGGACAAATGAGCCAGTATTGTAGAAGCTTTTGAGTACTGCATAGGACAAATGAGTCAGTGTGGTAGAAGCTTTTGAGTACTGCATAGGACAAATGAGCCAGTATTGTAGAAGTTTTTGAGTACTGCATAGGACAAATGAGCCAGTGTTATAGAAGCTTTTGAATATTGCATAGACAATTGCTAGACATTGCATGAAACATTTTGTGCTGTGGTGCTAAATTTGTAGCAAATGAACTACTCTTATTTAAAGAACATGAAACGTATGTGGCCTGGTTGTAAAACCAGAAGATAGTCACTGAGGGCAGAAGTATATGGGTGGTAAATCAGTAAATATAAGTATATTTTATACAACAGGTAAGTAGGATTTTTGTAATAAAAACAGGGGAGCCAAGTTTATTCGATCTCGACAAAATATATTTATTCCAATATTTGACTATTGGTCTACATTGACGAAATACTCGTATATAACCACAGTATATTTTAACAATATTTTTGCAGACTTGGTATTGAATCTATCTAATAAATATCACATTTAAATACATATCCTGCAATTTCCCTGTCGAGGTAGGCAGAAAGAATAGAATGCCAGACTTTCCTATCTTTACACACATCCATATACCTTCTCATACAAGTTATACGTTTCATTCTTTCAGAATATTATTCACTTGATCCAACCATACTTTCCTTGATCTTCCTCTAACACGCCTTCCACTCACATTTGCACTATATACCTGTTTTGTTAGTTTTTCTTCATTCATTCATTTCACATGACCAAATATTAATTTTAAGGTACAAAAAAGAAAACCACAACTTGCACTCATTGAATCAAAAGGGAGAAAGGAAAAGTAAAATAGATATTGGGGCATATAATTATAGATAAGAACAAGTTGAAAATTTCTCCTATTTGGGAAATATGTTCTCAGATGATGGAAAAAGAAACAAGAATTGAATGGTGAGTTGCAATAAGAAAAAAAATCAAAAAGGCACTAAGGCCTCGGCCACACAGGAAGGAGCTTCGCTTGATGCTTAGAGCTATGTTGCGAGTTAGGCGACATATCCTAGCGAACCAACGTACCGCATACTATCACAGTGGCCACACTGCACGCTTCGCGCCACGTCGCGTGACGATTAGTCATCGAGTGAATCTCCTAGCGAACAGACGTGTTGGTTAATTTACAAGATGGCGGAAGTTTTAATGATAGCTGTGTATAAAAGGGAGCCTTTGTGGAACCCATTGAGCAAATTATAGAAAAATGTACCTGTAATAAAATCACTTGGGAATGAAGTTGCACATGAAGTAAATAAAGATGGTAAGTTTTAATGAAATTGGTTAGTTTTGAGAGTGACATCGTGTGTTGACTGAACCGCTCCCAACTGTCAAATGAATTTGTGCGTAGCACTTTGGTGTGGCCAGGCATGAAGTAACCTAGTATATGAGTCACGTAAAACCTAGCTTAGCACCTAACGAAGCATTTTGGTGTGGCCTCGGACTAAGAGACATGTTCAAACCGAGCAATATCAAAACCTGCTAAACTATTCACAAGCGTGTATAAGTACAAACATTGATGGTAGAGAAACATAGACAATTAATTAAAGTAGCTAAGTAAATGCAAGCATCAAGAAGAGTGTCGATGTTTGACTGAATAAGAAATGTAATTATTAAGGATGCATGTGAGCTAAAAACTGATGAGTTTATTAGGATGTAAAATAGCATGTTGTGATGATTTGGACATGTTGAACGGATGGGTGATGAAATACTGGCTAAACAAATGTATGATAGAAGCGTAAGTAGATGTGGTAGATGACCAAGTGAATGAAATTTTGAAAGCAAGAGAAATATGAGCTGTATTTGTATTTGTCCTTTCTGCGTACTCCAAGAGAGAAATGGAGTAATAGTTTGTATGTATGCATTTGAGGTTAAGTTTAAGTTAAGGTTAAGCAAAGGGGTAACTAACAAAATACTTGGGAGCAAAAGGTAATAATAAGTTTTAATATTTATTTTTTTCAATTTTAAAAGAGAAAAAATGTGAAAGAATGATTATATTGTAAATAATACTATGGTTATGTAACCAAACATACCAGATAACCACCATTGGAAGTAGCTTGTATGAAAGGACTGTGGGTCTGTTTCAAAAAGTAATTGCGATTCGCAGCCCTTGTAGCAGCTTCTTCTTTCAGAATCATTATCTCCTTGGCAGACAATCCATACTGTTTGTCTACCATGATTATATATTAACTTGAAAAAATCGGGTCAACTGATAGAAACGTCAAATTGAATCCGTAATGATAGACAACATTCTTCTTCTTTTTAGTAATGTCCGTGAACATGAAAGAGTATACGCGGGTGTTAAACAATGAAGTGATTTTAAAATTTAAAACAGTTAAAGCTGCTTATTTAGATAACTGCCAAACTAATATTAATAATAATTTTTACATTCATCTAAGTTCGGATTATAACACAGTCTCCAGTTTGGGAGTGAAGTATAAAATATACGGTTAAAAACATATTTTACACATACTTTAATTGAAAATATAGCGATACGATAAAATACACTATATATTCAAATGAAGATCCCAATAATAATATAAACGATCGTTTTGTTAACCAATTTGACATCCTGATAATAAGGAGCTCGTTAAGGGTTTACGAAGAAATCAATGAGTTTGACTATCTAGTTGCTCTTATTTTTAGGAATGGAGGATGTGAATTTAAGATCTGAAGAGGTGCATAGCCACGCGGTAACGCACTAGACTTTGATGTGGACATTCTTCGGTTCGAGCCCCGTGCTGTGCTACTTCCCTCGAACGACACAGTCACTTTTTCCACCTAGTGGTCGAGGGTATAAGGATATCTATGACTTCGGTCATATATATTATGTAAGATAAATTGGAATGACAAAATCAGCTATACCAAGTTTGACAAAGATATGGACTAATCGTTCTATACTCAGAAGGACCAAAATCTGTCTAGTTAAGTCATTAGTATTCTCCATAGCACTATATGAAGTAGGCACATGAACGATGAAAATGAAGGAAAGAAAATGTTAGATGCCTTAGAGATATAATGTTGGAGGCAGATGTTCCGTGTCCCATGAACCACAAGGTGTGTGTCTCTATCACCCAAACACTCTTCACTTTTTCGTTGTCTGAGAATATATTTCCCAAATAGCAGAACTTGTTCTAATGTTGTTTCCCCTAATAACCGCATTTCATTTTTCTTTCACCCTTTTCAATTACTATGATTTTGGATTTCGTAATATTCATTCTTAGGTCTTTTTTGTGACATACAACTTTTTCTAATACACGACTCTTTACAAATACGAGTATTATGAATCTAGATAATAAATTACTAAAATAAATAACTTTTACGAAGTCAAAAAAGAAACAGACTTTGCTGTAGTGAAAACGCTCAATAATACTACTAAGAATTTAATTTTCATCTGAAAAGATAAAATATTTATTTTTTAATAATTTAATTATCTCATTTCATACCCAGATCAAGGGCTCATTCAAATATTTTCAAGTATTCAATTAAAAGTAATATACCATTTTCTTCTAAGATTTGTCTGTCGTCAAATTAATCAATTTAATTCACCTTAAAAAATGTACTGTCTAGGCTAAATAATAATATCTATTTCAAATGAGAATACAATAAATTTCATCATTGTGTTGACATTTTTGAGTATGTCAACATTTAAACCTTGATCAATGTTTTGATTGGTTCTCGTGTTCTACAAACAAAGAACAAAGTAGGAACTTGCTTATTTACAAGCGAATGTGAGCTTTTCAAATCAGTCGCGATTTTTATTCCTGGTGTTCGGTTGTGTTATACTGGCTAGTAATTACAATAAGGTAATTATCCCGTTTCTTTGTGTAGCATTTTAAAACGCATTATTAAATTCAATCATTTAATCATATTTTTTTCCGAATTTCTTATATATATGTTTATTCGTAAAAATATATAATTTTTATTTTCTACAGCTGATCCGAATGACTTTTAGGGTTTGTCAATTGCGTCATGTAATGAAAAAACGAGAATTTAATGAGAAAAGAAATAAACGTGACCGTTAAGATGAGACGTAATTCACGAAGTTCATATTTTTCAAATGTTTCTAAATTAATGAAAATTTATTTCGTTATTAAAGTATTGTGTTGTTATTTGTAGGTATATTGTTCGCAATATCACAGGGGTAGCTTATTCCGACAACTTATTATTCAATTAATATAACATACTTTGCGATATCATGTTTTAATAAATAATTGGGATCGAGGGTTTTTAAAAATTCTTTTAATTTCAGAGTGCAAAATTGCGAGGAATCTAAAAGGACGATGTTGGAGTTTCTTTTCGTTGATTAAATGTATCTTTTTCCATAAATTCAATACGCAAACTAAACCAAAAGCCAAACAATTCATTATATTATATTATATTTTTTGTACCCATATCGTCACGAGTTCTTTGTGATGTTTTCTTGGGGTAGATTTTATATACCTAATACTTATTGTTGGAAGGGGAATATCCTTTTTGTTTCGTCTTTTTGGATTTCTAAGTCTTTAGGGTCTTGTAATAAACTAAATTGAAAATATTTAGTGTAAGGATAATTATTTTCAACTTTAATTAGTATTTTTTTTAGAATTATGAAGGATACAAGGAAGTAACTGTGCATTGTGACTCAATGTTTTATAACATTTTTTTGCACACTAAGAATAATAGTTTCTCCGGTATACTAGTTTTTTTTTCACATATCGTTAAAAATGAAATATTACTAAAAAATAGTTTTCTGTTAAACCTTATTGAGTGACAATGCACATTTCTTCCTTCTCCCCTAAATATTTCTGGGGATGAGAAATGAGCAGTAGTAAATCACAAAAATGAAATAGTTTGTTGAGAGCAGTTTTCAGTATTAAAATTGTCTTACAAGTGTACATCAGACTTCTCTAGCAATTAGTTTCACTTAAAAATGGTACTAAAACATATTTTTCACAAAAAGTTTTTTTTTCTTCTCTGATCCTCAGCCACATGTTTTTCTTCTTCTATATATTGCTTTCTTTTTTAATCTTTTGTTTATTTTTCAAATCACTGAATTGAAATAATTATTTTATATACACATTTTTAGTCTTTTTATTAACTATAAATTTAAGCAATTACTTATACATTCTTGCTTAGTCATTTTACTCTGTATATGTTTCTATTGGTTTAATGATTATTCTAGTGTGGATAATTTGAAATGTGGGAAAAATATTACGTATCAGCAATGGTCTGGGCTCATCTTGTGTGACCCTTCCAAATGAGCATCAGGGAGTAAACCAACCGGGAGCACTTGAATATTTTTCAGCCCACATCTTTAATATTGTTGAACATGTCCTAATGTGTGCTACATTAGGTTGTCAATTTTACGACAATCAATGTAATACAAGTTTATTTTACAAGGAAATATAGTAGTAATGAAATATTGTTTACCGATAAAGTGACTTTTTTAGTAAAATAAATTGTAGAAAATATCATACTTCAGGGTACACCGATATATTTCTTTCTGATAATGAATCAAATTTGTCATTTTTGCAAAAAATATCTTTAATATTTGTTTTGCATATTTTGTTAAAATATGTAAAAAAATTAACTATTTTTGATTGTTTAAATATTATATTATTGTAAAATTAGGAAGTTATAAATTTATAGGGCATAAATTTTTGCATTTTTTAAATAAAAATGTCGAAATCTAACAGTGAGCCAAATAACAGTTGAAATTTATTCAAACTGCATTCAAGTTGTATATTTTATGTTGTGGGCTTTCTGCCCTGTCACAAAAATACTCTCTTTGTTAAATTTTTGAAATCATAATATTAAAATTTAGTAAGCTAGATATAAATTATGATTAATAAAAATATTTCAATTCATACTTGTATATAATTGCTAATATTATATTGATTTTACAGGGATCTTTCACTTTAATTCTTAATTAAAGAAAATATTCCTTTTTGTTAATATATTATTCACTTGATAAATATTTTAATAAGCCCTTAATCTGGGTATATTATGTATCAAATGATTTAAATTTTGAAAAAAATATTGTTTCTCTTTTCAGATCAAAATGAAATTCTTAGTTGTATTATTGAGCGTTTTCGCTGCAGCGCAGTGCGTTTCCTTTTTTGACCTCGTGAAAGAAGAATGGTCTTCATTTAAGGTTTGTACAGTTTAATTATTGTTTAAATCGTTTTTCACTTGAGTTTAAAAAAAATTGATGCTTACGAAGAAATAAATCTGAATGTGTTCAAATTTAGATTTTCAGTTTCTTGATGAGAATTATTTTTCATTTGTAATAGTTATTTATGTCTTATGATAATATTTACTTATACTAATATTAAAATTATCACCATATCATAATGGAGTTCTACAAAGTAAAGCCCTAAATATTGAAAAAAGTTAAGTGCAACAAACACCTATATATAATATGTTCATATAATTTTTTGTTGGGTGTTCCAAATGACCATCGCCGTTCTAATATATTTTTTTGATTATTCAAAAAGCAGTGAGTGCCGAGTAGTCTCACGGTACTGATAGGACTTATAAGGGTATATGACAATGTATTCATTATACCTACCCAGGAACGTTTTACCATTTTTTTAAGAATCTTAAATTTTGGATTTTTTTAGCGTCAATATTGTTATAAAATAAATTATTCAACAATGTATTGAAGAATAAAAATAACATAATATTTGTTGAAATTATGTTCAATTAATTTAGAGTTTCATAGGATATTTCAGTTTGTAGTTCAATTTAATATTCTTAAAATGTTTTATAAACTCCCGTGTATTTTTTCCCTTCCTTAAGGCCTATATTTAGTGTTTTTATGCAAATTTATGAAGTGTGATGACAAACATTATCTATATATTCTTTTTTAAATTAAAAACAAAAAAAAATCTTCCGCCTAGTGTTCGAGGGTATAAGGGTGGTACCTATGACTTAGTCATATTCTTTTTTAAATAAAAAAATAAAATAGTATTATGGATAGATTAATATTGTCAATGAAATATTCTAAGATTTCCACTGCAACAGTACGAACAGGTTTATCAAAGCATTCAGCTGTTAATAATTTGGTCATGTGATGTTTTATTTGTAAGGTGACCCCATCACCAATATACTTTTATTATGAATACAAAAATATATGCATGAATTGTTTTAACACATTTATTGTTGTTCTCAAAGGGTTGGTTATTTTTATTGATCTATCCTTAAATGTTGTTTTAAACCTTGAAGTTAAATGTTTTCTTTTTCATTGACTATAAATGTAAAAAATCATCCTCATTACCGAGCGTTATAAACCATCAAATGTTAGAATTGTATTATCCACATTCGTACACTTCATACATCTACCATTTCTCTGACTATTTACAGTTCGTTCTTTCAAAGTATCATTTATTGATCCAACTTTTCATTAGTCATTTTTGACCTTGCCTTCAACTTACATTTACATTGCATATTTGTTTTGTTCGTTTTTCTTCATTCATTAGTTCAATATGTCTGAACCATTTCAAAGTGCTCTTATTTATTTCACTTAAATCATCAGCCTTCATTACTTAATACATCAGATCGTTCTAAATACAAACTCGATTAATTACATTAAAGACGATGTTGCTTCACAGCCACACTCGTCAACATTTCCACATTACCAATGTGGATATAGTGAAAAGTACAATATCTATGAATCAATCCATTATATCTTTCAAATATTTATTCAATTCTTGCAACTATGCTCATTGTGTTGATTTAATACGAGTCATGATGAAAGTGTGTTATGCAAATCCTACTTTTTAAATTTTGAATAACTGTTTGCTTGAATGATTTATTTATTATATTTTTCTCTGTTGCAAAATTAGAGGATTTTAAATTTTGGGTAATGTTGCATTTGATTTCTGTTGTTTGCAAGAAAATAATAGTTACACATGTTTAATTCTCAGTCTAATAAAGAGGATGGTCACCTTACTGACAGGATGTGGTGTGTTGAAAGTCACCTGAGGCTAAAAATTCCGAAAATTTTTTATGTATCTGATTTGCAACAAACTGGTAGCAAAACAATTTATTTAGCTCTGCTTATGAAAGAATTCATATTTTATTTTAAATTTCTTTTTATAAAGCTCATCAATATTTCTTATATAATTGGTGTTTATCCTCTGTCTTCATAATAATCACATCACATCCTTGTTTGTGTAAACAGAGAGAACAGATCTCTTAATATAACTCTCACTTCTCTTACATCCATCAATATTCTTCATTTCCTAATGTTTTTATTTACATACTTAGCTGTGTCATGTTGTTTTTGTTGATCGTGTTATAATTTTAGTTTCAATTATAGTTGTCATGCATTACTCTCCATGATTTTCTTTGTCTTGTCGTAGATCTGGTTCTATTTTTTCTTCCTCATTTAGTTTTACATATTTTTCATTAGTCTCCTTAATTTTAAATAATATAACCTTATACATGGTTTCATACCATCATGCCGTTTCCCTGCTAGAGTAGGCAGAGAGGACAAAATGTTAAAACTTTCCTATCTTAACACACATCCTTCGCCTCTTCCACATTCATACAGCTACTACGATTTCTTGTTCAAATTTGAATGGAAGGCATAGTAGAGGAAAACAAGTAAAGTATGGTTGGATCAAGTGAATGATATTTTGAAAGAAAGAAATGTAAGAAGAGCATTACTAGTAAAAATAGTATTTTGGTACCAACTTTGATGTATAGGAGTGAAAAGTGGATGTGGAAAAAGACTGATAGAATCCGAATAAATGCTGTAGAAATGTGTGCATTCAGAAGAATACATAGTGATAATGTATGACAGAATACGGAATGAAGTGATGATTTGGGCATGTGAAATGAATGAATGAAGAAAGACTAACAAAACAGATATATAGTGCAAATGTTAATGTGTGTGGAAGGCGTGTGAGAGGAAGACCAAGGAAATTATGTTTGGATCAAGAGAATTATATTCTGAAAGAAGGAAACATAGAAAGTCAGAGAAATGGTAGAAGTTGTATGAATGGGGAGGAAGCTAAGGATGTGTGTGGAGATAGAAAAGTGTGGCGCTCTGTTTTCTCTACCTTCCCCAACAGGGAAATGGTGTGATGGTATGTATATACAATATGTATGGAGAGTAATAATAAATGACAACTATAATAAGGACTAGAATTATAACATGATTAAGAAAAACACCATGGCACAGCTAAATATTTAAATAAAAACATTAGGAAAGGAAAGAGAAGTGAGAGTTCTGTTTAGAGAGCTGTGCTCTGTTTACTCAAATAATGATGTGACGTGATTATTATGAAGACAGAGGATAAACACCATATAAATAAGTGTTTCACATGCCTGAACCGTCACACACGTGAGTGATTTTCTTCATCTTTCTAAACATATCATCCTTAAGTTCACATTCATCCCATTTATACAGCATTTATTATCTTGTTCTCAGTCTTGTTCCACGTCCAAATTTCACTTCCATACATTAAAGTTGATACTTCTGTGAACTATTTTATATTATCTTGCCAGATTTATATATTGCTTTGTTTGTTTGTTGAAGTCCATAAATAATAAGCAATTCATGTGGTTCCATTACCTCACTTGTAATGAAACCCAGTCATGTGGTTGACTCCCTTATTTAAGTAAGCTACGATAAATAAAAAAAAAACGTTAAGATTTAGTATTTGGTGTTAAGGTTATATGAATTTGTGTTTTAGGATATGCGTATATGGAAACTTGATTTCTTTAATTTCAGCATATTAAAATGTGCTAACCTTTGGCTGTTAATATTTGGATAAAGTTATTCGTCACAGCCCATTAAAAGTTTATCAATTTCGGTTATTTTTCATAGCCCATTAAAAGTTTATCAATTTCGATTTCGGGTAAATATTGTTGAGTAAATTAGCACAATCGCAGGACATGTGACTGTTGACGTGTGTCCATGTGTTATGATAGTATAGAGGCGAGGTCGCAGGTCAATGGAATTTGATACACAGCTGAGATGTATGATTGTTTTTTAATATAATCTAGAATATAATTGCATATTCTCTTTCATTATAAACATATTACATTTTTTTGTAAAACATTTTAATACGCCTCATTTCAATTCACCAATAATTTATGTGTGTGTAGTGCTATTTTATGACAAAAATCACTCTTATTTATTTTTATAGTTTAATGATAGAAAGGCCAATCACGGTCGATCCCTCCATTTACATGGGTAATTTGTTTCAAGTAAACAGTGTGTAAATGAAAACTACATAAATGAAGCCATTTAATGCTATTTTACATAGCATTAAATGTAATTGACATAAAACTCCAAATTTACAAAATAAACTCCTGTGATAGCTTACTCACAAATGACTCTTTTTCACGTGCAAAATCTGAGAATTTTTTGAGGATTGAGGAGTATTTTTGAGTTATTGAATTGAAATTTCCAGACACCACTGGAAGTTTGGCCCAGAATGCCAGAATTCATAGTGAACTGAGCACTAGACCATTGGTTTTGATTTCATTGTTATGATCACAGGAATTCAATAGCTTTTCATGAATGTTTCCACAAAAACAATCTAATTTACAAATCTCACTATTGTGTGACAACCATTCAGCCATTGATTAATGTTAATCATACAAGATGGAAACAATATATATTGAAGTGTTAATTTTATTCACAAATATAATCACTAAGATAATTTTATTCACCAATATAATCACTAAGAAAATTTTATTCACCAATATAATCACTAAGATAATTTTATTCACCAATATAATCACTAAGTTAAAGTTGGTAAGATTAAGATTCCTGTTGGAAAAAAAGGATCCTAGTCTAATTTTTTTATATAAGAACTTTTAACAATGTTCTAATTAGATGGCAAAAATTACCTCGTGGCAATAAGCCCACCTGATTGATTGTACATAATACATCAAAAGAGTAATAAAATTCAATAATCAAAAGTAAATCAAATCTTTGTACATAAGTAGTGAATTTTTTAAAGAAGACCCGTGTGGGTGGCAAATTTGTCATGATTTAAATAATATCTTTGATTCAAGCTGTATTCTCACTTGACCAAGGTTCAAATGGTGCCTTTGGGTCGACCGTAAGCTAACTAAGCAAGCTTGCGATACAATTGCATCACTCAATTTGTTTTGGCAGTCAAACCAGAATGTTAGGTCGCCTGCTTCTAACTTTTATGATTATTGGCTGATCATTCTGAAATTCACATGGTATATAATCACAGTCAAGAGGGAATTCGCTCTTAGGGTACATCAGCACAATCAGGCAATTTATATCTCATATCGACCATGACCTGTTATTTTGATTATGAATGATTTTCAATATATGGTAACAAATATCTCACTGTGTCAAATTCTATATCAACTTTTAAGTCATATATCTATTCAAGCTTAAGGTATATATTTTCATAGGTCAAGTGAGCTTACAAAAGACTTTCAGTATAATATATTATAATAAGTGATTTCTTGTAAAATCACGATTATGCAAAAAAATTGGTATATTTGAAATTGTTAAAAAATAGTAAAAAGGGGAAAAAGCAGGTACAATTCATTGCCATATTCTCTTACATACCCTATCAGTACCGTTAGGCTACTCCGGGCTCACGGTTTTTTTTTTAAATTAATCCAGAGAAACTCTGAATAAATTGGCAATGGACATTTTGAGCACCTATGAACACGCCTATAGATGTTTTCAGGTCTGAATGTGTTCAACTAATTAAGACATAATGAACCATAATCAATAATACTGTTTAAAAAAAATCCTGCTTTATTATAAGCACATACTCATTGGTGGAATTTTTATTGGTTATATCTGGATGTACGCGATTGTTATACAAATTGATTTCCTTATTTAAAAACAGTTAATGAACATGATGTAATATTTAGATACATACTGCATTTTATGATTCTGTGAGACAAATCATTACAAATTGAATTGGCATGACATAGAGAAGGAACTGAAGGTTTCGGCTTTAACCCTTTGTACTCGAGAGCTTTTTGTTATGTGCCTACCGCCAACTCCAAGCATTTTGTTATGTGCCTACCGCCAACTCCAAGTATTTTTTAAGAAAAAAAAAAAACATTTATGTTGAAATTTAATTAAATTTATAAAAATAAAAAAACTTTTTTTTTTATATTGTTTTAGTAAAATAGGTATGTAAGGAATAGAATGGACATGAAAATTGATTATTTGAAATTTCTCATTGTATGGTATTTTACATAACAATCCCCAACGTGAAGTCCAGGTTTACTTTCGCAGGTTTAGCAATATAATCGTGTTTCTTTTCTTCCACCCGGAATTTTTCTATTGGAACATACTGCGCAGCCCTTAGTTCCAGAACGTAGAATATGCAATTTATTTAATAAGTCTGTCTTCTGTAGGGAGAGTAGCAGAGCATCGTCGAAATGGAGTATCTCCTCGATAATCTACTACTGATTGATCAACCAATCATTTTACAAATTCCGTAACTTATTATTATTTAATTGTACTAATATGATCCTTGGTTAAATAATATTGAAAACTGAAAAACCCAATATATTAAAAATATTGAGAAATAAGGCTTTATTTTTCTTGGCGACATAGAGTAATACGGCATACGATGCACGCTGCCTCTATGACGGCATTCGAGTGCAAAGGGTTAATTATGTTGACTCTATTATTTATGAATATATTACTTTGTTACATTAATCCCTGCTATACGTGATTCTATTTCCTGTTGAAAGCTGCTATTCTGCCTGAAGAGAGCCTCGAGATGGGAGGTAGAAACACTTGTAGCGGAAATTCAAGTGGAATAACAAAGTTACATATTATTAAATATTCGAAAAGATTTATTATTTGTTAAAATTACATTTTTATATATTATTTAAAATTGAAACACTATTTGATATACTTGATAATGTATTATATATTAGGTCCTTACATATGAAATTGGCGTTTTGTTTGGGAGGAACATAAAGTTGATTTTTTTTAAATATAATATATTTATTTAATCAAAGTATGTACCATTGCTATCTATGCACTTTTGCCATCTCATAGGTAGTTCATCGATCCCTTTACTAAAAAAACCATTCGGACGGGAATCAATAAAATCTTTGAAGTCGGTTTGGACTGCCCCATCGGAGTTGAATTTTTTCCCTTGCAAGAAGTTATCCAAATTTCGAAAAAAATAGTAATCTGTTGGGGCAAGGTCCGGAGAGTACGGTGGATGTCTTAGACATTCCAATTGAAGCTCTTCTAATTTGGTAGCCGTCTGTTGTGCAGTGTGTGGTCTAGCGTTATCATGAAGCAGCAGTGGCCTAGAGCGATTAACCAGCCTCGGTTGTTTAGCAGCTAGCTTTTCCATCATGGTTTGCAGTTGCTGACAATAGACATCTGCCGTAATCGTCTGGCCAGATTTAAGAAAGCTGTAGTGAACGACACCAGCACTAGTCCACCAAACGCTCACAATTAACTTTTTTGGAGTCAATTTTCGCTTGGGGCATGGTTTGGCTGGTTCGGCAGGGTTCAGCCATTGCGATGAGCGCTTCCGATTATCATACAGGATCCACTTTTCATCACAGGTAATGATTCGATTCAAAATCCCTTCATTATTGTGCCGGTTGAGTAATGCAACGCAGCAGTCAACGCGCGTTTGTTGATTTGCTTCACTCAATTCGTGATGTACCCACCTTTCAAGCTTTTTCACCTTCCCAATTTGCTTCAAGTGGATTAAAACAGTTTTATCACTAACACCGCAGCCTGCAGCTAACTCGGACGTGGTTTGCGATGGATCCGCTTCCACAATAGCCTTCAATTCTTCATTATCAACTTTGGTCTCCGGCCGTCCACGGGGCTTGTTCTGCAGGTCGAAATTTCCAGAACGAAAACGTTGGAACCAAAAACGCACTGTGTTTTCTTTTGCGGCACCGTCGCCATACACATCATTAATCCTTCGAGCCGTTTCTGCAGCACTGGTGCCACGGTGGAACTCGTACTCGTAAATAACGCGATATTTCAAGTTTTCCATTTTGTAAACTGAGTGACGCAAAGAAAAAAAACAATTGAGGAAAAAACAAATGAATTATAATTTTCGAAACACAAATACTTGAGTAAATAGCTGTATAAATTTGAATTTGGAATTCCTAACCAAAGAGAAGATATTTGAGATCAAAGTTGCCAGTACGGCAAAACGCCAATTTCATATGTAAGGACCTAATATTTATTCCAACTAGTTTCAAGTTATATTTAGTTCAGAATGCCCCTGAAGATAGAGTTACATATGACTTGAAACTAGCTGTGTTTAATATGTATTTTCAAGTCTTTTAATTTTGAATAATATTTTAATAAACAAGAATTTCCGCAGTGTTGATGTTAAAAATCGAGAAATATTTTTATACGTAACTTAAAAATTCATTAGTTACTAGTTGGCGTCCAATGTCAGTAAGTCTGAAACGTGGTATCATCTTTTTTTAGCTAGGTTGATATATTGGCTCTTTGGGTTGAAATCAGAATTGCCAGGCTTTTAAAATGAATCCACAAACTGATACGAGAGGATTACGATGATGTACGAAGTGGGGTCACATTGGTATGTTTTATATTATTTTTACGGTTTGAGTACATTAATATTTTTTCTTTTCCTTCAGACCGAACATTCAAAGGAGTATCAGAGTGACACCGAGGAGAAGTTCAGGATGAAAATTTTCATGGAAAACAAGCATAAGATTGCCAAGCACAACCAGAAGTTTAATCTGGGACTGGTGCCCTTCCAGCAGCGTATCAACAAGTACGGAGACATGTTGCACCATGAGTTTATTACCACCCTCAATGGATTCAACAAGACATCCAGAAAGTAAGTTAATTAACTCTCTCAGACAATCTCAACCCCCCTACCTTTAGCTTTTATTTCTATATGTACAAGGTATGATCAATAAAAAACCAGACCAGGGATGGTGGGGGGTATAGACTAATGCTTCTAGTTGATGGTTGCGTTAAACCTTGTAACTCAGTCTGCCAAAAATCTTTGTACTGTGTGCATCCATATCTGTTTCGCAAGCAATATTGTTAACACATGTTTTGAATCCTCTGCGATTACCAAGTTGAATGCAAAATTCGAGTAACGTTGGACCATCAAATTTTATTTAAAACTAGGAAAATCAGCGCCTGAGACTCTTGCAATGTTTCACCAGGTTTACGGTGTATCAGCACAACTACCGAAAATGTTGCTGAAATTCGGAAAATTATTCGTGCAAATCGATGATTAACAATCGGAGAAGTTTGTGACATGGTTGGAATGTCATTTGGCACAGTTCAATAAATTTTAACGGACAATTTGAACATGCATTGCATTGTAGCTAAATTTGTTTCCCGGTTGCTGACGGTCGACCAGAAAGAGCATCGGGTCAACATCTGCCATGTCTGCCATTTCATACCATGTATGCCATTCTACAATCTCCCTATTCACCGGATTTAGCTCTGTGTGACTTCTTTTTAAATCGCAAGTGGTGCTTGACCAGCTTAACAAAGAAAACTGTGTGGCAGTTTTTGCAACATGGCAGAAATGCTGGATTTACTGTATTAACCGTTAGAGTGCGGAGAGTCTATATATAGATGTTTTATAGTATTGAAAAGAATGTCTAGCACTAAAACGGTAAATGTAAGATATTTATTATTATAAGATGTAGCCCAATATGTAATTATTTAATAATAAAGATGTTTTTAAAGCCACTTCGGTTTGATATTGATCATATGTCGTATAACTAAATATGCAGGCTTTTTTTGATAACATTTCAAAATGTGAATTTTGTCCGAGTAGATTTCACAAAAGCATGTATAAATAAAGTGTTTTCAGTTGATTGCATGTAATTATTTGCACCATTCTCGTCAGGGGTCATTAACACATGGTTTTGCATAAAATTAAACATTATTTTACAATCTAGACAATAATACCTCGTCTCTTTTTTAATTTTTTTGTGTCCATATGAAAGATTTTACTCCAAAAATGTCTGATATGATCACTCAATAAAATACCTAATTAAAACAAGTCTAATGATTCATAATAATACCTAAGAAAAATAAAATATGTGCTACAAACACTAAACCATTATTTATATAAATATAAATAAATAATTTAAACGATTTTACTAGAAATATGTGAAGTAGATAGCGAAATAAGTAAAAACCCAGGAAAATTACAAGACAAATGAAAAGTAGTATAGGTATGAATTGATTACAAGATTTTTGGAGGCCGTTTGTACCTGTGGCTGATGAAATACATGTTGGGTATTCTTATAGCCGCGTACGGGATACGTGGTTAGCGATATTGGGCAGGTGGTTGGTGCGCGCACATTATGCATGTGCGTAGACGTAGGGTGGTTAAACACGAAAAGCTTATGAAATCTGCTAGGTTGTACTATATACAGTGAATCTGGTTACAATACAACCAATACTTTGATAATTTTATTCTGAAAGCCTCCAGATTTTTCTCAAGCATTACTCCATTTGTAGACTGTTATATTGAACAAGTCCATCAAGATAAGTCTTCATTGGCTCATTGACTCAGCTCAGACATGGATGTTAATCCTCGACCTTCAGCAGAAGTGTCATAAATGCAGCTCAGAGATATAGTCAGGCGCTTTGCCCTTTAGATCTTGGAAGACAATATTACAGTAGTATTGTATTTAACTAATTTTATTTAATTACTAGAATATTTCTGTAAAAGATAAATATTAGGTCCTTACATATGAAATTGGCGTTTTGCCGTACTGGCAACTTTGATCTCAAATATCTTCTCTTTGGTTAGGAATTCCAAATTCAAATTTATACAGCTATTTACTCAAGTATTTGTGTTTCGAAAATTATAATTCATTTGTTTTTTCCTCAATTGTTTTTTTTCTTTGCGTCACTCAGTTTACAAAATGGAAAACTTGAAATATCGCGTTATTTACGAGTATGAGTTCCACCGTGGCACCAGTGCTGCAGAAACGGCTCGAAGGATTAATGATGTGTATGGCGACGGTGCCGCAAAAGAAAACACAGTGCGTTTTTGGTTCCAACGTTTTTGTTCTGGAAATTTCGACCTGCAGAAGAAGCCCCGTGGACGGCCGGAGACCAAAGTTGATAATGAAGAATTGAAGGCTATTGTGGAAGCGGATCCATCGCAAACCACGTCCGAGTTAGCTGCAGGCTGCGGTGTTAGTGATAAAACTGTTTTAATCCACTTGAAGCAAATTGGGAAGGTGAAAAAGCTTGAAAGGTGGGTACCTCACGAATTGAGTGAAGCAAATCAACAAACGCGCGTTGACTGCTGCGTTGCATTACTCAACCGGCACAATAATGAAGGGATTTTGAATCGAATCATTACCTGTGATAAAAAGTGGATCCTGTATGATAATCGGAAGCGCTCATCGCAATGGCTGAACCCTGCCGAACCAGCCAAACCATGCCCCAAGCGAAAATTGACTCCAAAAAAGTTACTTGTGAGCGTTTGGTGGACTAGTGCTGGTGTCGTTCACTACAGCTTTCTTAAATCTGGCCAGACGATTACGGCAGATGTCTATTGTCAGCAACTGCAAACCATGATGGAAAAGCTAGCTGCTAAACAACCGAGGCTGGTTAATCGCTCTAGGCCACTGCTGCTTCATGATAACGCTAGACCACACACTGCACAACAGACGGCTACCAAATTAGAAGAGCTTCAATTGGAATGTCTAAGACATCCACCGTACTCTCCGGACCTTGCCCCAACAGATTACTATTTTTTTCGAAATTTGGATAACTTCTTGCAAGGGAAAAAATTCAACTCCGATGGGGCAGTCCAAACCGACTTCAAAGATTTTATTGATTCCCGTCCGAATGGTTTTTTTTAGTAAAGGGATCGATGAACTACCTATGAGATGGCAAAAGTGCATAGATAGCAATGGTACATACTTTGATTAAATAAATATATTATATTAAAAAAAAATCAACTTTATGTTCCTCCCAAACAAAACGCCAATTTCATATGTAAGGACCTAATATGTATTGATTTCCTTGTTGATACTCGTAGTAGATAAACATTGCAAGGTTAATTAAGAGTAGCATGTGTCAGCTGCAAGTAAAAATAAATATTGCATTATACCGATACAGAAACAGACAAGGAAGCCAATCAAATGTCACTGGCGACACGTGCATACATTATCAACATTTCTTTTGAATAGAATTTTATGTGCGGTGTCATTTAGCCCTTCTAGCTTAATTATTGTAAAAGCTTTTCAGTAAAACATGCCATTACACCACACCATCTCGGTCATAGTTTCCCAAACTTTTTCGCCCCGTAGACCCCCTGCCTGCCTAATATTAAATTTTCCTAAACTTATTAACTTCAAATGTATTTTTGACAGCTGACACAGTGCTGTTCAGTAAAATTCTTACATAAAATTAATACACAAATAATACTGTTAATGAGAGGGATGAACCTGTTGCTCTGATAACAATGATTCAATATTTGGCTTCAAATTAGTGAGGCATAGTTTTAAATATCCACGTTCAATGATTTGCATTCGATTTCTTTATATAAGTATTTTCTATGTCTAATATAAGTATTGTGTACACACAATCTGTGTGAGGTGTAATAAGACATTTACGGAACGCCTAAATATTGGTGATGATCTGCTTAAATGGGATCCGCTCACGTGGACCCCCATTTACATCTCGTGCACCCCAATTTTCTTTTCTCGCTGACATAGACCCCCTGCAAGTTGAAATCGACCCTTGGGGGTCCATATAGATCACTTTGGGAATCTTTAGTCTAGGTGATGAGGTAAAAAGAGCACCATACTCTGATATCTAGATACATATCCTTCCTCTCTTCCACATCCATCCTCCTACTTTCTAAATATCCTTCATTTATCTAACCATACTTTCTTTGTATGCCTTCTACTCACATTTATAATGCATATTTGTTTTTTTAATCTTTATTTATTCATTCATTCTACATATCCAAACCATACCAGAGTGCTATTCATCTTACTAAACACATCAACCTTAAGTCCACCAATCACTTCATTCCGTATTCTGTCATACATTTTCATCTGTATTCTTGTCGGTGCACGCTAGATCACACTAGATCGTTGATTCGACCCTATTAGTATTTTTCCACATCTACGTTTCACTCCCGTACCAAATTTGGCACCGAAATACTGTTACAACTATCATCTTAGCAGATTTTATACTGTCCGGTTCCTGTATATAACATATGTTGTACGAGTACTACTCCATTTAACTTTTCCATTATCTCAGAAAATACTTCCCAAATTACAACATTTCTCAACTTGTTCCAATCTTTATTATCCACCTATAAATCTCATTTCCTTTTACTTTCACATGATTAAAATATATTTTAACAGTGATATCTACATAAATGTTAAAAAAAAAAAAATAATAATAGAAGTTTTTCAATCCATGCACATATAGTTAATTGTATTATTTTTTATAGTTAATTGTATAGATTTATCAATTTAATCTCTTAGCAATTACTTAAACAACGTGCTTTTGAAATTGAGTCATGTATCCTTTTGTTTTAACAAAGGTTTATCATATCATAGTTGAGTCATGTCCGAGCGAGTGCAAGGAACATTTCTCATGATTTAGTCCTCTATCCCATCTGTATTGGTTTAAATTGATGTGATTGAAGTGCAGATTGTGGGTTCCTGAGCAAAACTTCTCAAACTTCACCATACCACTCTTATGTGCCACCAGTTGAGTATAGCTGGTCTATACAATACGTGTTTTTTTAATTTTTTTTTTTATTAATTTGATTATACGCATAAATACTTCTATTTTACTTGATATCAATGATCACTTAAATTTTTAGAAATACATATTTTTTGCCAAATGTGCAATAACTTCTTGGAAACGACTGATAAGTGGTTTTGCTTTATATACTTTGGGGAATCATTGATGTCTTTCATCTGCTGCGGAAATCACTCAAATAATAATTAAAGGAAAATTCATACAGCATTGTTTAGAGAGCACTCGTTTAAAAAATTTATTCAAAGTTAATTTATATCCTACAAAATTGTTGATTTTATGTTTGGCATTTCATGTATAAGCAACTCTTTCTATTGACAATATAGTAGAGCCCCGATTATCCGAGGTTCAATTAACCGTGGTCATCTGTAGTACAAATGGTTTTTAGTAATCCCGAAAAATATTTTTAAAAACTAAAAATTACAAAGCAAGGACTTTAAAATATTTTAAAATCTATAGTTTACATTACACCAATTGACTAACGCTAGTAAGTTAGCGGTGTTTCCTCGCGTCCACACCAACACCACTGTTTGATACTGGCATTCAGTGGTTGTATCTCTCAAACATTGAGAAAGCTTGTTCGTGTACTTATCTTGCAAAATAAAATTTTTCTAGCATTTCAACTCTTAAAATGTTAACCTCAATAAAAACTTAATTTGGATTAACTGTGTTTTTCAATCATCTAAGCTCGAGTGTCCCCCAATCAGCGCAGATAATCGGCGCTCAACTGTATTAAAATAAATATATGAACTATGATATTTAATACAGCGAATGTTCGTATATTTAATGTTACTCTTGTTATTCAAAAGATATTTTATTTTTTCATAAAACTCCCGACTTATTTATTATCTGAATAATGTATCAAATATATATATAGTATTCACAAACATCAATCAACTTTCTAATTAGCATAGCAAATATGTATTCACAAACATCAATCAACTTTCTAATTAGCATAGCACTTCCGTTTCATAGTAGCATCAACTTAAGAAACCTTTTGAAGACATCTTTGTATATCCTCAGAATTTGCCTAGTATTTGGGGGTATTAGAATGCTCATGTCTGGTCATATATATCCTTTAAAAAAAAAAAAAACTAATTAGTTTATTACATTAATCTCTTTAAAGTAAGTGAAATTTTACATATTTCCAGATATTCTATTCCGACTTAGTCAAAAAAAAAACCGATTAAAACACAAATTTTGAGAGATGTGATTTTGACAGCCAAAAACCAGTCAAGAAAGAAAATAATACAATATTATCAGTAGCAAAAAATAAAAATATTGATTTAGAAGCCAAATTATTACCCATTTAAAATGAGGGTTTACCTGTCATTGAATTTTTTTCTCTGCTTATTGCAAATTAAATTCATAATATGTGATCATTTACTGTTATTTGATTTGTCAGAAATCCATTTCAATGTCTATTGTTCTATGTCTGTTCGATATTATGTTTCATCGGCAGATATCTAATATTTCTGTTTGTTAATGTAATGATACGCAGTATCAAAACACGGAACAGATGATGATTTGTCACTACACCACTTTTGTTTGATTGTTCTGTATTAAATTATTTTCTAGGAAAATTTTGCACTCATAAATATGTGACGATGATTAGATAGGTTTATAGCAAATATTTATTTGCTGCCAATAGTCTTTTGAGTCATCCACCACAAACATCTGTGCATTTTCAATATACCGCAAAATGTCAATATTTTGTAAAAATAACCTCTTTATTATGAGGGGTATCCAAAAATTGGCATGGTTATTGAAAAAAAATATTTTTTAGTCCCTTCAAAGTACTCTTTGAGACAATGATTATATATATTAGTGTCTCATTGACTTTGTTTCCTATAGCTATATGTCATTCGATATCTAGAATGTGATCTCTTAGTCCGTCTGAGAAAATACTGTAGTGCCGATTATCAGTGGTATATCCGTGGATAATTGAGAAATACAGTAGTGCCGATTATCAGTGGTATATCCGTGGATAATTGAGAAATACAGTAGTGCCGATTATCAGTGGTATATCCGTGGATAATTGAGAAATACAGTAGTGCCGATTATCAGTGGTATATCCGTGGATAATTGAGAAATACAGTAGTGCCGATTATCAGTGGTATATCCGTGGATAATTGAGAAATAAGTTTCGAGTGGCATTTAACTATGAAACTATACATATTAATAATTATTTACATAGAAAGCCCGTTTGCTTTTTTTGTGGTCACGGAGAAACACCGCCTACTTGCTAGCATTAGTCAATTAGTATAAAAACCATAAATTTAGGCCCTTGCTTTTGTTATTTTCAAAACGTAGGCGTTAAAAATTAGGGAAAAATATATTTTACGGGATTACTAAAAAAAAATTGTACTATAGTGGACCACGGTTGATTCAACTCACGGATAATTGAACCCCAGGTATTCGACGCTCTACTGTGCTTCCGAAATAGTAGAATGCCCTAATCTTTAATTACTTACCCATATATTGCATTTACTTGTACTTTTTTATCACCATGATTAGATTTTGCGACATTCATTCTCAGATATTTCTCTTCTCATACAATTGATCAATCTGGATAGAGGGATTTATGGAATCCCTGGTATATTGATGGAACATATAGGGTGATAATGAGTGATTTGAAATCTTGGACAATTTACATTCCTGCAAATTATAATTGTTGAGGAAATAATAATATTTTTTACAAAGCAATCTTTGTCCCATTTGGGTGATTTAATAAATCTATACGCAATATGTATTTCACAACTGACGATTGTTAGCAAATCCAGAGAAATTTTCCATAGTGCTGATAAAGTGATTCATCAGTATTGTGTTTTCATATGTTTACATTAAGAGACCTTAATGGTTGTGAAAAAAAGCATTCATTTTAATTGTTTGTTGAAATACTTTCAATGCCTTACAATTACGCTATTCTTTGACTGTTCATTAAAAGCCATTAAAATAAGGTTTGTAATGTAGGTAAATATAATTTTATTGAGTATTGTTTCTTTATAAAATATTGCCCTTGTGAGCAAATAAAACAGAAACTAAAACAAATATACATACCAAATGTGAGTGGAAAGCGTGGTAGATCATGGAAAGTACGGTTCTATCGAGCGAATGATATTTTGAAAGAAAGAACTGTAAAAAGGCAGAGAAATGATATGAACTGTATGAGAAGGTTGCCTCTCTTGTATTCACAATATTTATATACGGCAGAGAAACGTGGATTCTGCGAGCAAGCGAGAGACTTAGAATAGATGCATTTGAAATGTAGTGCTGGTGAGGGAGGGATGTTACAAATTCCATATATAATTCCTATAATAATGATATATCTTTAGGCAGATAAATAATTTGTTTTAAGTTGATTAGAAGAAATTGCTAATACGTCAAATTATATTCTATACGATGAAAGCATTGGCTTGTCTGGAAAGTTATTTTATAATTTAAGGTCAAATTCAAATGTAAAATTGCATTGAATGCTCGTGGAAATTAGTGGTGTTCGGCCTTCTAAAACAGGACACCACCTTCAAGTTTCGTATCCCCACTATAAATTTTTTTTAAACTACATTTAACACACATCACTTCTGCATCATCGCCATCTTCTGTACATATCTGATTTTTGGTTTGTCGCATTTTTTCCTGTGCGGTAGCAAAAAGTCATCAAGCACCCTTCTTTTGTTCCATCTTCAAAACGTCAAAAAAAAGTTATCAAGAAAATTGGGTACACAGTAGGTGAAAAAAGGTGCTAAACTATTAATACCTTTCATAATATTATACATTCAGCATATACGGAGTGAAGTTAACAATGAAAATTTTGTCCCAATGACATCTCCGAGAAATACAAAACTACTTTCTGGACAACATATTATATTTTACCCATCAGGTTCCATGTAGGGCTCGTACAGTTTATGCTTTTAACATCTCCACTCTCATAAACAACTTAGCATATTTGTTTTTAAGACATTTAATATGTTATGATTTATGACCTTAAAATATGAACATTTAAAATCAAATTAATCAAACAAATGTGTTGTAAAAACAATCCTATTTCCAGTTCCAACTTGCTGGGTGGATCTCAACTCAGGTCTTTCAAAGGAGCCACGTTCATCTCCCCGGCCAATGTAGCCATCCCTGACAGTGTGGACTGGAGAACCAAAGGAGCTGTCACCCCAGTCAAGGATCAAGGCCACTGTGGCTCCTGCTGGTCATTCAGTACCGTGAGTTTCATTTTCCTAATACCATCTCTTTTATAGTGCTTACAACCTAAATGTTATTATTGATAAGCTAGCGTACACCCCAGGTTTGATTCTAAACTTATTTGTTTCTAAAAAAGGTTTGCTTTCAAGTTTTGTAGCTTTTACACCTAACATAAATTCCATGTGTGCTATGTAATGCAAAAACAGTGCTATATAAGTCTGCCTAACAGTGGACAACATCAGATAAGACCTGCCGATTGTTTTGGAAATTTGATCTTCTTGCCATCAAGACTTCTACAAGAGTTGAATCTCTCAAGACTGTCGTACTTTTAATTACAATTTACGGTCTTTTATTGACCATTAAAAATAGTTCTCAAAATATAATTTTGTGTGTGTACATTAATATAAAATCAACTTATCACAAAAATTATAGACATTTTCATCAATCATGCACAAAAAATATCAGGAAGCAGTATGTACATGTATTATATCATACATATAATACAAACATGAGACATGCCAAGGTTAAGATCTAAAAAAAAATAACAAAAAAAAAATTAAAAACAAAAATATGTTTGTATAATTCATCCACTCCAATGCTTCATCAATACAAGCTTCAAGATATTTTCAATCTCTGAAAGTTTGAGAGAGAAAAAAGTCAACGAGAAGAAAGAATCTGGAGATTGCGGGTTCGATCCCCGCTGGAATACAGATTTTTTTAAAATGAAATTCCAGTCTGGTTTTCACTTGGGTTCATTAAAACATCTTTCTGGTTGTAAAATAAAAAAATAATATCACCAGAAAGATTTTAATAAGCAGCCTGTAGATGAGAAACCAATCTGGGACCTCTTATTTTTAGTATCACCGGGAATCAAACCGGAAATCCTCGGTTAGAAGAAAATATTTAATCAGACAACCTTCGGAAGTCTTTCATTCTCATTTCATGATCCTGTTGTTTAGTTCATGACTGATCATTGTTACTCCCATGATAACCCTTGACAACTCTTCCCTATCTATCCCTGCACTCTGCAGTTCAAAGAGCAGTTGTTAAAAGTAGTCCTGTTTGCATCTGTCACTTGATGAGTTCGATGCATTGGGACTCTTCCTCTTGTGCGCCGTCGTTTCATGCTTCCAGTGACTAAAAGTTTCTCCAAACTCTCCCCGGCCACGAGCAAAGAATCGGAGAACTTATCGTAGGGATATTGTTGACAATCTTTTGGTTGATTCTCAGTTCTTGCAGAATGGAGGCATTAGTTCACTCTGCCATCCATAGAATTGGTAACTTCCTTCTCCAGCACCACATTCCAAATACATCTATTCATCATGGTCACTTGATGAGTCCACGTCTACGCGCCATATATATAACACATCGATCAATATGTCCCGGGACTAACTACTAAAACAACATTTGTTTGCCAAAATTCTTCTTTATTCATCAACATAGTCTCCTTCAAGAGCGATACATTCATTCCAACACTTTCCTAACTTTTCTATGCCAGCCGTTTAGAACGATTTATCTTTGGTTTTAAAATAGGCGTTAGTTTCGGCAATCACTTTTTCATTGGAGCCAAATCTCTTTCCCTGGATCATCTTTTTGAGGTCTGCGAACAGCCAATAGTCGCTGGGGGCCAAATCTGGAGAATACGGTGGGTGCGGAAGCAATTCGAAGTTCAACTCATGAAATTTGGCTATCGTTACCATCGACTTGTGACACGGTGCATTGTCCTAATCAAAGAGAACTTTTTTCTTCTTCATATGGGGCCGTTTATTGCAATGTTTGCCTTCAAACGCTCCAATAACGCTATGTTATATTCGCTATTGATGGTTTTTCCCTTTTCATTAATTAAAATTAAAAAGCAATCTTTTATCAGCACACGAAATTCGGTTTTTTGCATTGTTTTCAAAATAGCAAAAGTAGCGTCACTAAAACTACTAACTCAATGAGGCAATGTAGGAATGTCATGAAAGTTTGACACGTAACTTCTTAAGGTTAGTACTAACAGAGAATGGTATGGATTTGTTATTAAAGGCGCCATCTGTTGGTTAGTCCCGGGACTTATTGATCGATGTATTATATTGCGAAAACGAAGAATATTAACTAGGCAAATTTTTGTTGTGATTCTCATTTATTAATTAATTATTCATTTTATTTGCAGACTGGCGCTCTGGAGGGACAGCACTTCCGTAAAACCAATGTTCTTGTTTCTCTCTCTGAACAAAACTTGGTAGATTGTTCATCAAATTATGGAAATAACGGTTGCAATGGAGGCCTTATGGATAATGCTTTCCAATATGTTAAGGATAATGGTGGCATCGATACTGAGAAGACTTATCCTTATGAAGCCATGGATGACAAATGCAGGTATAACCTTTATTTTTATCTTACAAAGGTCTGGACCACTGAAGCTCTGCAAGAAGATATGGGATGCTGCTCTAAACATGGAAATTATGATCTGATAAACTGCTGTTGAGTGATCGGATGGATCACCGAAAATAACGATACTTTAGTATTAATTAAAAAAAAAAAAAAAACTTTCGCTACGGTCTGTGTCTGAGATGTGTTCCTTCGGAGAAGAGTAGATCTTTGAGGTTGATTTCTTCTTCATCTAATACATTGATTTTTCCAAATTGAGCCAATAGGGCAGGATATTATGATAGAGCTTTTGCCGTTGTTGGTCCTGTGGTGTGGAATGGTCTAGCTCTTCTCTTCGTTTAGAGAAGCAAACCCTTTTTGGCGAGTTCAATCAAATTTTATGATGGTATATGAACAATACACACATACACTACACTTAACCAAAAACTGAATGTATTACTATCACATATCACATATTCTTTGTAGTTCGTCTTCCCTTGGTAAGATTTCTGCGATTTTCTTACCAAATAAGTTTTTCTGAACATACTAGTATGTCGATGTGGGGTATTACCTAAATTAATGGCCGCAGCCACTATTTTTGTATTCTTATACTCGTGTATATATATTCTTATACTCGTGTATATATATTCTTATACTCGTGTATATATATTTATTTTGTAATATTTTTAATCGATCAATAATGTCGTGTCCAATTCATTTCCTCCAATTGTTGGCAAGCTGGCGGTATGTATGGGGCCTCGCATTGTCATGGAGAATAATCACTTCTCATATCAGTAGGTTACGTTTTCTGCATCGATAAGCAAGTTTAACTTTACTCAAAAGCTCGCAGTAGTACGCCGCCGCATTGATGGTGTGACGATCGTACAAAAAATCGATTTGCCAATTACCGCGCCGGTCGCAAAAAACTGTTGCAAGCACCTTACCAGCTGACAGCCGAGTCTTGGCTTTCATAAGGGTTGCTTCATCCTTCTTTCTCCACTCCATGCTGGCTTGTTTCGACTCGGGCGTGTAGTGGTGTGCCCATGTTTCATCGCAGGTAATGGTGCGACTCAAAAATACGTTCCCTTTTGCAAACGCGCCAAGAGCTGTTCACAGACGTGCCAACTTTTGTTCTATAGTCAAAAAATGTGGGACTCATCGAGGATACACTTTACGAAATTCTAGGTCCTTTGTGGTTATGGATTGAGTGGTCCCATAACTTATTCCTATCTCGGAACAAATTTTGGAAACCGTCAAAGGTCAGTCGCCAGAAGATCACGAATGGCGTTAACGTTCGGTAATGCTCGCCCGTGGGCGACAATCATGGCTCCCATTTTCAAACACACGGGGCTTTGACAGTGTTTGATTCCCGAACTGAGCTGTCAGTCTCCGCAGAATTTCGGACGGTTTTACGTCCTCACGAGCGAGAAACTTGTTAATTATGCATTGCGCAATCGACAGGTGCACCTTTTTCTCAGACATCGTGTGCCCATACTTATGACGGAATCTGCTGAGGCCGGTCTACCGCTCTCCCCACTCCTGATATCCCCACCCAACACTCCTTGAGGCGGCCTTGCACTCCGTTTAAAATTATACGCTCTAACACAAAAGTCTCGTTGATATTTGATCCACCCTCGTATATACGAGGCCGGTCCGATAAGTACTTAGCCTCGCCGCCCGATGGCACCACTATCGCAAGAGCAATTTTTTATCGCGTAGTACATTCTCGTTGACAGCTACTGTCAAAATTTCAGCCAAATCGGACGCGTAGTTTTGTTTTGACCGCGTGTGGAAGCGAGCGTGTCTGCGGATTTGAGAAAATTGAAAAAGAGCAATATCGGTCGGTGATTCAATTCTTGTTTTTGAAAGGGAAATCGCGCAGCGAAATCAAATAGCGCTTGGATGCTGTGTACGGTGACTCTTCTCCTTCGATGGTGACCGTCAAAAATTGGTTTAACGAGTTTCAACGTGGTCACATGTCGGTTTTTGATGAGCCACGCCCAGGTGCCCCGAAAACAGCTACCACGGAGGATAACGTGACAAAAATCCACAATTTCGTATTGGCAGACCGCCGATTGAAGGTGCGCGAGATAGCTGAGACAGTAGGCATCTCAAAAGACCGCGTGGGTCATGTCCTGTGTGTGATCAAGGTGTGATCTACATCGACTTCCTGGAGAAGGGCAAAACGGTCACAGGGCTCTACTATGCCGAATTATTGTGCCGATTCGACGCCGAATTGCAGAAAAAACGGTCCCATTTGGCGAAGAAAAAAGTGCTCTTCCATCATGACAACGCACTGGCTCACACCTCCGCCGTCGCCACGGTCAAATTGGTAGAATTAGGCTACGAACTGCTGCCCTATCCACCGTATTCTCCGGATTTGGCCCCGTGCGACTTCTTTTTGTTTCCAAATTTGAAAAAATCACTCACCGGGCAGAAATTTGAGTCGAATGATGAGGTTATCACCGCCCCGAAGGCAACTTTACAGACCTCCAGAAAACGTATTTTTCAGACGGGTTAAAGAAGTTGGAGCATCGCTGGGTCAAGTGTATCGAACTCAAAGGAGATTATGTTGAGAAATAAATCACCACTTTTCCAAAATTTTTGTTATTCTTTTGTAGGCTAAGTACTTATCGGACCACCCTCGTATATATATATATATATAAAAAAATCCAGTCTGGTGAATAAATTTGTTCGGCAACAATTCATGCATGCGAATGTGTTGCCTCTTCACATGCGGTAGTTCTTCCTTTTTATGGTAACCTTCAACATATCCAAATTAGTGATTAGGACATGTTGAGGAGCGAACATTTTGAGATAACGTCTTTTGGCTCATATTTATAGAACTTGGGAGTTTAAAACCACTGGAGTAGTATGTGTTGGCAACGTGAACAGGCAACAACACTTGTATATGACGGCCTGAAAACCAGACTGGTACAAGCGACAAAAAGATGAAAGGGAGAAAATTAACTATTTTTTTTTTTTAAGATTTGTTCAATGGCAGTATGAAATCTATGCATATTGGTAAAATTAATTTTTATAACTTGAACGTAGCAATTTTCTTTATTTTCAATTTTTATATGTATTATTTACACTTTCATTATATACAGTACAGCTTAGTAGGTTTATTTCAATGTGACAATCTCTCGCAACCAATCAGAAAGCTTTATAGGAATATGAATTTCTTTTTCTTACAATTTTTCTCTTGTTCAATTTGTTTTAGATACAATCCTAAGAATTCTGGAGCTACTGATGCTGGTTTTGTAGATATCCCTCAAGGAGATGAGGTAAAACTAAAGGAAGCTCTCGCAACTGTTGGTCCGGTGTCTGTCGCTATTGATGCTTCGCAAGAGAGTTTCCAATTCTATCATGAAGGTGTATACTATGATCCTCAGTGCAGCTCTGAGAACTTGGATCACGGAGTGAGTTTTCCTGAAACATTTCTTTCTTTACTATGTTGTAGGACGTAGGTAGAAATATAGATACATAAAATAATGCAAATTTGTCACTGCATCTTTCCATTTGCTTAAAGAAGGTAGAATTGCAGGGGGGCGGGCGTTTAGTAACTTTTTTCTCAAAAGGGGGTGGTTTGTCAAATAAATTTGGGAACCTCTGATCTAAAATATCGAAATCCGCTTAAATAGAGGTACATAACTTACATAAATATCAAATAAAGATATATGCATATATCCTATGAAGCCATGGATGACAAACAAAAAGTTCACCAACCTAATAAAAATAAAAAATATGTAGTATAATTAAACATTTTTATTTATTGGTCAAGATTTTTTTATATATGGTATTAATATTATTGTAAGTATAAAATAAAGTAGAAAAATGTAACAATTGATTGTTAATTGTTGCTTGTGTTGCTAGTACGCCTCTGCTGACCTGACCCTTCAGTGCATGCTGATTGAGGCTAGTACACATTCATCCAGATATGCAAGTTGATTGTCATTTAAAAAGCATTTTTTTTAACTGTATTAAGGTGAAACGTAAAAAGGAATAGCGTAAATCTAGGGATAGGTGTACTCGCCTGTAATTTATGATTTTGAGGACCCCTTCATCTTATTTATCAATGTATATAGTTCATGTAAACCATGCTTGCGGTATGATCATGATCTAGTTGGAATCCATAAAAAAATATATAGCATTAGTTAGTTCGTTTAATAATATTTAATACTTAATTCCAGGTGTTGGCTGTTGGTTTTGGCACTGACGAGAGTGGCAATGACTACTGGCTGGTGAAGAACTCCTGGGGTGAGACTTGGGGCAGTGAAGGATACATCAAGATGTCCAGAAACAAGAATAATCACTGCGGCATCGCTTCATCCGCATCTTATCCTCTAGTTTAAAATGCATTTGTATAATGATAACTCGATCATTCCTTATTTGTATATTCTCATTAAACGTGATAAACTTATGACCTAGTTATATATAAATGTCTTTAAAATCTAAACTTCATAGTGTTATTTTTCCGAGAATAAATGTTCAAAACCGCCAGTAATGGCTTTTGATAAAATTGTTTTTGATAGATATTTTATGCATAAAAATTAATAACATTCTACGTTATCAGTAGAAAATAAAAGTTTTAATTGAAGAACAATTGAAGTTTGAAACTCATAACTTGAAAATGTGATATTTGTACAATAATTGTCACAAACGAAGATCAAATAATTACTAAATAAGGTTTACAAAACTATTGTGTTCAAAATTTTGATACCAAGAATAAATGTTCACATACTCTCTTCAATTCAAGCCTCTCTTTTATTTCTGTAAAATTATTGTATGTGATGTTTTATATACAAGAATGATAAAATTAAATATAAATTTTACCTTAATATTTTATAATACTCGTTTCATACAAAAAAATCACCATAATTATTTTAAGATATATTTGACTTTTATGGTCTAAGAATGCATTAAACGTATAAATTTGTCAATTACCACTTCGTGAATTCAAATTAAACAATAGCATAGTTCATAATCACATTTTGTCTTGGACTTTTTGCCAAAGTATTCTGAAATTTTAGTTCTGAAAACGTTTGTGTTGTAATTTAAACCAAATTATTTTAATTGTTTCCTTTTTTAACATGGCGACTTGTATTTAAATAAATAAAATAGTAAAAATGTGTGTTTTATTTACATAATTTAAAGAATGCTAGGCTCCAATGAAATATTATTGTGCTGAAACTGTGTCCGCTTCTTGCCTAAATAAGTTTGTCAAAGATGCAGGGGAAATTTTATTCAGAAAGGTGTGAAAAAGAATAGAAACATCCTCGGTTTAGAATTGTCAGTGCTTCCAAATCCAGAACACATTTTCCCTATGGAATAGTAAAATTTACAACGTTAAGTCTGACCTTTACTTTTTTCCAAAAGACAAGTGCTGTTCACATAACTACTATACTTAACCATAGGGATGACAAATGCATAAGTCTCAGTAATTTGCAAATGTTCTATATTTTCTTGTCGCAAAAAGGTCCATTGACATTTTTTTAAACTTGATAATCTAATATAAAGTGGAACTTCATACAAACTCGGATTCTCAACCATCTTTTATGTAGGTCGAGATTTGGATAATATTTTAGTGCTCATTACTCCAAAAATGAAATTTATCTACATGTCGTCAAGATCTCTTTCCATATTCATGTATGGTGTGGAAATTTGAGACAATGCAAGCCAAGGAAAGGATGTTTTTGAGGTGTGGTGCAGGCAAAGAGTAGAGGGTATCATGGACTGAACACAGAACTAATGTCTATACTGCAGAAGCAGAGTTTTTGAGCGACTCACCTCTATCTGAAAACACATTCTTCAATTTTTTGGACAGACAGTGCGAATAGGTCTTGAAAGTCAAGAATAGTGCCGGGAGCGAGAAGATAAGATTGTTCATCGATGAGGTGGTCAAAAAGTTGTCCAAAATGATCACAATCTTCAGTCATGATGAGGAATACAGAGAGAAAGGAGTTCAACTGACTTAACAGTCAGTATCTTAAATTTTATTAGCTGATTTTATGTGAAATAGGGTAGAACTTGGCCTATTCCTCATTATACATAATCCCACTTGACACGATTTGAATAAAAAAAATTGAGAGGAAGATCAAGGAAAGTATTGTTGGATCAGGTGAATATTTTAAAGGAAATATAAAAGAAGCAAGAGAAATTGTAGGAACTGTATGAGAATGTATGCCGAGATAAGAAAGTCTGGCGCTCTACCTACCCCAATAAGGAAATGGCGTGATGGTATGAACTCATGTATGAATGTTATCCTGGTGTGTATTAGATTTGGAATGAAACAAAGATATGGCACATAACTTATTTAATATTTAAAAAAATGTATATATACAAGTAACTTAAAATTAAATATTAATATAAATAAACATCAATTCACATTCCTCATTATTGAAATGATAAAACAGCAAAATATATAATGCAGACGGAAGAATATAATGCACTCATATCATGCAAGACGATAAGGTCTCGTATACACACACGCGCCCAAGTGTTTGAAATTGATCCATTATTGATGGGGATCGCCCACACGGCAGATGTGATTACCGAGGAAATCATTGAAAAAGTCCACGACATGATTCTCGCTGATAGTCGAACGAAAGTGCGCGAAGTAGCAGAGGCTGTGTCGACAGGAATGGCAATTAATATTTTACATGATAAGTTGGCTATGAAAAAGTTGTCAGCCGGATGGCTGCCGCGATTGCTTACGGTAGACAACAAGCGTGTGTGGCTTTCAACTTCAAAGCTGTGTTTGGAGCAATTTAAGCGAGATCCGAAGGAGTTTTTGTGTCAAGTTGTCACCGTTGATGAGACCTGGATTCATCATCATACACCGGAAACCAAGCAACAATCAAAACGATGGGTTGCTTCCGGTGAATCAGCTCCAAAGTCACAACATGAGGATAAAACAAATCCTTGTTGTTTACTGCTTTATACTGATTGCATTATTCGATATTTGAAAGATCCATATTCAATACACAGTATGTTCTTATTCGGAATCAATTAATAATGCTGTTTTAGATACATTTTCAATGCGTATATGTTTGATTTTGTATAAATATTTATGTTTGTTTGGGTCTGCGCGGCATCACGACCGCAGCGGAAATGAGACTTATGGACGGTCGTTGCGGGAGTATATCGCTGCTTGGCCGGCCTCTGCTTACGCAGAACTCCCGAAAATTGTTGTATTTTTCTGGGTGTGTGCGCATACGGTAGTGGAAAATGGCGCTTGCGATGAGCGATTGACTGTTCATATGAAGGGTCCCTTTTAAAAAAAAAGTCAACAGTCACGGATCTGCTCTGTAGCAGTCGCCTACACCGATTCAGTAGTGCTTTCACCGCAATCCGTTACTCGATAGATATCCGTCTCAGTCAGAGACCCGTCAATTGTGTCGCTAGCAGGTCGCTTACGCCGTTTGTCACCGTACAAGTGCTCGCGCGCAGTCGCAATCAGTGCCACCTCCACCGAAGCTTTGCATATCGCTCACGCCCGTCACGCCAAAAGTGACGTCATCAATCCGCGCATGCGCAAGAACAATCTCCTCACCATGGCAACAGTGTTAAACTTTGTTCGCGTTGTTTAAGGAGCAGACCTCCAAAAAAGTTATAAGTGAATTAATTTGTTTCGAGTTCCGGTCCATGCCAGTCGTCTTCTTCTTCGTCAAGTAAGCTACTGACTGTTCTGTCCTTCTCACTCTTTCCACTCCTCGGGCGGAGTTGCAAATCTGAGTAAGGTCGGCAACTCTTTCCATCCTATCTTCATCCCATACTTCATACACTCACGTCATTCATCATATCTTTATTTTAATTTTGTTTATTTTACTTAATATACTCATACACATACATTTGTCCCACAACTATATATTAAAATTTTTGGTCACTTTCCTCCTTTAAACTAACCAACCATGAAACCCGTCAAATCAGACTTTCACATCAGAACTCCTCGCTACATCGTCAAAAAACTCAATAACTCATTATTGGAATCACTCGAGACGCTCGCATCCGTCCCCGCGGCCTCGCCTACACCAACTCTCGCTATGTCACCGAACCGCCCAATATCCCCTGATCCGAACATCCCCACTCTCGATGATGTCCTCGAACTCTTAAAAATAAAGTCTCCAACCAGAAAGCAATCGTTGAAACTGGGAAAAATTCTTCGTGAGCTCATCTGCAATAAAGAAGTCGAGATCATATTTACCAAAAACTCTCCATCAAACTCACCCACTGCCTCGCCAGCCGCTTCATACCCAACATCGCCGTGCCCCACCCCCACCCTGGATCCTCCACTCTCCCCGCCAATAATTATTATTCCAGATATTCCAGATACACAAGAAATGGACTGGCAATTAAATGCTAAAAATCGAAAAAGGGCTCTTCCATCCCAAGAAAGCCCCCCCTTCGTTCGCCCCCAGTCAAATCCGAAACCAGCTGATATCACATTGACCCAAACCAGCAAAAGGATGAGAGGCCCACTCAGCCCTCCTCTTGCCGCAGCCCCCGCCTCACCTCCAATTATAGACGTACGACCTCTACTCCCGGTCAAAAAAGACCGCATCCCCCCCATCGTACTTCACAATTCCGCCAAATATGGAGACCTGAGAGCTAAACTCAGGTCTCAAAACATTCACTTCTCCTCGAAGGTGCAGCCCAATGGTGATCTTAAAATCACCACTGAAACCGTAGAGGCTTACCGCTCCCTAGTCCACATTACCGATTCTCTCGCCATTCCATACCACTCTTTCCATTTGGAGAGCGAGAAGCCCCTGCTAGCCGTCATTCGTGGCCTACCGACCCCTATCAGCGTCGAGGACATAATGACAGAGCTCAAATCCCTCGATTACCCGGTACAGAACGTGTACCGCATGAAAAACCGGAATCGTGTGGAACTCCCCATGGTCATCGTCAAGATGACAAGGGACTCTTCCGCAAAGCGCATCTTCACCGAACTCCACGGTGTACTCGATATTCGAGTCACAGTGGAGGAGCTAAACAAGCGCAAAGGCATGGGCCAGTGTCATCGATGCCAACAGTTCGCCCATTCCGCCGGCAACTGCCACGCCCCAGCCAACTGTGTGAAATGCGGAAGAACCCATCACACATCTGAATGCAGGAAGCCCGCGGACACTCCCGCCACCTGCTGTAACTGCGGAGGCCCACACACGGCCAACTTCAGAGGCTGCCCACGCTTCCCTAAGAGCACCCTCCCTTTAATCGCTCCCCACCACCACTTCCAGGCTCCCCAGCCCTTACGCCCCCTCATGGATGGCATCTACCAACGCCCCCTCTCGAACGCCCCCTCGGTAAACAACACCACACGGCGATTCCCCAACGCCCCCCCGAATGCTTCAAGACCGGTCACTTCTAACGTGTCATATGCGAACATCGCAACCCCTCGCCCCCTATTATCGTCATCTTCACCTCAAAACTACATATTGTCCGCTCCTCCTCCAAATCGCGACCTCATTATAAATAACCTGAAGTCAGCCATCGCCGAAGCTATTAACCTCCTCAACTACATACAAAATAATCCTTAAACAACCGCTCTCTCTCTTTCTCAACAAACATACATAACAATATACTTATAAAAGTCACACACGTCTCCCTATATACCTATATATAACATATTCATTTCCCATTTTATAATTTATTCACCATCATTATTTTTCATACACACCCATTCAATATAATACCGTGTGTGACGACTCAATTTCACAAATATATGTATATTCGTATTTAATTATCTTTGTATATATCATCATATTTATATATGTAATTAATCATTTTATAATTTCTCATAATCTTCTATCTTCTATCTTCTATCTTCTATATAAATAAAAATGTAAATGTTCGTTAATTGAAGGCAGCTAATCTCCGGAAGTTCTCTACCGATCGCTTTGAAATTTTGAGTAAAGTTAATATTCGTCAACGGAAATGTTTTTTGATTTTTATTTATATATATATATCAGTGTATATAAATTTTTTTTTAAATCAAAAAGAAATATCTATGCGAACCTGTCGGGGACAAGACGAATCTCATTTTGACAGTTGACCATATTCTATTTGAAGTTTCGTAATTAATATTTATAAAGTCTATATACATAATATAAATATAAAATAATTTTATGTTTAATATTAAATCATAAATTTTATAACTAATACATATTTCATAAATAATAAATTTTATCAACTAAACATTTTGACAGTTGACCATATTCTATTTTGACATTTCGTGATGAATATTTTTATTCAAATAAGTCTATATACATAAAATATAAAATAATTTTATCTTTAATATTAAATAATAAATTTTATATATAATACATATTTTATAAATTTTATAAATAATACGGGTTTTTTTTTCGTAAATATATTTATTCTAGACACGAACCAAGCTTTATATTATCATTGTGACGCATTTTATATTATCGTTGTGACGCGATCTTACGTCGTTAATAAAAAAATTGATAAAAAATAATAAAAAATAGTTATATTGTCATAAAATTGACTTGAGTGGTTGTGGTAAGTTGTAAGTTTAAAAAATAATGGACTTAAGAATTATATTTGATGAAAAACTTTCATTATTGATTCATATTTCAAAAGTTAACCTAACTTTTTTCAAAAAGAAAAGTACACATGTTAATTTAAGATAAAGTTGTATTATTTGTCAATAATTTTAAGTACTTGTATAACCTGTCACATGTTCATTTGTATATAAAGACACTTTTATGTCATTAATTAAATAAATAAATTATTTGGTGGTACATTAGAAAGAAGTACCCGTAGAAATATCGCAAAAAAAATGAAAATTAAAACAAACTTTTACGCTGCTCAGTTCTTTTTTTAATGTTTCACAATTTTATATGTTTTAACTTTCTTTTTTTCTTACTGAACGTTGTTACATAAATAAATTATAGGTTTATTGATAGCAGCATAGTATGTCCAGATTATATTTAAATAACACTTTTAAAACACATAAATTGCAGATAATACATTATATACAGAAGCTATCAAAAGGTCTGGGCTCATCTAATAGCATCCCTTCGGCCAAGATACACCCCACCAATATAGGGCGAACCCAGCCACGGGGACACCAGATGTTTTGCAGCCCACACCCTAGCTTTTTCAGCCCAGCACATCGTATTGGGGCAATTTTGTCAACTGTAAAATGGTAAGCTGTTGATTTTTTTTATAAATCGAAAAATTGTTTTCTCTAAACTGACGTTTTAATTACTAATTTTTATTATACTGACTTTCTAATGTATTGTATGAATGAAAATTAAAACAAACTTTTACGCTGCTCAGTTCTTTTTTTAATGTTTCACAATTTTATATGTTTTAACTTTCTTTTTTCTTACTGAACGTTGTTACATAAATAAATAAATAAATAATAGGTTTATTGATAGCAGCATAGTATGTCCAGATTATATTTAAATAACACTTTTAAAACACATTAATTGCAGATAATACATTATATACAGAAGCTATCAAAAGGTCTGGGCTCATCTAATAGCATCCCTTCGGCCAAGATACACCCCACCAATATAGGACGAACCCAGCCACGGGGACAACAGATGTTTTGCAGCCCACACACTAGCTTTTTCAGCCCAGCACATCGTATTGGGGCAAATTTGTCAACTGTAAAATGGTAAGCTGTTGATTTTTTTTATAAATCGAAAAATTGTTTTCTCTAAACTGACGTTTTAATTACTAATTTTTATTATACTGACTTTCTAATGTATTGTATGAATGAAAATTAAAACAAACTTTTACGCTGCTCAGTTCCTTTTTTAATGTTTCACAATTTTATATGTTTTAACTTTCTTTTTTCTTACTGAACGTTGTTACATAAATAAATAATAGGTTTATTGATAGCAGCATAGTATGTCCAGATTATATTTAAATAACACTTTTAAAACACATAAATTGCAGATAATACATTATATACAGAAGCTATCAAAAAGTCTGGGCTCATCTAATAGCATCCCTTCGGCCAAGATACACCCCACCAATATAGGGCGAACCCAGCCACGGGGACACCAGATGTTTTGCAGCCCACACCCTAGCTTTTTCAGCCCAGCACATCGTATTGGGGCAATTTTGTCAACTGTAAAATGGTAAGCTGTTGATTTTTTTTATAAATCGAAAAATTGTTTTCTCTAAACTGACGTTTTAATTACTAATTTTTATTATACTGACTTTCTAATGTATTGTATGAATGAAAATTAAAACAAACTTTTACGCTGCTCAGTTCTTTTTTTAATGTTTCACAATTTTATATGTTTTAACTTACTTTTTTTCTTACTGAACGTTGTTACATAAATAAATTATAGGTTTATTGATAGCAGCATAGTATGTCCAGATTATATTTAAATAACACTTTTAAAACACATTAATTGCAGATAATACATTATATACAGAAGCTATCAAAAGGTCTGGGCTCATCTAATAGCATCCCTTCGGCCAAGATACACCCCACCAATATAGGGCGAACCCAGCCACGGGGACAACAGATGTTTTGCAGCCCACACACTAGCTTTTTCAGCCCAGCACATCGTATTGGGGCAAATTTGTCAACTGTAAAATGGTAAGCTGTTGATTTTTTTTATAAATCGAAAAATTGTTTTCTCTAAACTGACGTTTTAATTACTAATTTTTATTATACTGACTTTCTAATGTATTGTATGAATGAAAATTAAAACAAACTTTTACGCTGCTCAGTTCCTTTTTTAATGTTTCACAATTTTATATGTTTTAACTTTCTTTTTTCTTACTGAACGTTGTTACATAAATAAATAATAGGTTTATTGATAGCAGCATAGTATGTCCAGATTATATTTAAATAACACTTTTAAAACACATAAATTGCAGATAATACATTATATACAGAAGCTATCAAAAAGTCTGGGCTCATCTAATAGCATCCCTTCGGCCAAGATACACCCCACCAATATAGGGCGAACCCAGCCACGGGGACAACAGATGTTTTGCAGCCCACACACTAGCTTTTTCAGCCCAGCACATCGTATTGGGGCAAATTTGTCAACTGTAAAATGGTAAGCTGTTGATTTTTTTTATAAATCGAAAAATTGTTTTCTCTAAACTGACGTTTTAATTACTAATTTTTATTATACTGACTTTCTAATGTATTGTATGAATGAAAATTAAAACAAACTTTTACGCTGCTCAGTTCCTTTTTTAATGTTTCACAATTTTATATGTTTTAACTTTCTTTTTTCTTACTGAACGTTGTTACATAAATAAATAATAGGTTTATTGATAGCAGCATAGTATGTCCAGATTATATTTAAATAACACTTTTAAAACACATAAATTGCAGATAATACATTATATACAGAAGCTATCAAAAAGTCTGGGCTCATCTAATAGCATCCCTTCGGCCAAGATACACCCCACCAATATAGGGCGAACCCAGCCACGGGGACACCAGATGTTTTGCAGCCCACACCCTAGCTTTTTCAGCCCAGCACATCGTATTGGGGCAATTTTGTCAACTGTAAAATGGTAAGCTGTTGATTTTTTTTATAAATCGAAAAATTGTTTTCTCTAAACTGACGTTTTAATTACTAATTTTTATTATACTGACTTTCTAATGTATTGTATGAATGAAAATTAAAACAAACTTTTACGCTGCTTAGTTCTTTTTTTAATGTTTCACAATTTTATATGTTTTAACTTTCTTTTTTTCTTACTGAACGTTGTTACATAAATAAATAATAGGTTTATTGATAGCAGCATAGTATGTCCAGATTATATTTAAATAACACTTTTAAAACACATTAATTGCAGATAATACATTATATACAGAAGCTATCAAAAGGTCTGGGCTCATCTAATAGCATCCCTTCGGCCAAGATACACCCCACCAATATAGGGCGAACCCAGCCACGGGGACACCAGATGTTTTGCAGCCCACACCCTAGCCTTTTCAGCCCAGCACATCGTATTGGGGCAATTTTGTCAACTGTAAAATGGTAAGCTGTTGATTTTTTTTATAAATCGAAAAATTGTTTTCTCTAAACTGACGTTTTAATTACTAATTTTTATTATACTGACTTTCTAATGTATTGTATGAATGAAAATTAAAACAAACTTTTACGCTGCTCAGTTCTTTTTTTAATGTTTCACAATTTTATATGTTTTAACTTACTTTTTTTCTTACTGAACGTTGTTACATAAATAAATTATAGGTTTATTGATAGCAGCATAGTATGTCCAGATTATATTTAAATAACACTTTTAAAACACATTAATTGCAGATAATACATTATATACAGAAGCTATCAAAAAGTCTGGGCTCATCTAATAGCATCCCTTCGGCCAAGATACACCCCACCAATATAGGGCGAACCCAGCCACGGGGACACCAGATGTTTTGCAGCCCACACCCTAGCTTTTTCAGCCCAGCACATCGTATTGGGGCAATTTTGTCAACTGTAAAATGGTAAGCTGTTGATTTTTTTTATAAATCGAAAAATTGTTTTCTCTAAACTGACGTTTTAATTACTAATTTTTATTATACTGACTTTCTAATGTATTGTATGAATGAAAATTAAAACAAACTTTTACGCTGCTCAGTTCTTTTTTTAATGTTTCACAATTTTATATGTTTTAACTTACTTTTTTTCTTACTGAACGTTGTTACATAAATAAATTATAGGTTTATTGATAGCAGCATAGTATGTCCAGATTATATTTAAATAACACTTTTAAAACACATTAATTGCAGATAATACATTATATACAGAAGCTATCAAAAGGTCTGGGCTCATCTAATAGCATCCCTTCGGCCAAGATACACCCCACCAATATAGGGCGAACCCAGCCACGGGGACAACAGATGTTTTGCAGCCCACACACTAGCTTTTTCAGCCCAGCACATCGTATTGGGGCAAATTTGTCAACTGTAAAATGGTAAGCTGTTGATTTTTTTTATAAATCGAAAAATTGTTTTCTCTAAACTGACGTTTTAATTACTAATTTTTATTATACTGACTTTCTAATGTATTGTATGAATGAAAATTAAAACAAACTTTTACGCTGCTCAGTTCCTTTTTTAATGTTTCACAATTTTATATGTTTTAACTTTCTTTTTTCTTACTGAACGTTGTTACATAAATAAATAATAGGTTTATTGATAGCAGCATAGTATGTCCAGATTATATTTAAATAACACTTTTAAAACACATAAATTGCAGATAATACATTATATACAGAAGCTATCAAAAAGTCTGGGCTCATCTAATAGCATCCCTTCGGCCAAGATACACCCCACCAATATAGGGCGAACCCAGCCACGGGGACACCAGATGTTTTGCAGCCCACACCCTAGCTTTTTCAGCCCAGCACATCGTATTGGGGCAATTTTGTCAACTGTAAAATGGTAAGCTGTTGATTTTTTTTATAAATCGAAAAATTGTTTTCTCTAAACTGACGTTTTAATTACTAATTTTTATTATACTGACTTTCTAATGTATTGTATGAATGAAAATTAAAACAAACTTTTACGCTGCTCAGTTCTTTTTTTAATGTTTCACAATTTTATATGTTTTAACTTTCTTTTTTTCTTACTGAACGTTGTTACATAAATAAATAATAGGTTTATTGATAGCAGCATAGTATGTCCAGATTATATTTAAATAACACTTTTAAAACACATTAATTGCAGATAATACATTATATACAGAAGCTATCAAAAGGTCTGGGCTCATCTAATAGCATCCCTTCGGCCAAGATACACCCCACCAATATAGGGCGAACCCAGCCACGGGGACACCAGATGTTTTGCAGCCCACACCCTAGCTTTTTCAGCCCAGCACATCGTATTGGGGCAATTTTGTCAACTGTAAAATGGTAAGCTGTTGATTTTTTTTATAAATCGAAAAATTGTTTTCTCTAAACTGACGTTTTAATTACTAATTTTTATTATACTGACTTTCTAATGTATTGTATGAATGAAAATTAAAACAAACTTTTACGCTGCTCAGTTCTTTTTTTAATGTTTCACAATTTTATATGTTTTAACTTTCTTTTTTCTTACTGAACGTTGTTACATAAATAAATAAATAAATAATAGGTTTATTGATAGCAGCATAGTATGTCCAGATTATATTTAAATAACACTTTTAAAACACATTAATTGCAGATAATACATTATATACAGAAGCTATCAAAAGGTCTGGGCTCATCTAATAGCATCCCTTCGGCCAAGATACACCCCACCAATATAGGACGAACCCAGCCACGGGGACAACAGATGTTTTGCAGCCCACACACTAGCTTTTTCAGCCCAGCACATCGTATTGGGGCAAATTTGTCAACTGTAAAATGGTAAGCTGTTGATTTTTTTTATAAATCGAAAAATTGTTTTCTCTAAACTGACGTTTTAATTACTAATTTTTATTATACTGACTTTCTAATGTATTGTATGAATGAAAATTAAAACAAACTTTTACGCTGCTCAGTTCCTTTTTTAATGTTTCACAATTTTATATGTTTTAACTTTCTTTTTTCTTACTGAACGTTGTTACATAAATAAATAATAGGTTTATTGATAGCAGCATAGTATGTCCAGATTATATTTAAATAACACTTTTAAAACACATAAATTGCAGATAATACATTATATACAGAAGCTATCAAAAAGTCTGGGCTCATCTAATAGCATCCCTTCGGCCAAGATACACCCCACCAATATAGGGCGAACCCAGCCACGGGGACACCAGATGTTTTGCAGCCCACACCCTAGCTTTTTCAGCCCAGCACATCGTATTGGGGCAATTTTGTCAACTGTAAAATGGTAAGCTGTTGATTTTTTTTATAAATCGAAAAATTGTTTTCTCTAAACTGACGTTTTAATTACTAATTTTTATTATACTGACTTTCTAATGTATTGTATGAATGAAAATTAAAACAAACTTTTACGCTGCTCAGTTCTTTTTTTAATGTTTCACAATTTTATATGTTTTAACTTTCTTTTTTTCTTACTGAACGTTGTTACATAAATAAATAATAGGTTTATTGATAGCAGCATAGTATGTCCAGATTATATTTAAATAACACTTTTAAAACACATTAATTGCAGATAATACATTATATACAGAAGCTATCAAAAGGTCTGGGCTCATCTAATAGCATCCCTTCGGCCAAGATACACCCCACCAATATAGGGCGAACCCAGCCACGGGGACACCAGATGTTTTGCAGCCCACACCCTAGCTTTTTCAGCCCAGCACATCGTATTGGGGCAATTTTGTCAACTGTAAAATGGTAAGCTGTTGATTTTTTTTATAAATCGAAAAATTGTTTTCTCTAAACTGACGTTTTAATTACTAATTTTTATTATACTGACTTTCTAATGTATTGTATGAATGAAAATTAAAACAAACTTTTACGCTGCTCAGTTCTTTTTTTAATGTTTCACAATTTTATATGTTTTAACTTTCTTTTTTCTTACTGAACGTTGTTACATAAATAAATAAATAAATAATAGGTTTATTGATAGCAGCATAGTATGTCCAGATTATATTTAAATAACACTTTTAAAACACATTAATTGCAGATAATACATTATATACAGAAGCTATCAAAAGGTCTGGGCTCATCTAATAGCATCCCTTCGGCCAAGATACACCCCACCAATATAGGGCGAACCCAGCCACGGGGACAACAGATGTTTTGCAGCCCACACACTAGCTTTTTCAGCCCAGCACATCGTATTGGGGCAAATTTGTCAACTGTAAAATGGTAAGCTGTTGATTTTTTTTATAAATCGAAAAATTGTTTTCTCTAAACTGACGTTTTAATTACTAATTTTTATTATACTGACTTTCTAATGTATTGTATGAATGAAAATTAAAACAAACTTTTACGCTGCTCAGTTCCTTTTTTAATGTTTCACAATTTTATATGTTTTAACTTTCTTTTTTCTTACTGAACGTTGTTACATAAATAAATAATAGGTTTATTGATAGCAGCATAGTATGTCCAGATTATATTTAAATAACACTTTTAAAACACATAAATTGCAGATAATACATTATATACAGAAGCTATCAAAAAGTCTGGGCTCATCTAATAGCATCCCTTCGGCCAAGATACACCCCACCAATATAGGGCGAACCCAGCCACGGGGACACCAGATGTTTTGCAGCCCACACCCTAGCTTTTTCAGCCCAGCACATCGTATTGGGGCAATTTTGTCAACTGTAAAATGGTAAGCTGTTGATTTTTTTTATAAATCGAAAAATTGTTTTCTCTAAACTGACGTTTTAATTACTAATTTTTATTATACTGACTTTCTAATGTATTGTATGAATGAAAATTAAAACAAACTTTTACGCTGCTCAGTTCTTTTTTTAATGTTTCACAATTTTATATGTTTTAACTTACTTTTTTTCTTACTGAACGTTGTTACATAAATAAATTATAGGTTTATTGATAGCAGCATAGTATGTCCAGATTATATTTAAATAACACTTTTAAAACACATTAATTGCAGATAATACATTATATACAGAAGCTATCAAAAGGTCTGGGCTCATCTAATAGCATCCCTTCGGCCAAGATACACCCCACCAATATAGGGCGAACCCAGCCACGGGGACAACAGATGTTTTGCAGCCCACACACTAGCTTTTTCAGCCCAGCACATCGTATTGGGGCAAATTTGTCAACTGTAAAATGGTAAGCTGTTGATTTTTTTTATAAATCGAAAAATTGTTTTCTCTAAACTGACGTTTTAATTACTAATTTTTATTATACTGACTTTCTAATGTATTGTATGAATGAAAATTAAAACAAACTTTTACGCTGCTCAGTTCCTTTTTTAATGTTTCACAATTTTATATGTTTCAACTTTCTTTTTTCTTACTGAACGTTGTTACATAAATAAATAATAGGTTTATTGATAGCAGCATAGTATGTCCAGATTATATTTAAATAACACTTTTAAAACACATAAATTGCAGATAATATATTATATACAGAAGCTATCAAAAAGTCTGGGCTCATCTAATAGCATCCCTTCGGCCAAGATACACCCCACCAATATAGGGCGAACCCAGCCACGGGGACACCAGATGTTTTGCAGCCCACACCCTAGCTTTTTCAGCCCAGCACATCGTATTGGGGCAATTTTGTCAACTGTAAAATGGTAAGCTGTTGATTTTTTTTATAAATCGAAAAATTGTTTTCTCTAAACTGACGTTTTAATTACTAATTTTTATTATACTGACTTTCTAATGTATTGTATGAATGAAAATTAAAACAAACTTTTACGCTGCTCAGTTCTTTTTTTAATGTTTCACAATTTTATATGTTTTAACTTTCTTTTTTTCTTACTGAACGTTGTTACATAAATAAATAATAGGTTTATTGATAGCAGCATAGTATGTCCAGATTATATTTAAATAACACTTTTAAAACACATTAATTGCAGATAATACATTATATACAGAAGCTATCAAAAGGTCTGGGCTCATCTAATAGCATCCCTTCGGCCAAGATACACCCCACCAATATAGGGCGAACCCAGCCACGGGGACACCAGATGTTTTGCAGCCCACACCCTAGCTTTTTCAGCCCAGCACATCGTATTGGGGCAATTTTGTCAACTGTAAAATGGTAAGCTGTTGATTTTTTTTATAAATCGAAAAATTGTTTTCTCTAAACTGACGTTTTAATTACTAATTTTTATTATACTGACTTTCTAATGTATTGTATGAATGAAAATTAAAACAAACTTTTACGCTGCTCAGTTCTTTTTTTAATGTTTCACAATTTTATATGTTTTAACTTTCTTTTTTCTTACTGAACGTTGTTACATAAATAAATAAATAAATAATAGGTTTATTGATAGCAGCATAGTATGTCCAGATTATATTTAAATAACACTTTTAAAACACATTAATTGCAGATAATACATTATATACAGAAGCTATCAAAAGGTCTGGGCTCATCTAATCCGGCATGGGAAAAGTATTGCAGAAATGCAAACTTATTGTTTGGGATGAATGCACAATGGCACACAAAAAGTCGCTCGAAGCTCTTGATCGATCATTGCGAGATTTGCGTGGAAACATCAGACCATTTGGGAACGCATTTATATTGCTTGCAGGAGATTTCAGGCAAACATTACCTGTAATTCCTCGATCGACACCGGCGGATGAAATAAATGCTTGCCTGAAATACTCTATTTTGCGGCGACACGTAAAGACGTTGAAATTAACTAGAAATATGCATGTCCAGTTGCAAAACGATCGATCAGCTGAGATATTCTCACATCAATTGCTGGAAATCGGGAATGGAAAGGTACCAGTTGATCTGATCTCAGGACGAATTTCATTGCCTCATAACTTCTGCAACTTAGTGACGTCAAAAGAAGAATTGCTTTTTAACAAAAAATATTGTTTATCCACAAGCATTGTGAAATTTAATAAACAGTTGTATATAAAACAGACAATATAATAAGAGCGCCCCCTGTTGAATGTAACGGCAACACACGCAATATAGATTTCAATTTATTTTAATTCCGAATATTAAATATCTTTCAATTCGGGTTTTTTAAACCGGTTTTTGTTATTTTTGTTATTATTGATTTTCATTTGAATTAATGGTATATATCTGTGTATGTTTTATACATTTGAATTATTAAAAGTTTCATGCAACTAACTTTTAACAAATGTCACATTAGATTTTTAACGAACTGCCCATTTTTGCTAATTTGTAACAAGATTTATTATTAGTTTTATGTGATGTATTTACCTAAATAACTTGCTATTTATTACAATCGAGGCCTATATTAAAGTGGATAAAATTTGATATTCATCCGTTTGAATCGGACCAAGCTTCGCTCTGAAGTATACGTTGATTTGCGAGATGCAGTTGTAAATGACGGTAATAGAACTTCTGCAATTTAGTGACGTTAAAAGAGGAATTGTTTGAAAAAGTATTTCCCTATATTCAAATCAATTATAAGAATCACGATTAGCTAAGTGAGCTATTGTTGGCGGCAAGAACAAAGATGTATCCGAACTTAACAATATTATTGAGTTCGTTTTTTAATGTTTCGCAATTTTATATGTTTTTGTTATAACTATTTTTCTTCTTTTTCAGTGCAATCGATCTTTGATTTGAATTCAAATCATATCGTGAATTGACCTCTTGGAGTGACGCGATCATTTGCAAGCATGGTGATAAACGCGACAGACTGAGAGTGCCTGAAAGACATCAAAAATATTGTATACCCAGATTGTATACAAGACATCAAAAATATTGTATACAATATATCAAAAATATTGTATACGCATTGTGAAATTAAACACAATTGAAACGTGTGCTTTCTCTTTTCTTTCTTTTACATTTAACCAGACTGAGCCACAGCAACGCGTGGCTGGGTACAGCTAGTCATTCATAAAATCAAAACATTTACCACAAACCTATCCTTTCCCGATTCCTAAAAAGATCCAAAATTTCCAAAATATCTAAACAGTCAGAACTTATCCGATGAAGGAGTAAGGTGTCCTACCATCGGACCGAAACTCCAAACAAGTTATCAACCACTAGGTAAAAAAAAAGTCGATTCCAGTCACGGACCCGCCCTGGAGCAGTCGTCTTTCGCCGATACAGTCGCGCTCTCACCGCAGTTCGTTACTCGCTAACCGCCTCTGTCCAAGTACCGTCACATAGTGTCGCGTTCAGTGTCGCTTACGCTCGTTTGCCACCGTGCATAGTGCTCGCGAGCAGTCGCAACAGTGCCATCAGTGAAGTTTCGCATATCGCTCGCGCTCGACACATCAAAAGTGTCGTCCCAGCCGCGCATGCGCATAAACAGTCCACTCGTCACAGTCACCAGTGTATCATTCAGACCGGGTTTTATTTTAAATTCGTTTAAGGAACAGGCCTCCACAAATTCTAAGTGACGTAATTTGTTCCGAGTACCGGTCGATGCCAGTCTTCTTCTTCTTCATTAAGTAAGCCACTGACTGTTACTGTCCTTCTCATCCTTTTCCACTCTTCGGGCGGGGTTGAAGATCTGAATAAGGTCGACAACTCTTCCCATCCTATCCTCATTTCATATTTCACACATTCACGTCACTCTTCATAACTTTATTTATCATTTGTTTGTTTTTTACATACTCATACACATTTATATTTTTTCCACAGCTATATCCTACCATTATTGTCCACTATTATCCATATTATTTGCTCATTTCCCCCTATTAAGCAGCCATGAAGTCCGTCAAGTCGGACTTCTATATCAAAACTCCTCGCATCATCGTCAAAAAATCTACACTCGAAACGATCGCATCCGTCCTCGTGACCTCGCCTATACCAGCCTCCGCTATGTCTCCGGACCGCCCAACATCCCCTGAACCGGTCATCTCTACTCTCAAGGACGCCATTGAGCTCTTTAAGTTGGATACTATAACTAAAAGAGAATCGATTAAGGTGGCAAAACTTATTCGTGAACTCTTCCGCAATGGACAGGTCACGTTCATGACCAAAAATCCTCCATCTGTTTCACCCACTGTCGTGCCAGCTGTTTCATTCTCAACACCGCCGCGCCCCTCCCCCACTCTCCCCGCCACTAATTATTATTCCAGATACACCAGAAATGGACTGGCAATCTATTGCCAAAAACCGCAAAAGGGCTCTTCAATCCCGAGAAAGCCCCCCCCCCCCTCGTCCGCCCCCAGTTAAACCCGAAGCCAGCTGGTGCCACCGAGGCCCAAACCAGCAAAAAGATGAGAGGCTCACTCAACCCTCCTCTTCCCGCAGCCCCCGCCCCACCTCCAAATAAAGACTCACCGACTCTACTTCCGGTCAAGAAAGACCGCATCCCCCTTATCGTCCTTCATTGTTCAGACAAATACGGAGACCTGAGAGCCAAACTCAGGTCTCAAAACATCAACTTCTCCTCGAAGGTACAGCCCAATGGCGACTTAAAAATCTCCACCGAAACCGTTGAGGCTTACCGCTCCCTCGTCCACATCACTGATTCTCTCGCCATCCCATACCACTCCTTCCAAGTTTCCACTTCCATTCAATATATTACCGTGTGTGATGACACAAATTTATGTATATTCGTATGTAATTTTATGTATATACCATCACATTTATATATGTATTTAATCGTTTTTATAATTTCTCATAATCATTCATAAAAAACATTTCTCACAAACCTATCCTTTCCCGATTCCTAAAACGATCCAAAAAATATCCAATAAATATCGTAACAGTCAGCACTTATCCGATGAAGGAGTAAGGCGTCCTACCATTGGACCGAAACTCCGAACAAGCTATCCATCACTAGTAAAAAAAAAGTCAATTCAGCCGTCACTAGCTGACCCGAACAGTCGCATACAGCCAGTTTCTCCGTATTATTACGGAGCTAGTTTCGCCGTCATTAAAAGCCGAGGACTCGCACGGCTCACACAGCTACATTATTTGTATCCCATATTTAAATAAATCTGAAATTTATGCAATCGGTGGAGTCAGTGGCGCAGTCAAACTGTGCTCCGTTGAGAAATTTTCTCCTGGAAAAGACAAGTGGTCAAAAATATCGAGGATGAAGAAGCAGAGATCCAGGTGGAGTCAGTGGCGCAGTAAAACTGTGCTCAGTAGAGAAATTTTCGACTGTAAAAAACAAATGTCGAAGATCTCGAGGATGAGGAAGCAGAGATCCGATGCCAGCGCTGCCAGCAGGTTTGACGACGTTCATCGAGTGAAAATCAGACAGTTACAGTGCTTTTGTGTCGCGTCCGAAGACATTCACCGAAGTCACCTCGTCGGGTAAGTGAAATGGACATTTCGCTTCCCCCCTCTTTCCACCTTTATATTGCATATATAGTATACGAGTATGTATTATATAATATAAAACACCACTTACTAACGATGTCCTCTAAGAGGGCAGAAGTTACACAGTGGCTAATCAACAAGGGGCGTAAACGCAAAGTAACGCGTGTTTACACCGAGCCAGCTTCCCGAAATCCCTCCCAACCGTGCAGGACTTGGTTGACGTATTTATGTCAAACTTGTCGTCGCAAAAGCAGATATATCGGGCCGCCTATCGACCCTCCTTCAACGGGGGGAACCCACTATAATAGCCAGCGACTCTGAAGCTGAGGCGAGTGATGGTGAAGCCATCTCTCCATCTCGCTCTCTTCAAAGGAAAGCAGTGAGGACTGCCTCGCCTCCTGCCGACCAGCCTGAGACTCAAACGAGGAAGTCCGTCCCCCTCGCAACTCTGACTCTATCACCCATGCGCCTCGCCCCATATCACCAGTCCGGTCGAAGTGTTCCGGCATGGACTGGCAGGTGGCCTCAAAGCAAAACTCAGGAGAAACAAGAGGAAAGTGAACGTCAAAATTGAATAATTTGAGTGTAAATTGTAATGTTAATTCTTATTGTAATGTGTATTCAATTTGTTTCGCAGTACAGAATGAAAGAGATATCCTTAAGATGAAAAAGTCTAACATAAGTCGAGAAAAGCGCAAAATATTGAGTTACCAATTCAACAAAGAACATCAGAAGTATAAAGAGCTACTTGACCTTGGTCAAGGAGGTCACCGCGGTCCTGCAGAAAGGCGACTGCAGAGACCCTGACGGGATGGCAACGTAATGCTACAGTCTGCAGAGAGGATCGAGAGCAATTGCGCAATGTGTGATAACGATCACAAGCTGTCGGCGTGTCCAGTCTACCGGAGCAAGGACGTGAATGAGCGCTGGGAGTGCGTGAGAAAATTGGAAATATCATATGTTTCAAATACCTGGAGTCCACGCATCGAGTTCCTGACCGAGGGTCCCGTTTGCGGCCTACAGATTGACGGCCCAAACCGGATGTGCGCCACAGACAGGACATCACGACAGATCAGGGTCAAGATGTATGGACAAGGGGACGTGTACATCGTGTCGGGGTACACAGTGGAGAAGTTGGACCTTTCTTGACAACTTGTGCAATCCCCTGAAGCCAGTCTGAGCCGGATCCAGGAGGTCAAGCCCGTGAATCTGATTGGGCAGGACAATGTGCGCTTGGTGGTGTCACGGGAGGTACGAGAGGGGAGCGAGGATGGTCGCGTTACCTCATCGACACATCCCGCCAAGATGGATAATGTCGTCGCCAAACGGAGAACGAGCGAGACGTCCTGGAAGGAAACGGCGGTACGACAATGTTCGCCGAGCTCTGTGGCGGTGAAACCGCGCATTTAAGAGGAAGGCGGGGCGACCGACCATGAGGAAAGGGATACACCATACGACCATGAGGGGAGGGAAAAGTGCAAAATATTGAGAGTCCAATTCAACAAGGAACATCAAAATTATAAAGAGCTACTTGACCTTAGTCAAGGAAGTCACCGCGGTCCTGCAGAAAGGCGGGTTCGAGATAACCAACTGGGCGTCAAACGAACCCCGGGTAGTCGCTGCAATACCGCTGGAGAAGCGGGCCAGGAGAAATATAGAACTCCTCGGCGGAGAGGCGCACGCGGAGAGGATTTTGAGTATGGCCGCGTAAACCGACGTGAAATTTATGCCTTAGGTAACTACAACGCGAACACTAGATATAGACACCCTCGCTCGAAATCAATATTGCAAAACGTCCCCCCAATCTCCCCCTTAACCGTAATCATCCCCTCAAACGACCCTCCGATCGTCACTCTGAACCCCCAATCAGCGACAGCTCCTCCGGCTGACAGCTTACCCCCATAGGCAACCACGTATCTCTCTCTCTCTCAATAAACATTTACATATCAATATAATTATAAAAGTCACACACGTCTCCACAATTATTTACCTATATATACTATTATAACGATGGTCGTTATCAGTGTAGCGTGTGTCTTATTAGGACGTGCTGATGATTTTGATAGCGACATCGTTCTCTTCGTTTAAGTTGATTCTGCGTTAATTCTCGTACAGAATCATCAATATAGCGGAGTGCTTATTTCTATAAGCCATGATGATCTTGATCAATATCGGTTTATTTATAGACTCAGGAATGCGGATAGGTATATTTCGATAAGCGGACAGCAGGTAAATAAATAACAAAGTCTTGACAGTTGAATGGATGACAATAAAATGTATGTTTATTTCGCATAGTGCAGACAATTTATACCAGTGAGTGAATACATGGGTTATATATATATCTGCCTCGCTCTATCACATGGACGGGAGGTAGGATAATTATTTACATTTGGAGATGACTGGACAAATCGCGGGTACTATAAAAATAGTAAACATTGTCGCCGTTCTTGACGTGTAACTATCTATGAATACTTGATCGGTCAATGACCCTGTATGTATCAACAATAATTAATTTTATTTATTTATGTTTTAATAATTCACTCGTTATTTTTGACAATTCATTTAGGTAGGTATACAGGCAGGTACACTATATTCATTTTTATATTTTATTCACCACCATTATTTTTCACACACACCCGTTCAATATATTACCGTGTGTGATGACACAAATTTATGTATATTCGTATGTAATTTTATGTATATACCATCACATTTATATATGTATTTAATCGTTTTTATAATTTCTCATAATCATTCATAAAAAACATTTCTCACAAACCTATCCTTTCCCGATTCCTAAAACGATCCAAAAAATATCCAATAAATATCGTAACAGTCAGCACTTATCCGATGAAGGAGTAAGGCGTCCTACCATTGGACCGAAACTCCGAACAAGCTATCCATCAGTAGTAAAAAAAAAGTCAATTCAGCCGTCACTAGCTGACCCGGACAGTCGCATACAGCCAGCTTCTCCGTATTAATACGGAGCTAGTTTCGCCGTCATTAAAAGCCGAGGACTCGCCCGGCTCACCCAGCTACAATATTTGTATCCCATATTTAAATAAATCTGAAATTTATGTAATCGGTGGAGTCAGTGGCGCAGTCAAACTGTGCTCCGTTGAGAAATTTTCTCCTGGAAAAGACAAGTGGTCAAAAATATCGAGGATGAAGAAGCAGAGATCCGATGCCAGCGCTACCTCTTATGGAGGAAAGGTATTATATAATTTTTAATTATCAGTCTTTCCGTCAATTTTGGGAATTGTAATCCTCACAATTCATCTATTTCATGTTCTTTTTCCAGCATGAGTTTGTTTTGTGTGAGTTTTGTAAATTATGGTGCTGGTTCCTCGACATGATTACTGCATAGGACAGGTGCCCACTTTCAGTTTTTTTGGACATTTGCACCTTCAGTTAGTCAATTTCTAAAAGTTGTCACCTCCATCTGCTTTATGTATTTTACTAAATTTTTAAAGAATATGCACAAATTTGTAAATAATGTCTAAAAAAATGCTAAGTTAATCCAATTGAACAAAAGTGTCATTAGTTTTGGCTATGGAAAAAGTTAGCAGGAACTTCATTTCAGTGACTTATTTTGATTTGTGCTCAGGACGACCATTCCACTGTTATTTACACAGCTTATTGATATTATAAGAAAAAAAATGTGATGTTTGTAATACGAGGGTGGTCCCAGAAGTACCCGACCTGACGTATAGATGGCGGTTGTTGCTTTAAAAAATTACTATGGTAGAAAGTACTAAACTTATAAAGCTTAAGTTTCAAGTTTAAAGACGCTACGTTGTTTAGCATTTGTTTGGCAGCCATCAATAGTGAACGCTCTCAGTGAATTTGTAAACATGGAAAAAATTGGTCATCGTTCATTTGAAAGGTCTAAGTCCAACCAATATCAAAGCCGAGCTAGATTCTACTCTGGGGGAGTCTGCTCCTTCGTTTACAACAGTAAAATATTGGGTGGCAGAGTTTAAACGAGGCCGTACGAGCTGCCAAGACGAACATCGCAGTGGTCGACCAAATGAGGTGACCACGCCAGAAATGGTAAAGAAAATCCACAAAATGGTATTGCTCGGTCAAGCAATACCATTTTGTGGATTTTCTTTACCAACTTTTTTTTTATTTATTTATTGGTGTTTCGTCACCGGGCCGAGCCGCATGGGTGACGAGATGGCAGAGCTGATCCAGATCGTCCGCCTACTCATGCAAATGAGGCCGAGGCTGGCCCAATGCAGGGATGAGATCGAGAAGGCGCTTCTCATCGCCGAGCTGATGGAGCAACTCGATGGCTAGAATGGGCGCTCCGACCTGCGCGTCATCCTCCCGCGGGGGAATCAGAGCCCTCACCTGGAACGCCAGAGGACTTTACGACAAGGTGGACGAACTCACACTTCTGATCGGTGAGAAAAAATTGACATATTACTCATCACAGAAACACAGCTCAGCCAAAACAGACACCTGAGAATACCCGGTTACGCCCTGTACCGAAATGATCGCGCCACTAAGGGAGGAGGCACGGCGATCCTCATTAGAGACACTCTACCACATACACTCTTATCGGATCCCACCTGGATCGCTCTAGAAGCGACTGCGGTCAGACTAGAAACTGACGGCAATCCGATAACACTCATAGCAGCATACTGCAAATCCCACAATATTCTTGACATTCGGGATCTGAGGAGGGCACTCGCGGTGGGGCCGCGGGTCATATTGGCTGGTGACCTCAACGCGAAGCACTCCTCGTGGAGCCGGGGAAGCAAGAATAAAAACGGAGACACACTCTTCAAGTACATAGAATCAACGCATCACACACTACACCATCCCGACAAGCCCACTCGATATGGACCGAGGAAACAATGCCCGTCTACCCTGGACCTGGTGATCGAAAAGTGTCATTCGGGGGTTGCCGGACTGGAAGTGATCAATGCACTTTCATCGGACCACCTCCCGGTGTACTTCACCATAGGGGAGCGTATCATCTGCCCCCCGAAAACGGTGTATGACTACCAGGGCGCGGATTGGGCGGGCTACAAAACGCACATAAACACACAGCTATACTTAACATCATCCACTTTTAAGTCGCCAGAGGAAATAGATGACGCGGTAAATACCTTAACGCACATCATCGAAGAAGCTCGTGATACCTACATACCACTTAAAAATGTCGCTCCACACCGTGCCAACCTTCCGCCGGAATTCATCACACTCATCCAAATAAAGAACAGGCTTCAGAAACACTACAGAGGTACATACCACCCCGTAGATAGAATAGCGTTAAACTCACTGCGGAACGAAATCAAAAAACACATTAGGGAACACAAAAACACCATTTGGGACACAAAATTAAAGGACATCGAACCAGGGGCAGACAATCTTTGGAAGATCGCAAAGGGAATAAGGAAACGGCACGAAGACATACCACCACTTCTCACCTCCACTCATACTGCCACATCACACGTAGAAAAGGCAAACGCACTAGCAGACGCATATGAGCACACTTACACATTAACATCGCACTATCGCGACTCAGACGCAGACCGCACAGTACAAGAATCACTCGACGAATTTAACACTCGTACCGCAGACATCGCACGACAAGAATACACGCTCGCAACACCGGCGGAAGCCCAAAAAATCATTAAAGCCCTCAAAAATAATAAAGCACCAGGAGGGCCATTCCAGTCACGGACCTGCTCTGGAGCAGTCGCTTTTACCCGCAAACAATCGCGCTCTCTCCCCAGTTCGTAACTCGATAGATAGATACAACCGTCTCAGTCCTCGTACCGTCACAAAGTGTCGCTCGCAGTGTCACCTACGCTCGTTTGTCACCGTACATAGTGCTCGCGCGCAGTCGCAATCAGTGCCATCATCACCGAAGCTTCGCATATCGCTCGCATTCGTCACACCAACAGTGACGTCATCAACCGCGCATGCGCATAAACAATTTCGTCACGGCCACCAGTGTTAAAAAATTTGATCGCGTTTTCTTTCTAAATACGTGTTAAGGAGCAGGCCTCCACAAATTCTAGTGAATTAATTTGTTCCGAGTTCCGGCCCATGCCAGTCGTCTTCTTCTTCGTTGAGTAAGTTACTGACTGTTCTGTCCTTCTCACCCTTTTCCACTCCTCGGGCGGGGTTGTAGATCTGAATAAGGTCGACAACTCTTCCCATCCTATCTTCATCCCATACTTCACACATTCACATCACCCATCATAATCTTATTTATCATTTGTTTATTTTATTTAATTATAACTTATCTATACTTTTTCACACATTCACATCACCCATCATAATCTTATTTATCATTTGTTTATTTTATTTAATTATAACTTATCTATAACTTATCTATACTTTTTATGGTTGTAGATCTGAATAAGGTCGGCAACTCTTCCCATCCTATCTTCATCCCATACTTCACACATTCACATCACCCATCATAATCTTATTTATCATTTGTTTATTTTATTTAATTATAACTTATCTATACCTTTTCCACAGCTATATTATTCATTTACTGACCACTATTATTCATCTTATTTGCTCATTTCTTCCGACTAAGCAGCCATGAAGTCCGTCAAGTCGGACTTCTACATTAGAACTCCACGTATCATCGTTAAAAAATCAACACCTGTAACGCCCGCTTCCGTCCCCGTGGCCTCGCCTACACCAGCATCCGCTATGTCTCCGGACCGTCCAACTTCCCCTGAACCGGTCATCTCTACACTTAAGGACGCCATCGAGCTCTTCAAGATGGATTCTTTAACCAAAAGAGAATCCGTTAAAGTGTCAAAGCTTCTTCATGAGCTCTTCCGTAACGGAGAGTTCACGTTCTTGACCAAGGGACCCCCATCGGATTCACCAACTGTCTTGCCAACTAACCCACTCCAAAACCGCCGCGTTCCACCCCCACTCTGGATCCCCCACTCTCCCCACCAATAATTATCATCCCGGATACTCCAGATATGGACTGGCAATCTTTTACCAAAAATCGCAAAAGGGCTCTTCAATCCCAAGAAAGTCCCCCCCTCGTTCGCCCCCAGTCAAACCAGAAATCAGCTGATGCCACTGTGACCCAAACCAGCAAAAGGATGAGAGGCCCACTCAGCCCTCCTCTTCCCGCAGTCCCCGCCCCACCTTCAAATATAGACGTACGACCTCTACTTCCGGTCAAAAATGACCGCATCTCCCCCATCGTTCTTCACAATTCCGACAAGTACGGAGACCTGAGAGCCAAACTCAGGTCTCAAAACATCAACTTCTCCTCGAAGGTTCAGCCCAATGGTGATTTAAAAATCTCCACAGAAACCGTCGAGGCTTACCGCTCCCTCGTCCACATCACCGACTCTCTCGCCATCCCATACCACTCGTTCCATCTGGAGAACGAGAAGCCCCTGTTAGCCGTCATTCGTGGCCTACCGACCCCTATCAGCGTCGAGGACATTATGATCGAGCTAAAATCCCTCGATTATCCGGTTCAGAATGTGTATCGCATGAAGAACCGGAATCGAGTGGAACTCCCCATGGTCATCGTCAAACTGACAAGGGACTCTTCCGCAAAACGCATCTTCACCGAACTCCACGGTGTACTCGATATTCGAGTCACAGTGGAGGAGCTGAACAAGCGCAAAGGTATGGGCCAGTGTCATCGATGCCAACAGTTCGCCCATTCCGCCGACAACTGCCACGCCCCAGCCAATTGTGTGAAATACGGTAGAACGCATCACACCTCGGATTGCAGGAAGCCCGCGGACACTCCTGCCACCTGCTGTAACTGCGGAGGCCCTCACACGGCCAACTTCAGAGGCTGCCCACGCTTCCCTAAGAGCAACCTCCCTTCAATCGCTCCAAACTACCATTTCCAGACCCCGCCCCCCTACGCCCCATCATAAACGGACTCTACCAACTCCCCTCTACCAACGCCCCCTTCTCGAACGCCCCCGGCAAACAACGCCGCTCGTTGATTCCCAACGCCCCCCAGAGTGCATCGAGACCGGTCACTTCTAACGCGTCATACGCGAACATCGCAACTCCTCGCCCCCTATTATCGTCATCTACACCCCAAAACTACACATTGCCCGCCGACCCCCCCCCCCAAATCGCGATCTCATTTTGAATAATTTAAAATCAGCCATCACCGCAGCCATGAACCTCTTTAACTTCATCCAAGAACATGGCTCGCACCTATAAACCATCCCATATATCCGCCGCGTTCTGGAATGCAAACGGTTTCCTCAGAACACATAAACAAGAGGTCGAGGATTTCCTTCTCGAGCACAACCTGGACGTGTTGCTGATAACGGAAACGCATCTCAAACCGAGCTACCGTTACAGTATCCGTAACTATTACTGCTACAGAGACGACCGCCTCATCGGCAGAAAAGGCGGCACCGCAACTCTCATCAAAAGCACAATAGACCACTGCCACATCCCCTCCCCTTCCACCGTCAACATAGAATCCACATGCGTAGTGGTGAACACCGCCAACCACGGCCCTCTTAAACTTTGCGCGACTTATCTTCCACCTACCTCCCCACTTGTCGAGTCTGAATTGGACTCATTCCTCGCAGATAATATCCCCACCATCATGGCGGGAGATCTAAATGCTAAACACCCCTTCTGGCACAGCCGCACTTCCAACACTCACGGCAATAAACTTGACGAAATCTCCTCCCGGAAAAGATACTTCGTGGAAGGACCCACGTCTCCCACCCTCTATCCACTAATAGACAATCATCGCGCTGATGTCATCGACATCATTGTCCATAACGACATTCTCTATCAAACAGATCTCACGACTGTTCACCAGCTTCAATCCGATCACTACCCGGTATTACTTCAATTGACGGATGGCTTCCCACCCTTCTCGCCCTCAGCCCCTCCGCGACACACCACCTCGTGGAGCGATTTCGCTATTAACGTCGACAGCAGCATCAAAATACCGACAACTTTCCCCGACACGAACTCGAATGACTTCACAACCACCATCAAATCCGCTCTCACATCCTCTTCAAAAGAGAGACCAGCCGATAAACCCGAACTTCCCCTTCCTCCACATATCAAAATACTGATTATGGAAAAAAACAGAACCAGAAAGTTGTGGCAAAACACAGCTGTCCCCTCTTACAAAACCGACTACAACAGATTAGTCAAAAAAATCAAACACCTCCTACAGCAACTCCGCAATGACAAATGGTCAGACTTCGTCGAGTCTCTCGAATATAATGATGGACTCAAATGGAAATTAACGCGTTGCCTTAGAAATACGCCCTCCCGACCCAGCTCTCTTCAAGGACCAAATGGCCCCGTTTTCTCTGCTCGCGACCGCGCAGAGACCTTTGCTGACTCTCTAGCAAATATATTCTCGCCAAATGCAGACCTCTCTGACCCCTCTCACTCAATAATGGTCGACAACGCAGTTGCCGACATATTAAATGAGCAAACCCCCCCCACAACAGACTTCTTCTCACCGTTAGAAATTCAATCTATCATAAAAAATCTCATTAACAAAAAAGCCCCCGGCCCCGATAAAATCAATAATCTCACCTTGAAAAAACTTCCGAAAAAAGCCATTTACGCCCTTACCGCCATCTACAATGCCTGCCTTCGACATAAATTCTTTCCAACCCCATTCAAAAACGCCGACGTCATCATGATCCCTAAACCGGGCAAAAGCCACGTTATCCCCGAAAATCACAGACCGATCAGCCTGCTCCCGACTCTAGGTAAAGTGCTCGAAAAATTAATCCTCGAACGTCTCTCGATAGAAACTTACTCACGTAATATCATTCCAGATTCGCAACACGGATTTAGGCCATTACACTCTACCAGCCATCAGCTTCTTCGCGTTGTAGAACACATAATCAAATCCTTCAGAGCCAAAGACCTCACGACCCTCCTTTCACTAGACGTGGCGAAAGCCTTCGACACAGTCTGGCATAACGGACTCATATTCAAACTGCACAAGTCAGGTATTCCCCTCAGACTAGTGCAAATCATCGCATCATTCCTCGAAAATCGCTCCTTTCCCGTCAAAATAGACGGTATAAACTCATCCCCACGCCCCATTCTGGCAGGAGTACCCCAAGGTGCACTGCTGTCCCCTATCCTGTATAACATATACACGAGCGATATGCCTCAATTTTCACGCACACATTGTATCACACAGCCTTCCTCTCTTCATCGAAATATGAGTCCGATTCCCACGATAGACTGCAAGACTTCATTCCCATTTTGGAGCACTGGTACACCAAATGGAAGATTAAAATAAATCCTACCAAAAGCACAGCTGTCCGCTTCTCACGCAGATATATCGAACCCGTCAGAACTCTTAAACTCTTCGGCCAGAGCGTCCCATGGACGAAGCACGTGAAATACTTAGGCCTCACCTTAGATAGTAAACTCTCGTGGTACAAACACGCCCTTAATATCAAATCAAAAGCTCACGGAACACTCAAATCATTATTTCCCTTGATCAGTAAATACAGCAAACTAAGCCCGCGCACTAAACTCCATCTCTATAAAGCGATCATCAAACCTCAACTGACTTACGCCCTTCCGGTCTGGGGCCACGCGAAGAAATCAACTCTACATCACATTCAGGTCATTCAAAACAAAGCCCTCCGCATAATCTTAAAAGCACCCTACATAGTCCGTAACTCGAGACTCCACGCAGATATCAAACTACATACCATCCCCGAACACATGCGCGCTCTGGCCGAAAGGTTTTACAGCTCTGTATCCTGTCACCCCAACCCAGTCATAAAATCCTTAGATAACTACAACGCGAACACCAGATTCAGACACACTCGCCCGAAATCAATATTACGAAACGCCCCTCCGAACCCCCCTCCTTAACCATAATCATCCCCCCAAATGACCCTCCGATCGTCACTCTGAACACCCCACCATCGACAGCTCCTCCGCAAGACAGTTTACCCCCATAGGCAACCGCATTTCCCACCTTCAATAAACATTATTTACACTTTAATATATTTATATAAGTCACACACGTCTCCTTATCCACTTAATTACCTATATATATATATATACTATATTCACTTTCATACTATATTTTATTCATAACCATTATTTTTCACCCATTCAATATATTGCCGTGTGTGACGACACAACTAAATGTATATTCTTATGTAATATTATGTATATACTATCACATTTATTTATGTATTTAATCGTTTTATAATTTCTCATAATCATCCATTAAAACTCATAAACCTATCCTTTCCCGATTCCTAAAAAGATTCAAAATTTCCAAAAATATCAAAACAGTCAGCACTTATCCGATGAAGGAGTAAGGCGTCCTACCATCGGACCGAAACTCCGAACAAGCTATCCATCACTTGTATAAAGCACCAGGACTAGACCAATTACACAATACACTTATCAAACACATTCCGACACGCGCAATCATACAACTAGCCAAAATATTTAACGCGTGCCTACACACCGGTCATTTCCCATCCAGGTGGAAAATGGCCGTAATAGTACCAATACACAAGCCGAACAAGGACAAAACAAACCCATCCAGTTACAGACCCATAAGCCTCCTCCCGGTACTTGGAAAAGTCCTGGAGAAGGTGATACTGAACAGGTACACTCCATATCATACCCAGCACAATACTCTACAACACGAGCAATTCGGGTTTAGAACACAGCACTCCACGGTTCACCAACTCACCCGCGTGGTCGAGGACGTGTCGATGGGGTCCAACAAGAATTATTATACTGGCATGGTCCTGTTGGACCTGGAGAAGGCCTTCGACACGGCCTGGCACGACGGCTTAATACACAAGCTGATTAAGACGGGCACACCGTCTTATATCATACAGATTCTCCGCTCCTACCTATCCGAGCGACAATTCGTTGTTCGGGTGAGCGGGAGGCTCTCCACCCCCAGGAACATCCCAATGGGAGTGCCCCAGGGCAGCCTGATCGGACCGCACCTGTTCACTCTATTCACACACGATAATCCGGTACCGGACAACTGCTCCGTCGCCCTCTTCGCGGATAACGCAGCTTGTTACGCGCGATCCGCATGCCCCATCAGGGCAAGTAAATACCTCCAGAAGGCCTTGGATACCCTGGCAAAATACTACCGTAAGTGGTGCCTAAAGATCGACGACGGCAAGACAGAGGCGGTCATGTTCACAATACGGAGGGTGGGCAGCCTCCCCCTCCTAAAGATGGGCAACAGCGCTGTGGAATGGCGTAAGTCGGTTAAATATCTCGGGGTCCATATGGACTCCAAATTATCGTGGAGGCTTCACACAGGTGAAGCCAGAAAGAAAGCGTTCGCAGCCTTCGCAGCGCTGAGACCCATCTTCAGCCGAAATTCCTTCCTATCTCGGAAAAACAAACTACTGGTGTACAAACTTATAGTGCGTCCGGTAATTACATACGCGGCACCCGTCTGGGGCAGCGTTCCAGACTACATTTACAATAGGCTCCAGCCGGCACAGAACAAAGCACTCAAAATCATTTATAAGACAATGCCGGGCGCAAATCTTAAAAAGCTACACCAGAGAACAAAAGAGTACTCCATTAAGGAGTACTGCCACAAAATGACACTAGACTTCTACAGCAAAATACATTTAAACTCGCATTCAAACCCGCTCATCGCAAAACTCGGGCGTCATAAGAGACTGGATGAACTACCTTTCAGATACAAATACAGACTTCCAAATCACATCATTCTCAGCCGATCGGAAGATCTCGAACATGACGAGGTCCAGGGAGGACAAGCGTAACGGGGCCCTTATTACTAGCACTTTTATATATTTTTATCCGCCAAATTTATAAAGTCACAGTATAACGAATCAAACTCTACCAATACCATTGATAAATAAATCTCACGCTAAATGCACCTCAAAAACATACTCGGGGGTCGCCGGATTGGAGGTGATTAATGCACTTTCATCGGACCACCTCCCGGTGTACTTCATCATAGGGGAGCATATCATCTGCCCCCCGAAAACGGTGTATGACTACCAGGGTGCGGATTGGGCGGGCTACAAAACGCACATAAACACACAGCTATACTTAACATCATCCACTTTTAAGTCGCCAGAGGAAATAGATGACGCGGTAAATATCTTAACGCACATCATCGAAGAAGCTCGTGATACCTACATACCACTTAAAAATGTCACTCCACACCGTGACAAACTTCCGCCGGAATTCATCACACTCATCCAAATAAAGAACAGGCTTCAGAAACGCTACAGAGGTATGTACCACCCCGTAGATAAAATAGCGTTAAACTCACTGCGGAACAAAATCAAAAATCACATTAGGGAACACAAAAACACCATCTGGGACACAAAATTAAAGGACATCGGACCAGGGGCAGACACTCTTTGGAAGATCGCAAAGGGGATAAGGACAGACACGAAAACATACCACATCTCCTCACCTCCACACAAACTGCCACATCACACGTAGAAAAGGCAAATGCACTAGCAGACGTATATGAGCACACTTACACGTTAACATCGCACTATTGCACGACAAGAATACACACTCACAACACCGGCGGAAGTCCAAAAAATCATTAAAGCTCTAAAAAATAATAAAGCACCAGGATTAGACCATTTACACAATACACTTATTAAACACATTCCGACACGCGCAATCATACAATTAGCCAAAATATTTAATGCGTGCCTACACACCGGTCATTTCCCGTCCAGGTCATATTAAATGGCCGTAAGAGTACCGATACACAAGCCAAACAAGGACAAAAGCAAACCATCCAGTTACAGACCCATAAGCCTCCTCCCGGTACTTGGAAAAGTTCTGGAGAAGGTAATACTAAACAGATACACTCCATATCATACCCAGCACATATACTCTACAACTCGAGCAATTCGGTTTTAGAATACAGCACTCTACCGTTCACCAACTCACCCGTGTGGTCGAAGACGTGTCGATGGGCTTCAACATGAATTACTATACCGGAATGGTCCTGCTGGACCTGGAGAAAGCCTTCGACATGGTCTGGCACGACGGCTTAATACACAAACTGATTAAGACGGGCACACCGTCTTATATCATACAGATTCTCCGCTCCTACCTATCCGAGCGATAATTCGTCGTTCGGGTGAGCGGGAGGCTCTCCACCCCCAGGAACATCCCAATGGGCGTACCCCAGGGCAGCCTGATCGGACTGCACCTGTTCACTCTCTTCACACACGATATTCCGGTACCGGACAATTGCTCCTTCGCCCTCTTCGCGGATGACGCAGCTTGTTACGCGCGATCCGCATGCTCCATCAAGGCAAGTAAATACCTCCAGAAGGCCTTGGATACCCTGGCAAAATACTACCGTAAGTGGTGCCTAAGGATTAACGACAGCAAGACCGAGGCGGTCATGTTCGCAAGGCGGAGGGTGGGCAGCCTCCCCCTCCTAAAGATGGGTAGGTAACAGCGCTGTGGAATGGCGTAAGTCAGTTAAATATCTCCGAGTCCACATGGACTCCAAATTATTGTGGAGGCTCCACACAGGTGAAGCCAGAAAGATAGCATTCGCAGCCTTCGCAGCGCTGAGACCCATCTTCAGCCGAAATTCCTTCCTATCCCGGAAAAACAAACTTCTGGTGTAGAAACTCATAGTGCGTCCGGTAATTACATACGCGGCACCCAGTTCCTACTTACATTTACAAAAGGCTCCAGCCGGCACAGAACAAAGCCCTCAAGATCGTTTATAAGACAAGGCCGGGCGCTAATCTTAAAAAGCTTCACCAGAGAACAAAAGAGTACTCCATCAAGGAGTACTGCGACAAAATGACATTAGACTTCTACAAAAAAATACATTTAAACTCGCACTCAAACCCGCTCATAGCAAAACTCGGGCGACATAACAGACTGGATGAATTACCTTTCAGATACAAATACTGACTCCCAAACCACATCATTCTCAGCCGATCGGAGGTGGAGAGAAATCTCGAGCTTGACGAGGGCCAGGGAGGACAAGGGTAACAGGGTCCTTATTACTAGCACTTTTATTTTAATTTTATTAAACCAATTGACTTCACTCTAAATGTACCTAAGTATACCCCGCCGAATTCATAAAGTCATAGTATAACCAATCTATTCTATCATTATCAAAACTGTTATTACTAAATAAACCTCACGCTAAATGCACCACAAAAACATACTCCCTCCCAACTTAAAGTCAGTAGCAAAACAAAAATCGCGCCTAACAAATGACAACCCGATACTGCCCAGCGTTTAACATTACAGATGCAGAGGAGTGGCCGGGACACGCCTCCAGGACCGATGGGTGGCACGCGGCACGAATCAAAATAGCAGCCACTCAAAATATATAAGCTCTGAGTATGTTTCATCACTTTCCTTGAAAAATTCGATTGTTGTAGGTAGAAGTTCATCAAAATGACGAAGATCATGTTCTTTACTCAACCAACGGATTTCTGTGTGGAGTAGGTCTCCATACTGCAATTTAGCTCATCTGTCAGAGCATTGAACAAGCGTCTTTGGAGAGCACGAGCCCTCACCTGGTTAATAATTTTAACAAGTTTCATTACCTCGTTGAGTTTTAGGTATTTTGCACACAGTGCATGCTGGTGAATAATGCAGTGATAAGATAAAAAGGGTGGAAACATTTCATCTTTCAGGCATAAGGCAATGAATCCATTGTTGACACCACAAAAAGCTGGAGCACCATTGGGAGTAATACCAACAAGTTTTCGAATAGGTATATTCTCAGAAGATATAATTTTTTTGGTCGCAGAGTAAATATCCTCAATCCCAGTGTGGCCTTTTAGTGGAATAACTTTTAAAAGCTCCTCCTTCACAGTAAAATTGCTGAAGATCATTCTTACAAATATGGCTAACTGAGATGTGTCAATCATATCGGCAGATTCATCAATTTGGAGTGATATATAGCAATATCTCTGCAAGTCATTTTTTAATTGCAAAAAAACATCACTAGACATAACCTCAACACGTCTCATTATTGTATTGGCAGAAAGGTGGGTTGATTTAATTGCAGATATTATATTTAATTTGTTTTTGAATGTTACAAATAATGAATTTGCTGCCTCTAAAAATGCCACTTTTATCATTTCTCCGTCTTCATAAGGTTTCTTGTTTTTAGCTATGATCTGAGAGACACGATAAGATGCGATAGTGACGGTCTTATTTTTTCCCGTTATTTTTGTAAAAAATTACCGCTGTCAACATAACTGACTTTTCAATTGGCTCACCTTCTTTGTCCTTACAGCCGTATTTAAAGTATAATCTTTTTCAATTATAACTGAATGATTTGTTTTGTAATGTCGTTCCACGTTGCATTTTTTCCCAACAGCTACACTCGCATGGCACAATAAACAAACACATTTTTCTTTAATTTCAATGAAGAAATAATCCTCTTCCCATTCTGTGTGATAATGATAGGTTTTAACTATTTTATTGTTATTCATTTTTTGTTGACAGGGTGCACTGTCACTGTTCCTGGCACTGTCCCAACTCATTGCCTAGGTAGGCTGTTGGGGTCGGCTCTTCTCGTTCTCAGGCTGTATGTTCTTCGGTTCTGGGTCTCGCTTTCATCTAGGCCGTTTCTCTGCAGGATTTTGGAGCATCGAGTTATCCAGGAGTTCTTTGGTCTTCCTCTGAACGGCTGTCGAGGAAGATCCACAGACATTGCCTGATTTACCATATGGTCTGGTAGTCTCTGTCTTATGTGCCCGCACCATCTCAGCTGTCCCTCTTCCAGCTTACTGATTATGTCAGTGACCCCAGGCTACCACGAATGCGTGAGCTCTTAATTTTATCTTTTAGTGATACTCCTGCCGACCACCTAAGCATTCGCATTTCTGCTGTTTCAAGTTGCCTAGAATAGGAGCTGTACATAGTCTAGTATACCTTTCCTTTTAGTTTTATAGACATTTTTTTACTATTGTGTTTTGTGGAATGTAGTGATTTTATTTTGAGATATTACAGATTTTTCTACCGTATTTGTGTTTTTATCGAGTTCGACTGCAAAGCGTTATTGTCTAATACGAGTATTATAACCAGGGCTGTGGAGTCGGAGCCGGAGTCGTGGAGTCGGAACATTTTAGGCGGAGTCGGAGTCGGAAAAAATCGACCGACTCCGACTCCGTTTAATTATTTTAACATTTTCTTTAATGAATAGCGTTACGGTATGTGTTAACCAGTTAACCTCTCGTCGTTTCATGCCTGATATTATGCAGACTTTTATAATCGCAATAAACCCCAAAAGGGGATTACGTTCAGTTTATTGCAGCCGTACAAATAATAAATTCCTGCACTTAGATTCCTAGGATTTTCTAGGAAAATAAATAAAAATAATAAACAATATAAATAAGATTTAGTTAACGTATGAAAACAAATGAAGCAACCTTTTTATTTTAAAGTGTTTTCTTATTTTTTTAATACCTACCTGTGTTGTTTTTCTAATTATTTTAAAAGTTTTATTTAATACTTTTTTTAAATATTAATATATATTTTTAATATTATTTTTGTGTGAAGATATTGCTTAATGCGTATTGTTTATATGTTTTTTTATTAAATTGTTTCATTTGTGTACGAATATAATTAATTTTTTATTTATACCTGTATCCATTATTAATAAGTCAATATAAATACATTAGGTAGACGCAGTAAATTATAAAATAAAATAAAAATTTATGTCAGAGTCAAAAGTTGGAGTAGGAGTCGGAGTCGGAGTATAAAATAAAGCCGGAGCCGGAGTCGGAGTCGGAGTCGGTTAATTTTCATCCGACTCCACAGCCCTGATTATAATGTGTATTTGAATTTTTTTACTTTTGTGATTTTTTTATCAATCTAAATGGATGAGAGAGAGGAGGATACTTTTGTCGAAGAAAATTTTGAAGAGTCTTTCCGAAATACCGTGTGACGCTGAAGAAGAAATCAATGAAGTTCACGAAGATCACAATGATGCTGAAGAAAATTAAGAAGATGATGGACCAATATTACGTGCAAGCTCGAGACCGCGTGTCATGCATATATCATCCTCTGAAAAATCTTTAGAAGAAATCCCTGACATAACCTTGGATTGGTCAGAATTTGATTCTCCAAGGAATTTGCCTGATTTCGAAGGTGTGCCGGGTCTAAAAGTTTTTCCTGAAAATCAACCAAGTGTAGGGGATGTTACATCGCTATTCGTAGGAGATAAACGACAAACGCATATTGGGAAATAAATCATCACAACTATCTGACGTCAGGTCACGCACGTAAATGGAAAGATGTATCTATCCAAGAATTAAAAAAATGGTTCGGCTTAGTTTTTATAATGGCGATAGTCCGAAAAAATACCATTAGCGATAATTGGTCCACAAATCGTCAGATAGAGACCCCATATTTTAGGAACTCAATGAGCCGCGATAGGTTTCAACAAATTTTAAGATATCTTCATTTTTCTAATGACGAAATTCCGACCGCAAGCACAAACCATCTACTCAAAAGATATGCGACTACTTTACGAAGAAATTCCAGGAAGTGTATAAGCCGAATCAAAACCCATCTCTAGATGAAGGGATGATTCTGTGGAGAGGCTGCCTGAAATGTCGACTGTATAATCCTATGAAAATTATAAAATATGGAATTCTGATTTGTGAATCAAAGAGTGGATATATCTGTAATTTTAAATTATATTCAGGCACAAGTGCTACATTAGATTCTACAATAACCAAATTGTTGTCACCATACCTAAATAAATGGTACAACATCTAAGCGGATAGTTACTACAATAGCGTGCGTTTAGCTAATTGGGTTAAAAACTAGAATCTGCGGCACAATTAGAAAAAAAATGTGGCATACCACCAACACTGAAAAATATACACCTTAAAGTTCAGGAAGCCACGTATCAACAAAAAGAACATACTTATTCAAATGTGGAAAACCAACAAGAAGAGAGATGTAAGGATGATCTCTACGATGCATCAGGCGGATATTGTGGATACGGGAAAAATTTATAGAAAAACAGGATTACCCATCAAAAAACCAAAATGCATTGTAGATTACCATAATTTCATGAATGGCGTTGATCTTGCATATCAATATTTATCATACAATCCTATATATAGAAAATCTTTAAAGTGGACCAAAAAAGCCTCCTTATACCTTATAAACTGTGGAATTTTCAATTTTTTTTAAAACTAAACGTAACAAATAACCTCCACTTCCACGATCTCTCGCTACAAGCTGCAGATACCTGGACCTGGCTTGAAGATAGTTCTTCTGCACCAGCCATACCATCCTTATCAGGCATGCAAGATCCACAAATAAGTGCATCTTCTACTTCTGTCACGATGAGAACATCTAGTTTTGACCCAAACGATAGACTGTCGGGCATTTTGAAAAACCACAAATTGGTTAAAATAACTAGCGAGAAAATTAAAAAAATAGTGCGACGTAATTGTAGAGTTTGTGCAAAATATAAAAAAAATGGGAAACCAAGTGCAGTGCGTTCATGTGCAAACAATGTAAGATTCCGCTTCATGTTGGTAAATGTTTCCAAACATACCATATGAAGATAAATTATTGTCAGTGATATTATAAGGTGTATAAACAACAAGTGATATTATAAGGTGTATAAATTAAATTAGTGTTATAATACATGCGACCACATAAACAATTGTATATGAACATTATGAATCTTTTTACGCGCAAATTCCAGTGATTTTGTGCAACACATGTTCACGTACGACCTTAGCTTAGCCTTAGCAAAATTCTAAAAAAGGCATAAGTTTTAGATTCGTAGTAAGATTCATTCAATATGTTATAAAACTAGAAGTCATAACTCTCAATACAAATGTAATATCACTAACTGATGTTAATGCTATCAGGTTTCAGGATCAAGAGATATAGCTTGTGCTGCGTGAGCAAGGTCACGTCCAACATGGCCTCAGGATCCAGCAGATCCTTGGCGTGGTCGTACTTGAGGCTCTCCTCGTAGGCGTACAGTGTGATAGTGCTGTAAAGCATCATCTTGCTGGCGGCCAACGCCAGGATACCATTTCTCAGGCGGGCCATCAATTTTCTATCAGCTTGGGGCACCGTCTGAAATGGCATTGAAAAAAGATTGAAGAGACCAAAAAGCGTTCAACATCTGCGATATATCGGATACGTATCAGATATTCTCCAGCAAAGGAACATTCGACATAGATCAATGTTTTAAATTCCAGCATGAGCTAATGTGACCTATTCTTTGAATGAGTATCCCATATTTTATAAAGATCTGCTTTTGATGAATATCCTTACGTCAAACTAAATTAGAATGTTCATTACAAATGTATGTATACCCTTTCATTTGTCGAGTGGTAAAAAAGTTTATATAGTAGAGTGCCGATTATCCGTGGTAATTTGTGGACACTCGAGCACAGATAATTGAAAAAACACGGTTAATCCAAATGAAATTTTTATCGAGTTAAATATTTTAAGAGTTGGAATGAACAGTATTCATAACAACAAGTTTTCTAAATGTTTAACAGATACAACCGCTAAATGCCGGCAGCAGTTAATACAACTCATGGAAATCGACACTCGACTACTATAGTTTGTAATGAAATAAAAATATAAAATGTGTATTCTTGATTGATAAATGTGGTAAAATATTCAAATCTTGATAAGGATAGTTTCCTTTGATTTTGATTCTACATAGTATATATTCTGTATTTTCAATGAACGTAATTAAACACATCATTACGATGGTAGTTGAAACAGTTTGGTTAAAAAGCAAGTAAAATGAATTTTGTTGAAAAAAAAACCATTTCATTTTTCAACATAGTCCTTTGGTCCAGCAATTATCAAATTTTTTGATTCCGTCTAAAAAATAGATTTTATAAAATCGGGAAAATAGTTATTTACTGCAGCGGTGACATCTCCTAATTTGATGAAAATTTGTTCCCACCGAGAAACTTTTATGATTTCGGAAACGGAAAGAATTTGCACAGGGCTAAGTCCGGGGAATATTGTGGATAAGGAACCAATTTGAAACTCAATTCATGCAATTTTTCCATTACGATGGTCGATGTGTGGGACGAAGCATTGTCCTGGTGGAAAAGTGCTTTTTGCCCACCAATCTTGGGCGTTTTTCCATAAATTCAGATTTCTAACTATCTAACATAATAATGCCGCAAAACTATTCCTATTTCAAGAAGTCAATCATGCTTCCTTGGGAATCCCAAAAAACAGTGGCCATCACCTTCCCAGCCAACAAAACTGTTTTTGTCTTTTTCGGCGTACTTTCACCAGTTGTTTCATGATTATTTTGAGGGTTTTAAATTCCTATGGTTTTTGTAATGTGACATATGTATAAAAGATAACAAATATTCATTTAGATACCTCTTCCAAATTCTGCGCAAAGCCTCCACCAGGTGTGTCAGCCGCCACGGTGGGTAGAGCCATATGAAGCCATTGCTGCCTATGACCAGCGATACTCCGCAAGGCAGCGTGTGGAAGTGAGTCTTCCAGTGTCGCACCGGCGACGAAAACACCTTCACCAGAATGCCCTGGCTAAGATACACAGAAAAAAAATGGAACAAATAAGTAATCTCCCTTAATGTCTTCATATTTCTCTTCCATTTGTTTATGGTCTCTATTCTAGGAATCCAATGAATAGTTGAAATTTGAGATATTAGACATATGTTATGTTACAGGTTTGCCTACGGTAACATATTACGGGCCAGCACACGGTCAGAATATGATGGATCGAAGCTGTTGTCTCAAATATTCAATATGTTAGATATCATTTACAGAACTGTTTTTTCAAAACGAAATTTTTTCTCTGTAATAGATTTCAATCTCAAATTAAGAATAAGCATTATAGAATGATATCTCTCATATCAGGTCTGTAAATATGAAACTGGATTTTTTTTATAGAAAATGCACATTTATTGTATGAAAATGGTAAAAAATATTTTATTCAAAGTATTGCCCATCGCTAACTACACATTTTTCCCGTCTCTCTGGCAATTTATGGATGCCACACCAAAAAAAACTGTTGCTCTTTTGAGGCAAACCAATCATTGAGCCATTTTTGTACATTTTCGTAAGAAGTGAAGTGCTGCTCAGCAAGTGCGTGTCCCATCGATGCAAATAAGTAGTAATCGGATGGAGCCAAGTCTGGTGAGTAAGCCGCATGTGAAAGCATTTGCCAACTAAATACCTCAATCGTTTCTTTGACTGGTTTTGCTGTGTGCGATGGTGCATTATCATGAAGCAAAATCACTTTGTGTTGCCTCTTTTGATATTCTGGTCGTTTTTCACGCAATGCTTGTTTCAAATCCATCATTTGTTGTTGGTAGCGTTCAGTATTAACGGTTTTGCCAGGCTTAAGCAGCTCATAATAGATAACACCCTTCTGATCCCACCATAGCGATTTGGCCTTGAAGTCGATGTCGCTGGTTTGCTTGGAGTTACCCATGATCTTTTACGCTTAGGATTCTCGAAATATATCTATTTTTCATCACCAGTCACAATTCGATGGAGAAATGATTTTCTTTTGTACCTGGCGAGCAGCATTTCGCAAGTGGTTTATCGGTTTTCCTGCTGTCTTTCATTCAGTTCATGTGGAACCCATTTTCCCACCTTCTGGATTTTTCCTATGGCTTTCAAATGTATGGAGACGGCTTCTCGTGTCACATTAATTGATCCGCGAGTTGTTGTTGCGTTTGAGCGTCATCCTCATCCAACAATGCTTGCAATTCGGCGTCTTCAAACTTTCTCGGTGGTCTTCCACGTTCTTCGTTTCTCACGTAAGCTTCGACAAGCATTCAATGTGATTCTGCAGCAGTTTTCTTCAAATGATAACAGAAAATCAATGCTGTCCGCAAATCGTAGTTATCAGGCACAAAAACAGACATGTTCAACGCTATGAAAACATATGTAGTTGTATTAAACTTGTATTGTTGCAAGTTAAGTCTTTGATAAATGTAAACAGAAGCAAAAGGCGCCAATGATGCGGTTTGACAACTAGAGCCATCTATGAGCAAATTCCGGTTTCATAACATATTTACAGACCTGGTGTAGCTCACTTATGGTATCCCTTAAATCCTCTTCATTTTCAAAAAGCATAACAAGTTTCACTCACTTTTACACTAATCCCATCATCTTTTAAATAGCGCACACATGAATCTACATATAATTTTTTTTTAAATCAGACTATTTTTCTACATTAAATTTTGAGGAATAAAAGTAGAATTGTTAATTCTTTAAGTTACCTTTCCGTACTCCAGACTCCTGGAGTGTAGAGAGAGAGCCGTCCGAATACACTCGGCACTGATCAGGTCTCCCTCTTTCAAGTGCCTCCTCATCATCTGCTCATCCTCTGAGGATCCACGGCGCTGCCAAACAAATAGTGTATCTTAGTCAAGGCTCAGAAAGAAACATTCTGATGCCAGTATCATTAATAATAATGAATAGGCCACTTATTATAAAGCACTGTTTTATAATATTTTTTTTTATTTTTTCTATATTTGATACAGGTTTAACCCAATTACATCAACTAACAAGAAAATAAATTAAATTATTCACGAAATCAGGGATGGGGAATCTGAGACTTTGTAGGCCATTAAGTAAGGGGTTTTGAATAAATTCAATTTTTGTTGGAACAAATCTATTTTATTATATTTGAATCTTGAAATGGACGTCTGTTATTTGGATATTATGGAGAAACAGCTGGACTTTATCTAAGATTTATCTTCAACCTGAGAAAGTACCATCACACCACTTCATACAAGGAGCTGAACTTGTTTGAATGTGAGAAATAGACAAAAATTTAAATACCGTCACTGTTGTATAATATCCTTAACTGTCTCGCCGCATCCTCTTATCTCGCAGAAAATATTCAGCGTCTTTCCGATCATGGACTTGCACTATGCTCAAACAGAGATTGTTTATTGGCCTTCCCAGTTCGCTGCTCTTTTTTTTTACATCGTGCTTTACTGTCCATGCAGTGAAATTCCATAACCAGTTACAAACCAATGTTAGACTCACTTCGTCTTTGGCATGCTTTAAGTGACCGAAAAAACTCAGTAAAGTAACATGACGTGTTTCATCCCTTTTTCTTTCCTCTCCACCATCCCTTTCTTTTACTTTGATTTGATATATCACTTTACTACGAGGCATATCCAGAAAGTAAGTGTACTGAATTTTTGTAGGCTACAATTTTTTTTATTTAAACAAAAAAATTACGTGGTTACCGTAGTACATATGTAAGCTATTTTTCGACATAGTCGCCATTCCTCTCAATGCAGGTGGTGAAGCGGGGTATCAACTTTTTGATGCCTTCCTCTAAGTAGTTTCCCGCCAACCCCTCCGTCCACTTCTCCACCTCCTCCTTTAGCTCCTCGTCAGTTGAAAACCTTTTTCCACCCATGTACAGCTTCAGGGAGGTAAAGACATAGTAATCTGAAGGTGCTAGGTCAGGGGAATGCGCGGGATGGTTCAGGACATCCCATTTAAATGAGGCGAGCAGTTCCTTCGTGGCGTTGGCCGTGTGTGGTCTTGCATTGTCGTGCAGCAGGCAGACTCCCTTTGTCAGCATGCCTCTACTCTTGTTCTGAATCGCCCTCCGCAATTTTTTTAGGGTCTCACAGTATCTTGCAGAGTTGATGGTCTCCCCTTGAGGCATATATTCAATTAAAATTATGCCTTGACAGTCCCAAAACACGGATGCCATGATTTTCTTGGCTGAAATTGTGGTTTTGAACTTTTTGGCGGAGGGTGAAGAGGTGTGACGCCACTGTTGAGACTGCCTTTTGGTTTCAGGCGTGTAGTGTGCAACCCAAGTTTCATCTCCAGTAACGATGGAGCGGAGAAATTCATCTCCATGGAGTTTGCAGCGCCTCAAAAACTCTTGCCTTTTTACAAAATTTCGCACTTGGCGGGAGATTGGGTTGACATTTTTCACGAAACGTGTTGTCGCGTCGACACTTCTCAACGTACTGACCTCGAACCGGTCTCGTTGCGGAGGGGAAGGGTCAGGCTACACGGAAGTGTAGCCAACATGTCTAAAATAAAATCCATCCGGTCGTGAGAGCCTCAGTACACTTACTTTCTGGATACGCCTTGTATGTGTGTTGTTTATAAATTATGTAAAGGTGAATTATCATTTGAATATTTTTTGCAACCATGTAACTTAATTTATTTACTTTTGTCTGGTTGGTTCGAAGACATTGCCACCTGGTACCTGGTAAGAGGTTCGCGAGATTGTTTTACAATGAAGTGTTAAATAAATAAAATAAATATGGATGAAGAGAAGATAAAGGAAGTATTTATGATTTTTGTTCTCTTTGCCTGCTCGGACAGAGAAATGTCTTTATATTTTTGGAAAACTGGGAGACTTACAAGTTCCCTCCCAGGCAGATTGACAGATGAGAGTAGCAGCAGTGAGTGCAGTCTGGAGCTGGTGTCCACCTTCCACCTATTCTGCTGCACCTACAGCACCCGTCCTACCACAATGTCACCAATAGCGGCCACATGCAGATCAGCTTGTTCACCTGCTCCATCACACTAGCCACTGATGCTCTGAGGCAGTCATCTTCCATGTAAGTACCATGGCCTCTGTTTAACAAAATATAAAGTGAAACATGATAACGAAGAAATCTCAATATGTATGAGGGTGGATTGAAAAGTTCACGGCAATAAGGTGAATTTTGCTTATAGGTAATATAGCTATATTACACTGGTAATATTAAGCTGCCAGTGTGTCCATTATTAAACGTAATTTGGTTTTATTTCATTCATTCAATCACTCATTTCCGAGTCCGAACCATCAATCATGCCGCGTGTTTCCAGTAGGAGGCACCAGAGATCGCCTTATCATTCCAAACAATCAGATGCTGCCCGTAGCATGTAGTCACGATATACGGACTCATTCACATGTGTTGTGAGTCCTGTATATTCATTCACCTTGCATCCAGTCACCCCTACTCGGATTCTATCCAGTGGTCTCCAAGTAGGCTAAGGCAGTTGATCTCCAGATGCTGTCTTTTCAGAAAGTTCCATCCAGTCGTCAGGTGTTTTCTCTTTCCATTTCAGAAAATACGGAGGAATCTTCAGGTTTTGCATTCTCTCCATGAAATTATTCCTGGATTTTAATCCTAATATTGCTGGTTTGTGACCAAATAAGGGACATTTCGGATATTTGTTTTTTTCTTTCTATGTCAGCTGTAATATTTCTACAGATCTCGAG
>OX463851.1:32263649-32414585 GCA_949825065.1 Odontocerum albicorne
TATACCAATGAGTGAATACATTCTCGATACATATCTGCCTTGCTCTAGCGCATGAATTGGCGGTAGGTTAATTATTTGTATTTGGAGATGGCTAGCCAATTCGCAGACACTGTAAATAGTAAATATTGTTGTTGTTCATAGCGTGTGACAATCCTTGAATTATTCATCGGTCATTGGCCCTGTATGTTTACTATCTGACAATAATAAATTTAATTTAATTGTGTTTAACAATTCACTTATTATTTTGACAATTATTTATTTACTAGGTAGGTATCCTACAGTACTAATATGATCCTTGGTTAAATAATATTGAAAACTGAAAAACCCAATATATTAAAAATATTGAGAAATAAGACTTTATTTTCTTGGTGCCATAGCGGCGACATCAAGTAATACGGCATACCATCTATGGCAGCATTCGAGTGCAAAGGGTTAAGTCTTACGAATCCAAAATATGTAGCGCCACATTCTGAAACAAGCACTCCTATTACTTTACAGTAAAATTATATTGTCTGTTAAATAGAAGAAAAAGTTGCTATTTTATGGCCATTCATCAAAAATCATTTAAAGCAAAAAAGTATAGTATTCTTCGCAAGTTGTAAACAAGTGAAATATTTTGTAAATTACTTTTTTTATCATCTGCACGGATTTCTCCTGTTACACAAAGAGGGTCTGATTCTAGCATTAGCTTATTAGTTAGGGAGAATATCAATCAGGATTCTTCTCATACTGCTAGGCGGTACCGAGACTATATCAACAGTGTTCAATATCTCTATACTACGTGTGACTGAGTGTTTAGCCACGATATTCGTCCTGTAAGTTGGTATGTAGAACAGAGGGTGATTCCTTGCACGGCTATATTTATTAGGTACATATAAACTTAGTGCTTCTAGAATCGCAGGACAGTTAAAGCTACCTTGAAAAACCTTAAGTACGAATATCGCAATGGATTCTTGCCTTCTTGTTTCGAGGCTTCTATAGTCACACACCGTGAGAAGTTCGACATGGTGAGCATATTTTGGGTAATCGCCCTTTGTTCTGTACCATAGATATCTGAGGATTTTTTTTTGTATATGTTCTCTATCAAACGTGACATGGTTTACGAATGTGAGTCCGACATCAAAGGTTACGCCTAAATCTTTGAATTCAGAAACTTGCCACTCCTTGTATAGTATACTGATGGTGGATTGGTGAAAACGATCGACTATAAGATACACAGACACATTTATTAATGTTGAACAGATGATTTTGCTCACTTCAGGAAACTAGGTAGTCTAGATCCTGTTGTAACTGTGCACAGTCATGAAGTGAATTAATCTTTTTGAACATTTTCAAGTCAGCGAACAATAATTATGTCGAGTGACTTATGGAATTTTGAATATCGTCTATTAATGAGGAATAGCAGGGGGCCTAAATTAGATCCTTGTGGTATACCAGATCTTGCGATGAATTCCTCAGAAAACTTGTTCCGGATTCTTACTTATTGAGATCTTTCTTTTAGGTATGATGCAAATAATCCAATTAGATTATCGCTGAAGCCAAGTTTATGCATTTTCTTATGTAATATATCATGATAAACTTGGTCGAAAGCTTTCTGGAAGTCTGTATATATTACGTCTGTTTGTGAAAGTTCGTCTAAGTTTGACGCAATCTGTTGTGTGAGAGAGAGGTTAGTAACAGTCGATCATTTTGGCAAAAAGCCATGCTGGTTTCCAATAAGTCTTGATGATACTTGGTGGCTCAATTGGTTGCATAGTCCAGTTTTGAACATTTTTGGAAGCAAAGAGAGAACAGCTACAGGTCTGTAATTGTGAGAGTCTAACGGGTCTCCCGATTTGAAGATAGGGCAGACCCTGGTTGTCTTCCAGCTTACGGGAAATGTATTGGTATTTATGCTCAAGTTAAATATGTAACAAATGGGATCACACGTATTCGCATAGACTTTGAAAATGTCGACTGATAACCCATCTGGTCCGATTGCTTTGTCGGTTTGCAAGGAGTTTATGCTTTTCGATACTTCTTCACTAGAAATGGAATGGAGCGATATGCTTCTGCTGTCTGATGAACTGTTTAATATATTTTTAGGTCATATTTAGCCGTCGAATCTAGGTAAACTGATTGAAAATATTGTGTCAAGTTTTCTGCAAACTTTTAGGGTCTTCAATTATACTGTCTCCCAGTTTCATAGATTTGAAGCTAGTTTTGTTCCTTTTTCTATTATTTACATGATTCCAAAGGTTCGAAAGGTTGTTTCGGATGTCGGTCTCTATCTTGGCTAAATACTCATGGAGCGATTGTTTTGAGTTTTTAATTTGGCTCTCAGCCTCGAGTATTCTAAGTAGTCAGCCTGGTTTCTGCTTTGAAGATAATTATTATGAAGTTTGTTTTTATTTTTGAGATCTCGGATTATATCAACATTGAACCAAACTGGATAATTGGGCAAATTTGGTAGATTATGTTTCTGTGGGACGCAGATATCTATCATTCCGTAAATGACACTATGGAAGTACTCTACGGCTTCGTCAATATTATTTATACTATAGTGTTCCAATCGAAATGCTATTTAGAAGTATAAAATTTGCCTTATAGTAGTTATATGTAGGGCGGGAGTTGCGCAGGGAGGGGGGAGTCCTGGGTGGCGGAGGGCGGTACTTGTGGCCCCTCCCTCGGCCCACATATCTCACCTGGACCTCCTCGGAGTGTTGGAAGATGTCTATCCTCCTTTACACAGCACTCTGCAACGATCTGTCTACCTTGCAGTTGGTATTGCTTAATACTATATCTAGCATATTGCCGTATTTGTTATTTATATAATTGTATTGGACAAGATCGTTGGATTGACAAACAGATTTGTCATCATCTTGGGGACTTGATTTTCCTCAGGTGAATTGGGTTGTTCAAATGGACTGTCTTAAAGATGGAAATACATACATTCACAATTAAACTCAGTTCAGTTCACGTTAAATAAGCCACTGGGACTTGTTTAACGTGAATTTAACATTAAGTGAAGTGAAATTGGTGTCCAAATTTTTATACAAACAAGTTCCTCGTTAATTTTATTGCACATATTTATATTTTCTTAATCATTCCCTCAATTGTGAGGATTGTGATCACAATGGCCATTAACCATCCAGCACAAGTCATCTCTCGCCCTTCATACCTCAAGGCTTATATTCTCTCCCTGTGCTATTGTTCCTAAGAACCGTATTCGTGCACACAGTTCAGAGAGACACGTCTCAACAGCGATGTTGTGCTATTTAAATTGACGTGATGTTAAATAATCGAGATCTTACTAAATTTTTAACTTAAATAGTTAACATATTTTTCTTACCTCAGTGTTTTTTTATAATTAAATTTTATAAAATTGTTTTAATTAATTTCAGACCATTGAAAAGAAAACTGGTTATTTCTAAAGGTGTTGAACAGAAGAGTGTCAAAAATATGAAGAAACTTAAGGTGTTGAAGATTTGTCAGCGGAGCTCATAATCAACGGAGCAGAACTTGCAATGTAATTCTTCAAAAATAAACAATCATGATTCTAGTTATTATAAAAATACTTTCAAATGTTATTTATGTGTAAATATAACATTGTGTTTTCAATTCTATTGAAATACTGTTAATAAAATTATTCAGTGTGGTTTCTCTTTATTTCAAATTTATTTCCTTTTACATATATTTTGAAATACAATAAATACACTTGAAAATGTAGCAAAGTTCAAAAGCGCAATTAAAATCCTCCTGAAGGTCACCAACATACTTTATCTTCTCCGTCATAATCATTTGAAGAGGGAATTTCATCAGTTTCCGGAACTGTCATCAATAAAATATGTAATCCAGAGGAGATTGAAAGGTTCTGAAATTCCCCCAATGAACTTAAATTGGATATGGAAAAGCTATTTAGTGATATTTTGAACTTGAAGGTGGTTGACTGGGTGATGAATCTTTTTGCTGTAAATACTACTGAGGCTAGTAATATATCAAGAAGAGAGAATACTGATGAGTGGATACCAAAATAATAACAAAAGAACAATTTATAATGCGCCATTTAGAGAGCAAACACTTTTCAAGAGCGCTCCAACTCAGGACTTGAACCCAATATTATTGACATATAAACAATATTACAAAAAAAAAGTTGAGTAAAAAAATAAGATAAAAATTGCCTTGTATCGAAATATGTAGAAAATGGTATTTAATTTACTGCTACCTATCCGTATAACATACCTAGTGGAATCAGGTTTAAGTGCCGTGAATCATTGCCACCAAGCACAGAAAACGTCTAAAAATCACTAAAAGAAAAGATCATTGCTTGTTCCTTCCAAAAATCGAACCAGATATCCAATGTTTTATTTCTCAGGATCAAAGAACTCGATAAATTAAAGGTAAAATTATTACTGTTTTGGGCACAATTTTTCAGCTAAATATATTGTATTTTAAAATTGGGACGAATATCACTTATTTTAAGAGGTTTCCATTGAGATTTAAAAACCACTATTTTATTTAATACATTTGACTGTTTATTAGTTTTTGCCAAATTTGATATAGAAATTTCCATTGCACAATCTGTTACCTTAGGAGCAGCGCGCATTATGTTAAGAAGCTACAAAGGGCAAGGATAGCAATAAATTTAGATGAAAAAAGGCCACTTAAGTAATACCAGTCTGCGAACTGCTAGGAAACAACCCAGGATGTCTGAGTGTTAAGCAAGCATGCTTCTTGCTTCTTACCACAGAGTCACAGCTGCCATATATTAGTTTTTTTAAATTTCATATAGCTTACATATGCAGGCAAAATCTAATTACAAAGAAAATTTAAAAAAAGTATAAAACAATCAAATAAGAATAACTTTTGTCGAAACTCAATACGTTGAAGATGTTAATATCTGAGGTCCCATTCAAAAGAGACAGCCTGCAAAACAAAGGAAGAGCATTTGGCAAGTTTGTTCTACTTATCGCTAGTCTAAACTGATCAATATTATTGTATCTTAAATAGTTGTCAGGAACACAAAAACATAACATAGTTTGATTAGATGTTGCTTCTGTCAGCAATTCAAATATATAAAGAGACCCTCGGATCCTTCCTTAGACTTCAAAAAAAATAATAGTATCCCGATATGCCTAGAAGAAATTATGTAGGATAGAGTCACAGGTAGAAACCGTATTCCTTGTAAGTAGAGATATCTCAAAAAAAATATATTAAACTTCTCCACCATTTAAGAGATAGTTTTTAAAAAGAACTAGGAATTTACATAGCGTAGTTTTATAAAACAAGTTACTCTAAGGGCATTCCAAGAATTTGAAATAAAATAATTTGTTGGCATTTGTACTTTAAGTTACTCAATTGATTTTTATATTTTACTCGACTGTTGGACATTTCTCAAATTTTTTTCTTGTAAAAGGATATTTTTTTATATCCTTTATAACTCCACACTCTAATGTCGGAACATAATTTTGGTAATATCTTTCAAAACAAGATGACATCTTCTCCGTGAATTGGACAATAAGATATTGAGCTCATATTTGGATAAGTTACATATTTTTGCTAAATGTATTATCAAATATACGAAAAGTTACAAAAAAATTTGTTCAATCACCATTCTCATGAGTTTTTTTGCAGAAAAAATCTAATATTTAAGAACTCAATTTCTCATGATACATTTTCTAACAGTCAAGACCAATACAATCAACAATTTTTCTCAATAAAATTTGCTTTTTTTTCTAATACATTATACAGTACAAAATATTTTTAAACCATAATCCTTACGACTACAATTAAACATTCTTTCTTAAAAGTATAACAGTCAGTAAATATACATATGCTTAAATGTATTTAAATATTATATTCGATAAAGTAAGTCGATCATGCTTCGATAAAGTAAGTCGATCATGCTTCGATAAAGTAAGTCGATCGTGCTTCGATAAAGTAAGTCGATCGTGCTTCGATAAAGTAAGTCGATCGTGCTTCGATAAAGTAAGTCGATCATGCTTCGATAAAGTAAGTCGATCGTGCTTCGATAAAGTAAGTCGATCGTGCTTCGATAAAGTAAGTCGATCATGCTTCGATAAAGTAAGTCGATCGTGCTTCGATAAAGTAAGTCGATCGTGCTTCGATAAAGTAAGTCGATCGTGCTTCGATAAAGTAAGTCGATCGTGCTTCAATCAAATAAGTCGATCATGCTTCGATAAAGTAAGTCGATCATGCTTCGATAAAGTAAGTCGATCGTGCTTCGGTCAAATAAGTCGATCATGCTTCGATAAAGTAAGTCGATCAAATAAGTCGATCATGCTTCGATAAAGTAAGTCGATCATGCTTCGGTCAAATAAGTCGATCATGCTTCGATAAAGTAAGTCGATCATGCTTTGATCAAGAACGGACAACAATAAGCAAAGTCGATTAACATTACTTTCACTGAATATGCTGTAAATTAACAATATGTTTCTTAACTAATTACTGAAAAACTCTCAACTGACAATTCTTAATGGAACTTTATAATATACAAAATAACTCAAAAAGTATATTTTTAAGTATTTTGTCCATTTACCAGATTCACTCCGTTCTGAGGATGCATATGGGGCTTAAAAGGTATTGTAATAATATTAAATAAAAATTTGGATTTATTTTTTAACCTATAAAGGAGTATGGCCGTATAGTGTAGTGAGCTAATTTTTCCTCCGAGTATGGCCATTGAAGATCCCATAATACAGTAATTCGGACAAAACAAAGAAAAGACACTAAATATATATGTACATGACTAATATGGGCTTTTGTTTATTTTCCTGCTTTAAAGACAATCACATCTTTGTAATGTTTTTGTGTAATTAGGATATTTTATAGGATATATTGTGAGTGTAATTTATGTTTATTTTTGTATAATAAGAACATTTGATGATAAATTTATAAACATGTGCTCATACTGTAGGGAAAAAGAATAATTCTACATAATATCCTTCTTGGTAAATGAATTACAATTTACAAGTGCTAATGGTTTCGAACCCCTGGCTTAAGTTATTTTAACTATTTGATTATTTTGTGTATGGTAGTCGTGATTATATTTTTTATTGGCGAAAAATATTTGTTAGTAGAATCTATAAAAAAAGGGATTTCAGATTATTTCAAAATGTAAAATAAACTTGTGCATAACCCCTTTGTGCATATTTTTCTGAAAAAACTCACTCGATTAGAGGTTAAGCATCAATAATAATTGCATTATTAAAAAAGACATTTCATCAAATGCATTATATGCAGCAATAAAACTCGACATGCGTGACACATCCGTTGTATGATACAACCTGCTAGGTTTGTTGCCATATAGAAATTTCTTCATAACCAACTAGAATGGTGTTAACACGTTCCGTGCCGCAGTACATTTTGAGAAAATAAGTACCTGCGCCACTAAACAAATTATAGTTTATATTATGTATACATATATAGGCTTCATAAATAATGATTTATTTTTAAAAATAAACTGATTTTAGGTGATATTGTGAGCGTAGGTCACCGGTGACCTACGCGGCGTCATACGGTAATACATGTATATACAACATAAACTTTTGTAGTGGAAACAAATTGTAGCATGCCTAATTTATTACTTATTATATTTTTTATTTATTTATGTAATATGCTATAGTGTTACGCCATCACATAATAATCTCTTATGATTACTGAGACAATAGCTCCAAAAAAAAGGGTCACAATGTTGCATAGACAATGCACCCTCATAAATTTCCAGAGTGTGACAAATGGATGGTCCCATTCATTATGTTATCCCTGGAATCTCTTCTATACCCCCTAGCCTAATTGTAGAGGCTAGTTTATCCTTGAAAAAAATAAACCGTAATAGCTTGTTCATGTACACCTGGAGGTTTATTAAAAATAATTGCATTTTCAAACAAAATTTTGGAAGTTTTTATGTGCATTATATTCAGGGGCGCCGAATAGGTCACATTCAATGTTAAAATTCGTAGTAAATGTGACCGCTGGCGCACTGAGACTGTTTATAAAAAAAAAAACACGTAGGTCACCGGTGACCTATGTGGCGCCCTGGTCAAAAACACGGTAGGTCACCGGTGACCTACGCGGCGCGGAACGTGTTAAAGGGCTCTATATGAAAAGCCAAACTGGAACCCGTTTTCAATTGGTTTCATCACGAATTGAAGATGAAAACATTGGAGTTGGAAGTCCAGTGTTCTATCAACTAAGAGCAACAACAATTGCAGTTGACAGTCTATTCTGTTCAGTATGAATACTTTAACAGGTAAAAAAATTTTAAAAAATAATGCAAAATCAAAAGAAAAATTTGGAAATCATCCCATAATGGTGTCAAGCTCAAACGCCAAAAAAATATTCTAAGTCAATTATTATTATTGTCAACTAAAAGTTTAATTATTATATGACAGACGTTAGTTAGGCCTTGTTAAACGGGTGAGTTGTATTTGAATATTAAAATAAAAAAACCTACTCTACAATTACTTGAGATTCTGTTTATTTTTCTCTATAAACCAAGTTTATGACTGAGCCGAGAGTTCTCAGCATATGAAATCTTTTGCCTCAAATCAATTAATCAACGTCTATGATCTTTTTTATTTTTCTCACAAGATGAGATTCTATTAAATACATGATGAAAGTAATAAAAAAATTATTATAAGGACGTTATTCAACAAATATCTTTACAATAAATAAATAAGCCATATAAAGAAACACTAACAATTTGCACCCAAGGGTGCCAAAGTAGCGGTACAGTAAATTTGTCGCTAACTTCCGTAGCAGATGCAAGTGACGTGTAATATTCCATAGCAGATGCAAGTGATGTGTGTGTACCTTCATATTTTTATTTGTGATTATAACTTTTGCTGGTCGATATTTTAATATGTACTAAAAAATAAACAATATAATTAAAATGCAACTTTTATCAATATTGCTTCGAGTGACTGGTAACATATATAAAAATAAATTTCGAGTGCAAAGGGTTAAACCTGTATCAATTTAAATTAATATATTATAATAATTATTTTCATTATTCTACAATAAATAATTCAGGAATTATCAGACAAAATACCCTTAAAATTTATGAATCATAATTTTGACTATACAAACAGTTCTTGACTTTCGTAGATTCGATTTACATACAATTCATTATTCCGTACTCAATATTTATTAGTGACTAATTGAGTTTTGTACATTTAACTAGTTATTTCTTACTCATCACAACTGAAATAGTCAATCTAATAAATGTATTGAACACGGTTGTCAACAACAAAAATGTTAATGTGTTAATTGAATTTCACTCAGAACCTTTGTCAAACAAATACCTAATCAACCTCATCATCCTGTCGTGTAGATCATGACTAAGCATTGTGACTTCCATGAGAGTCCTTGATAACTCCACTCCATCCATCCCTGCACTCCGTGGTTCGAAGAGAAGTAGTTAAGAGTAGTCCTACCACGCTTCCAGTGACAATAAGCCTCTCCTTGGACACAAGCAATGTGTCCAAAGAATTGGAGGACTCGTTAGAGACAGCATGCTATAGAACTATATACGAGAGTCATCCAGAAACTAAGGTTACAAGGGCTCCTGAGGCCGAGGGAAATTTTTTGTTTCAAAGTTGGCGCACCTGGCGTGTAGTGGGGGTCCTAACGGTCAGTTTGTTTGGTCCCGCGTGTTTGTCGGCCATTTTGTTCAGTCACAGTAAATTCATCTGATGGAGGTCGTCGCGGGCTCCCGCCACCTCTCGTCCGTGCGAGACCCGCGCGGTCATCCGTTTTTTGACTTTGCAGAACAATACCGCCGCGAATATCCATCGGAAGCTCATGGAAGTTTATGGTAGTGATGTGATGAGTCGACAACATGTCACGAAGTGGGTTAGGTTGTTCAGAGAAGGCCGTACTGATACGACGAGGCAAAGCAGTGATTTCTGACGAACTTGTGCAAAATCGCGTGACCGCCGCGTGTGAACTTTTGGATCATTTTGCACAGGAGGGAGAAGCTTTTCTGGACTCTATCGTGACGGGAGATGAGACGTGGGTGTGTCAATACACCCCAACAATTTTCCAACGATCAGGAGGTCGAGGAAGTTGTGAAGAAGTGGCTGAAAGAGCTGGCGGCGGAGGTCTATGACAATGGCATACAAAAACTGGTGCCCCGACTACAGAAATATCTCGATCTCGACGGTGATTATGTTGAAAAATAGTTTAATATATTTGTGAAGTATCCTGTGAATTTCAATTAAATACAAGCATTTTTCGATCCTACATAAATGTTGTAACCTTACTTTCTGGATGACCTTCGTATCAAGAAAAAACAAGGTTTTGATAAATTTACTATAAAGAAAACACCTAAATTTTATCAATAATCCGTCTCAATAACTAGTTTTGTGTTGATGAATATATACCCGTTTTCATTGAAATGTTATCAATAATATGTCTCAATAACTAGTTTTGTGTTGATGAATATATACCTGTTTTCATTGAAATGTTATCAATAATATGTCTCAATAACTAGTTTTGTGTTGATGAATATATACCTGTTTTCATTGAAATGTTATCAATAATATGTCTCAATAACTAGTTTTGTGTTGATGAATATATGAATACACATCTTTCCATGTTCTATTGTTTAACTTTTGTAAACATTTTCAGGAACATGAGAAATTGAGAACACTGTGTCCCTTGCGGTGAAGGCAGAGAGAACAGATCTCTAAACTTTTCTATCCAAGCACACAATTTTCGCCTCCTCCACATTTATACATTTCGTCATTCACAATCTTCTGTTATACATACTTCACTCTACCTTAATTTAAAAACGGGACCATTTGATCCATCCATGTTTTCCTCGGTCTACTTCTTCCTTGCACTTCTGACTTGTATGCTCGCTTCGTTTTCTTTCATAAACCATTTTTATACGGAAGTCAAGAACTGTTTGTATCTTGTTAAGATTTCAAATTCAAAATTGTCGAAAAAATATTGGAAAATATTGTAATGATTGAAGGATGTAAATAAAGAAAAATTAAACTGGGTATAAATCACAAAAACTAAACTGGGTATAAATCACAAAAATTAAACTGGGTATAAATCACAAAAATTAAACTGGGTATAAATCACAAAAATTAAATTGGGTATAAATCACAAAAAAACATTACCAAATCTTATATATTTTACATAAAAATATTAAAACTTCTTCAAGGAAATTATTCCATCAATAAATAATGCAAAAATCAATTTATATTGTCCATTAACTTTCTAAGCATAATATAAATAGATTTAAAATAATAAATCAGTAAAAAATGTAAAACAAACTTGTTTTATATATTTACAAAAAATACATATACATACATATCATCACGTCATTTTCCTGTTGAGAGAGAATAGAACACCCGACTTTACAATCGAAACACACATATTTCGCCTCTACATCCATACACCTACAATTTCCTACTTTCAAAATATTATTAATTTGATCAAACCGCACTTTCTTTGATCTTCCATTAGCACTGTATATTTGTAAATCTTTCTTCATTAATCCATTCGACATGCCCAAACAATCTCACAGTACTCTCTACATCATCAGCTTTAATATTACATTCATTCCTAATTACTTCAAAGTTCAGATCCCCCCCTAAACACTTTTTTGTTTTTTCCGAGTGCATGCATTTATTCAGATCCTTTCAGTCTCTCCACTTCCACATGAAGGAAATAAGTGACTAATATGGTTTCCAGTTTTAATAATATGAAGTGCAGATAGATAACACATATGAGTAATATAAACTAATGCTAGAAAAGGCATACAAACTAATAAGATAAATTATTTCACCATCTTGATCAATATATTTTTTTAAAGACACGACTTTTCAATATTTTTATATTACATATACTAATAATGTACTCATATATGTTACAGTGGAAGCAGATTAACTTATCACTTAATGTGCACTAGTGTTGTATCTGTTTACATTCACTACGGAAAGCGTACTTCCACTGTTTATCATAAGTGAAAGTTTTGAAATGTGGGACTGAAGTGTAAATGCTAGAAAAATGACACTTAATGCACATCAAAATGTTTTGATGTGCATTAAGTGTCATTTTTCTCGCAATACAAGGTGTAATCAATAAAAAGCTTTAAACAAAAGGTTATTTTCTCAATGTTTTATTAAATTTACTTTTTCCAACCCCAATTAGTCAAGGTATACAATCACTAATGACTAACTACATTCACTCTTATTCACTCTATTATCCCCTTCCACTGTGACATATATAATACACAAGTTTTCAGATTTGTTTTTATGTTTTAGCACACAAACTTCAAACTGACTTAGTCTAGTTAACTTATATTAAATCTAGCTTAAAAGAGATATTTTTACATGGATAAATGTATATGTGATTTAAATACATATACATAATATGCTAAACAACATACATAACAAAAGAAAATATATGAATTAGGACAATAAAGTAATAGTTGACTATTTCTTTTTTGGCTTCTTTGGGTTTCTTGATCTGCTTTTTGCTTTGCACAACGGACATATAGGAGCATTCCTGTGAATCTGTTGATGGCATGAAAGACATGACTTCATTGGAGGCGGCTGTTGTCTGCAATTCAGAAAAATGCAAGAACAAACTTCACAAATTATTTTTACAAACACAGATTGCTGTTTTTTTTTGGGAAAATCAAAATAAAAGCCTTTGATAGTTATATACCCTTTCTTATTGAATCGGTGACCGCTTTTTCGTCATAAAATTCCTTTTCAAACTGTGGGTGAAACTTAACAACGTGGCTATACATGTACCCAAAAATTATTTACATAGTATTTTGTATTTATTTATGATGTTAGAACTCCTAGTATATACTACCTTGATCAAAAAGTTTTAGAACCGGCCACCGTGTGGCGCTGTCAGTCACCCGATTGGAATTCTCTTTTATTTTAGGTTACCACATCTATCATTGACACTTCCCTCCAAATTTCAGCGTCATAGCTTGACATTTGTAAAAGTTACGCTGTACTGAGTACATCTACCTTTGTGCGTGTTTTCGATTTTTTACAAGTTTGAAAATAGAATCAACTATGCATCAACGAGTTTGCATTAAATTTTGTGTGAAAAAAGGATTTAACGGTCCACAGACCTTGGAAATGTTGGAGAAGTGTTTTTTGGTGGCACGAACACTTCAGAAGAGGTCGTGAGTCGATCGAAGAAGACGGCCACAGTGGCAGTCGAAAACTGATGAAAACATTGATAAAATCAAAGAATTGTTGGTCGAAAACCGCAAATTGACCATCAGAGAGCTGGCAGAGGACTTTAATATCGCTTATGGATCCGCTCAAGACATTTTGGTTAGTGATTTGGGCCTCAGACGTGTTGCTGCAAAACCGGTGCCGAAAGACCTCAATTTCATGCAAAAAAAGGACCGCGTTGAAATCGCGAAAGACATGATTTCCACGAGTTTTTGACCAAAAACAACACGAATACTATCCAGCAGCCTTCGAATTCATCTGATCTGGCTCCCTGTGACTTTTTCCTGTTCAACCGACTTTAAAAACCGCTTCGCGGAACGCGTTACAGCGCCCGAGAGGATGTCATGAAAAAATCGAAGATGGCTCTGATGGACATACCGAAAATTGAGTACCAGCGGTGTTTCGAGGATTTGATCAAGCGCTGGCGTAAGTGCGTTGCAGTCGATGGGGAGTACTTTGAAGGAGACCATATCGATTTTGATGAATAAAATTGTATTTTCGATTTTATGAATAAAGTCCTAAAACTTTTTGATCAAGGTAGTAAGTATATAGGTTTACACATTAAATATTAATAGTGAAGGGATTTGGAGTTGATTTTATCTCAAAATATATCTTAAACATAATGAGGGAGTTAAAAAAAAAATTAAGAAACTTTTAATATATTAAAAGCATATCGTTGGCCTAACTATAAAAACACAAAACGAGCAAAAACGTCACAGTTTGTCCTATGTAAACTTCAACATTGTTTTTTAAATATATCTGATTGATAAAAAAAATGTCTTTATAAACATTATTTACATTTGTTATTTACTGCCCCAACAAATTAAAATTTTAAAGAATTAGTTCTCAATGAACTTCTTTATTGTAAAGGTATGTTTACATATTTGTACCCTAGAGGATAAACCACGGAAGTCACTTTACACCCTAGTGGATAAACGTAATATGCGTCATACATGAATTGTATGATGCAATGTCGTTTACACTCTGGGGTAAAATGTGACTCCCATGGTTTATCCTCTAGGGTACAGATATATAAAACAGAAGAAATAATTAAAATTTAGATAATTATTTGAATGCAAGTAAATAATGTTTATTGTGAAGAAATATTTTAAGTTTAAATGATTATGTTTTCAAGACATTTATCAAAAGTGAGTTATAAAGGGTCTTTCAAATTGAGCGGTTTTTTTTAAATTATCGGATAAAACACAGATGGCGTCGCGAACTCGCCTGGGTATTGTGACATTTGAGAAGTGTAATGTATGAAATTTATAAAAATGGAATCGTATACAAAAACGCGTTCAAATTGTTGAATTATTTTAAGTATTGTAATCTCCGGAAACGGTGATGTTAATTGGCCACCAAGATCATGTAATCTGACACCGTTAAACTATTTTGTCTGGGTTTACGTGAAAAACCAGGTCTATAAGAATGACCATCAATCAATTCCTGAGCTGAAAGACGAAATTATTCACATTTTGGTGAGTTAGAACTGCAATTATGCCAAAATGTCATCAAAAATTTTGACAAAAGAGTGGTCATCTGTGGAGCTGCAAGAGGTGGACATTTGGCGGATATTGTTTTTTTGTGTTGAAATCTCATAAGTACATTATATTTCAATGACCAATAAAACGTTTTTCGAAATCAAAGCAAATTATGTGTTTTATTCAAAAATAAAAATACGTAAAGTCGATAACTCATTTTGTTCAAGATTTGGAATTCGGTTACGAAATGATTGGCTGCATTGTGAATCTAATAAAACAAACCACAAGTATTTGACTCATTAGTCGAAAAATATTGAATCGTAATGTGTATCGACGGCAAACAGTTACAAAATCTGAAAGTTGCTAAATATATTTACAATATAAATGCAACAATGTGTTCAACAAATAAACAAAGGGGCAATGAAGTAATTTATGATCATTATTTTGAAAACTACACACACTTATGAAATTTTTATATAAGAAGTGCAATGAGGTTCTGTTATAAAATTAAATATTATTTCTCTGTAGTATGTATTTAGACTTCAAAATATTTGTCATAGATAAATCATTATTAAATTGCATGTTTGCAGAGATCGTTTTAATGCAGAAGAATGCAAGCATTTATCCATCAATTTTTCGGGGATGCACTGATAAGTCTTGCTTTAAGATTTGTTAAATTGTATTTGTTGAATTAATAGTGTTCTACATACCCAAAATTATATATATATAATAAAATAATGGACGATTCAATGTAGGAAATTTGAATTGTTGGTAGTAAATTATATTCTCAGTGGCATAATGGTCGAATGCATATTTTCCACCCCAGAGGTATATTTTATTATATTTAGTAACTAAACAGAACAAATTAATTCGAGGTATATCAACAGCAAACCAATGTTGAGTGTTCAATTTTTACATGTAGGTGACTAAAAAGCAATCTAAAACAAGCTAACATACAAAACCTTACCTGAGATAAATACACAATAACTTCTAAAGGAATAATTTGAAACGTATGTTACTATAATAGTGCTGCTAGAATTTATGTTTGACAGCTAAGCATCAGATTAACAATACATTATGATGAAAAAAGATTCGAAATTAAAATCTGCGGGAAATCTAATCAAAGATGCTTCAATATTATGATCAGTAAAGTTTTGATTAATATTAAAGAAAAAGTATCAACTATATTGCTACAAGATATATTTTTTCCATCAATTTATATTCAGACTCTTGAAAAGTATAATTTAGAAGTTATTTTCCAACTTTCATTTTCTCCCAATAATTCACCAAACGTGCTCTTAGGAGAGTGGGAATCGAGGCATTCAGTATCGAGACCAAAATACTAGGTGGCCTCATGGCTGACAGCTCATGCGGAGGTAAACCAAGACTTTAAATGAGAAATAAATCTGATTGGGCCTTATCCTCAAACACCATGTGAGCAGAGGGTGAGAACCACAAAACTGAAAATGATTTAGGGACACCTTTACTTTGCAGTAGGTAGTAATAGGCTCTGCTTTTCCAAGAATTTAAAGAGTGTATATAATTGGACTTAACTGAAATATCAGGTCTGTAAATATGAAACCGGATTTTTTCTTACAAAAATTACACATTTATTGTATGAAAATGGTAAAAAATATTTTATTCAAAGTATTGCCCATCGCTAGCTACACATTTTTCCCATCTCCCTGGCAATTTGTGGATGCCACGCCAAAACCACTGTTGCTCTTTTGAGGCAAACCAATCATCGAGCCATTTTCGTAAGAAGTGAAGCGCTGCTCAGCAAGTGCATGTCCCATCGATGCAAATAAGTAGTAATCGGATAAAGCCAAGTCTGGTGAGTAAGCCGCATGCGAAAGTATTTGCCAACTAAACGCCTCAATTGTTTCCTTGACCGGTTTTGCTGTATGCGATGGTGCATTATCATGAAGCAAAATCACTTTGTGTTGCCTCTTTTGATATTCTGGTCGTTTTTCACGTAATGCTTGGTTCAAATCCATCACCTGGCGAGCAGCATTTCGCAAGTGGTTTTTCGGTTTTCCTGCTGTCTTTCATTCAGTTCATGTAGAACCCATTTTCCCACCTTCTGGATTTTTCCCATGGCTTTCAAACGTATGGAGACGGCTTCTCGTGTCACATTTAATTGATCCGCGAGTTGTTGTTGCGTTTGAGCGTCATCCTCACCCAACAATGCTTGCAATTCGGCGTCTTCAAACTTTCTCGGTGGTCTTCCACGTTCTTCGTTTCTCACGTCAAAATCGTCACTTTTTAAACCACTCAAAGCACTATAATTTACCAAGAGCATGCTCACCATAAGCTTCGACAAGCATTCGATGCGATTCTGCAGTAGTTTTCTTCAAATGGTAACAGAAAATCAACGCTGTCCGCAAATCGTAGTTTTCAGGCAAAAAAACAGACATCCTCAACGCTATGAAAACATATGTAGTTGTATTAAACTTGTATTGTTGTGAGTTAAAATTCTTTGACAAATGTAAACACAAGCAAAGGACACCAATGATGCGGTTTGACAGTCACTACAATGACAACTAGAGCCATCTATGAGCAAATTCCGGTTTCATATTTACAGACCTGGTATGATAATGGGTACAGTTTATTAAATTAATTTCTAAGTTTTATTAAATCATTATAAGGGTTTCATTAAAGATGGGGTAAATCTGATGAAAAAATTGAGAAGCTTAGTCGATTAATAAATGTTTTAATTGTGTATTGAGTGAAATATCGATAAGCTTAAAACAATAGAGTAAAACATCGCACTATACCATTGTCAAATATATTATTTCTTCAAAATGGACCAAACATTTATGGTCAACTCTCATTAAATTTAAGAATAATTCGAAAATTTGCAACTCAGCATGAAATTTAGTCACTTGGAAGTAATTTTATAGTAAAATATACTCCTGCAAATCGAAATTTGTAACTCTTTTTAACTTGTAAAAAAATTATTTTGAAGACCAAACTAATTTTCGCACTTTTCCATTGTAATCTTTTTTTATCATCACCAAAAATGTTTGAAATTTTTAAATACGTTTTTAACTGACTTGTTTTTATATATTCATTTTTTAGTTGTTTTTGTCCTAAAGTCGGTGGTAAATTTCATACTCTGTTTAACCGTTTTCAGGACACCACCAAAATTCCCATAGTTTTAATCATTAATAAATATGAATTCAGTTCAAAGGAAAAATATGACAAATCCACTCGGTATGACCTCAGTTTTATTCATTTTCTGCTTTCTGTTGCACAAATTTATTATGGACTGATTTTTTCCCTCAATATTCCTCAATAAAATATAAGACAATATATTAATCTATAATTTAAGGTAACACATAAGTATATTACCATATTTAAAATTGACCGTATGTTAAATATACTATCTAATATTGTCGAGTATTGAAGTTTGTAATAAAGATAAAATGCTTGATAAAAAAAAAAGTACATAGAATCTCGAATATCCCTTTTTGTTTTTTTTTTTATTTGTACTGTAATTATATTTTACCTCATTTTGGTAATAATGTTATGAAATGCAGTACTTGTAATAGGTTGCCCAAAAAATAGTTTTGCAGATTGATAACCACTGATGACGACCAAATCAAGGTTTTTATAAAAAATAGCTAGCGTTAATTGTAGAGATACTGAAAATGTCGAACACCACCGTCCATGAGCATTTGGTGAAACTTGATTATGTAGTTCGTTAAGTTTGGGTGCCACATGATTTGAATAGAAAAAACCATGTGGATCGAGTCTCCCAATGCAAAACGCAATAAAAATTTATGTTTTTTTAAACAAATGGTGACAGGTGACGAAAAGTCGATCTTAGACAACAATGTTGAACGGAAGGTCGAGGGGCAAGCATGGTGACAAGCAACCTTTGACCATTACGGAGGCTGATCTTCATTCGAAAAAGGTTATGCTATGTATCTAGTGGGATTTGAAAGGAATTGTCTACTACAAGCTGCTCCCATACAAATAAATGTTCAATTTGAAGAAATACTGCTTGCAATTGGACCAATTGATAGCAGCAATCAACTGGAAGCATCTTAAATTAGCCAATAGAAATGTTGTCATCATCACCAGGACAACGCCGGACCTTATGTCTCTGCAGAGTTGGGCTGGGATGTTCCAAGTTACCCGAAAGACGGTGTAAGGTAGTGGAATAAAACAGTGCATACATTACAGAAAAAAGTTACACTTAAATAAAAAAAATTGAGGTTGAATTTGACTTAAAAATTCAATTTCTTTTCTGGACTTTCAAGTTAACTGATCACCGGCCCTGACAAGGGTTTATTATGTTGAAGTGAGATCATTCAATACAGCTGCTAATGTTTTAAGCTAGTTTTTCACTAATAAAAAATATAATTTTGACTGTGAAATAAAAACTGGAGTTCTAGTGCCTAATTCACCTGTTCACTAGAAATATTTATATTTAAATAGTTCAAATTTATAAAAAAAAAACATATTAAAGCGGTACCAATGAAATAGCAAGACACCCTATAAAAATACGATCTCTTATGAATTATTAAAGTATGTGTATGTTGTATATTAGGCAAGATATTTTTAATAAAGTACACTTAAATGACTTATTTGACTGTCATGTTTAATTTATTTCAAGAAATATAAAAATAATTTTATAGAAAGCCATATGTCGCAATTTTTCACTCAATTGTTTTATTCGAACAACTTTCCGATAGGAAAATCAATCTCACTCGATTGAACCCAAAATTAATTATCACATAACAGTAAGAAAATAAGAAGTAAAGCATTGTTGAAATTAAAATAAGAAAAAATAGTCAAATGAAAAAAATTATAAGAATCAAAAAAATATTGATAAAAAAACTTAAAATAAAATAATAAGGTTTTGTTACTTAAATTGGATTTTTTATGAAAGAAATAAGTCAAATCAATTTTATGATGAAGTGCTCAATTCATTTAACATAAATTCATATTTGGTTGAGAAACCTACTAAAGGATGGAAAGTCTTGAAAAAAGAAATAACATAGCATTTTTATAATGCATTTTAAGTGGCGTAATATGAATGATTATTATTTTATAACAATTTATGGCATGGAAATACAATCCTTCTTGTCAGGTTCGTACTTTTCCTCCATTACGGAGAGTTTATTTATTTTTGGCGCCACTTTAAAAATAAAAATCAACCAACCAACATGAAAAAAAAGGATCTTCAAAACTCCCGGCACTCGGGCAATATTAAAAAAAAAATATTGCCATAAATGAAAAAATATGAAATTTTTATTGTATTCATTAACTATGTTGCCAAGGTTCAGAACCTGGATGGTAGTGGTTTGTGACATTGCTGATGGAAGGAGTAGGGTGTTAAATATATAATTATTAAAGAAGACATATTATTTTTTTTAGAATTTGAATTATAATAATATGATGGAAATTATCTGTTTTTGATGGAAATTAATTATTATGTGAGACAATTTTTTCCAAAGTGCCTTTAAAATTTTAAAGGTTGGTTGGAAATTTTAAAATTATATGTCAAGTTGATTTATAATATAAGTCAAACATTTGAGACAAATTACAAAATGGGCGTTATTTAAGAATATACAAAAAACCAATATTGTCCACCATTTTATTGAAGTCTCAATATATAGTTTGATTAACTAATCGCTATATTAGCAATAAGACTAGAATAAATTACAAATTTGAATACCTCTGAGCTTATGGTCTTCTAGAATTCTTCAAATAGTAGGGTGCCATGGATATTTCCATAATAAAAGGATATTTTTAAGATTATTAAATCATGAAGGGTAGCAGTGATTGAAAAGTTTATTTCAATCAAAAATAAACATTCAGAATGTTAAATCTTTCAAGTAAAAAATATCCCTTATACATGATGTTTGATGTAATACTACGAGATTCAGATAGATTAAGCGTAACTTTCCGAGTTTTTGGGTTCTTCATAGGCAAGTCTTTGATAGTCATAATCTAACACTGAAAACTAAAGTGGCAGTCTATAACACTGTCATCACAACATCTCTGATGCATGGATGCAAAACATGGGTTCCCTACAGACGACATATTAGGGCACTGGAAAAATGTCAGATGAGGCACTTAAGGCAAATAATGAAGACTCGACGGTATCATGGAGTATCAAGTGATGAATGAAGTCTTGAGAAGAGCAAACTGTTGCAGTATCGAGATTCTAGTGTCGCATGCTCGCCTGCATTGGTCTGGACACATTGCTCGCATGCCTGAGTAGACTCCCAAGGAATATCCTCTATGGCGAGCTGACGGAGAGCACAAGAAGATACAGTGGTCGGCACAAGAAGACACAGTGGTCAGCACAAGAGACATTTAAAAACATTAATGCTCAGCACAACTAGGAGCAAACGGCAGCAGATAGAGCCAAATTATGTGGAACTGTTGTTAGTTATCAGAGGCCTAATAAAAAAAGAAGACGCAGACAAGCTGCAGGTAACGTTCCTTGCCCTATATAGAACAGGCTATGCCTATAACAAATTGGCTTACATAGTCATCTCCGGTGGCACCAGCATTAGGTACCCTGATCACCCACTTTGTAATGTACCTTCTATTGTACTCATCATGGGTTATTCATTAATTCATTATTTTGTTAATGCTTGAAAAAGAAAACAGTTGAATTTTTATTATTAATAGTGGAATCAAGTAACAAAACCATTCGATAAAAAAAAAAAAAGGAACTTAAAAAAAAATATCACACCTCAACGAAACAGTGATAAAATCATCTGCAGCAGACCTGAAGGCCGGAGGGGGCGGTGGGGCCACATGCTGCGGGGGCGGTGCCTGCTGGGGGGGTGGTGCCTGCTTAGGCGGGGCAGGGGGGCCTGCACCTCCGCCCCCACCCAAGAAGGAGGCGGGCAGGGGACGCAGCGGGGCCGGTGCAGCTAGCGGGTAGCTGCTGCTGCTTGCAGTCAGAGGAAAACGACTGAAAAAAATCCACTCATAATATTCTTCTCTGTTCTAGCTGTAGTAAGGTGTCTTGAGTTGAGTTTTTTAGTGTTGCCTGATATGTAGTGGCTTTAAAAGAATGTGTAAATCATTTCTCTTGCAACATATGTGAAATTCTATTGGGAAGATATATCCCGTCTATGAATGTCACTTAATATATAGTTAAAAATAATGAAATCTGCTATAAAGAGTAGAGTAAAAAATTTGTTTCTAAAAAAATATAGTGAGTCCAAATCTGTCTTCAGTAAGTCGAATATCTAAAAAAATTGGCACTTTTGATATTTTCAAACTTTCACTGACATTTTTATATCTATTTAAAACATCACATTTTCCTTGATTGATATTTCAAATTTGTTTTGATATTCTCAGAAGTTACGACACATTTATATTCATTGTAAAAGACTGAAAGGGGTTGAATAAATGTTGTAAAAATACATCTATTACATGGGATGACAAAATACTAAATGAAGTGATTAGGGAGTAAGATAAAGACCACTCTAAAATGGTTTGGCATGTAGAATGAATGAATGAAGAAAGACTAACAAAAGAAATATAGTGCAAATGTGAATGGAAGGCGTGATAGAGGAAGACTAAAGAAAGTATTGTTGGATCAAGTGAATGATATTTTGAAAGAATGAAGTTGTATGTAGAAGAGGTGAAGGATGTATGTCGAGATAGAAAAGTCTTGCGCTATGTATTGGGTGTTAACATAAGTTGTGTCCGTTTTTTTTCAATTTAAAAATGAGCACCAAAAGTAAAACAAAATGATAGAGGTTATACGTCATTCGAAAGAAAATTTTCTGCTCTGCAAGATATTGTGTTTATTTTTACGTTACATATATTATTTTATTTGATTACAAGCCTTCACAATGGAATATCAAGTAGACGAAAGTGAGCATTTTCGACTGCTGTTACAAATGTGATACAATAATCTCCATGATTTAAAACCACATAGGTTTAATAGAAAACTGTTTTACCGGTCAATTTGGCTGTTGAAGTTTGACTTGTTGCGCGTAGATGACTTTTGTGATTTGTTCCAGTTTGAAATCAAATTACTTTATTATTGGTATTCAAGGTAATCTTATTTTATTTTCTTTTATTCTTTAGTACATATGTGTAAAATAAGTTAAGTTAAATATATAATTTCATTTACGAGGGCGGTCCGATAAGTACTTAACCTCGCCGCCCGATGGCACCACTATCGCAAGAGCAATTTTTTATCGCGTAGTACATTCTCGTTGACAGCTACTGTCAAAATTTCAGCCGAATCGGATGCGTAGTTTTGTTTTGACCGCGTGTGGAAGCGAGCGTGTCCGCGGATTTGAGAAAAATGGAAAAAGAGCAATATCGGTCGGTGATTCGATTCTTGTTTTTGAAACGGAAATCACGCAGCGAAATCAAAGAGCGCTTGGATGCTGTGTACGGTGACTCTTCTCCTTCGATGCGACCGTCAAAAATTGGTTTAACGAGTTTCAACGTGGTCGCATGTCGGTTTTTGATGAGCCACGCCCAGGTGCCCTGAAAACGGCTACCACGGAGGATAACGTGACAAAAATCCACGATCTCGTATTGGCAGATCGCCCATTGAAGGTGCGCGAGATAGCTGAGACAGTAGGCAGCTCAAAAGACCGCGTGGGTCATATCCTGCATGAAGTATTGGGCATGAGAAAGCTGTCGGCGCGATGGGTGCCGCGTTTGCTCACTCCGGACAACAAGCGCAACCGTGAGACCACTTCAGAGCAGTGTTTGACGATGTTTAAGCGCAATCCGAAGGAGTTTCTGCGTCGTTTCGTGACCGTCGACGAAACATGGATACACTAGTACACACCCGAGACCAAGGAACAGTCGAAACAGTGGACTTCACCCGGCGAACGTGCTCTGAAGAAGGTGAAGACTGTCCTATCGGCCGGAAAGGTGATGGCCACCGTTTTCTGGGATTCAAAAGGTGTGATCTACATCGACTTCCTGGAGAAGGGCAAAACGGTCACAAGGCTCTACTATGCCGAATTATTGGGCCAATTCGACGCAGAATTGCAGAAAAAACGGCCCCATTTGGCGAAGAAAAAAGTGCTCTTCCATCATGACAACGCACCGGCTCACACCTCCGCCGTCACCACAGCCAAATTGGTAGAATTAGCCTACGAACTGCTGCCCCATCCACCGTATTCTCCGGATTTGGCCCCGTACGACTTCTTTTTGTTTCCAAATTTGAAAAAATCACTCACCGGGCAGAAATTTGAGTCGAATGATGAGGTTATCACCGTCACGGAGGCCTACTTTGCAGACCTCCAGAAAACGTATTTTTCAGACGGGTTAAAGAAGTTGGAGCATCGCTGGGTCAAGTGTATCGAACTCAAAGGAGATTATGTTGAGAAATAAATCGCCACTTTTCCAAAATTTTTGTTATTCTTTTGTAGGCTAAGTACTTATCGGACCACCCTCGTATATCATTATCATATAATTAACTTACAAATGCGCAGTGATTCTTATATGAACCTTACTCTTTTTTTTTTTAAATATAAATATTATATTGTATATAACAAAAAAAAAATGTTTTATTGTATTTTTCATGTTCCAGTACATATTTAATGCATAAATATATTTTTATTTTTGAAATTAAAAAAAATCGCGCATTGTAGGGTTAAAGAAACTAACAGGATTGCCAATACTTAAAACAGTTTCAAGAAAAGGCGGGTACTTCTCTCTGCAGTCGGTGTCAATTTATTTTGGTATGTACCCTTCACTAGATAGGGATTGGTTAAAAAAAAGCAGCACTCACAGACCAAGTATAGCTATGTTTCAGTTTAGAAATATGTAAAAATAAAACACCACATCACTAGGAGAAGCGAAACAAATCCAAAAGTTCATAAACAGATTAATTTGCAAAATGGATGGCAATATAATTACTTGGGTTATCTATAATTAATTCAAGTAGGATTTGCACATCAGCAAAATTAAAAGGAGATATCAATTCAATATATGATTACCAAAAATAACAAGAAGCTCACTAACCGACACTAAAATTCATTTTTGTTTTTACAAAGAACAATTTGAATAATAAAATCCAAGTAAAAAATATAGTGTAACTTTGGTTTCTGAATAGACGCTATAAATTGTTACATATTGACTGTGTATATTACAACCTGACAAGCCACATTGCATTTTTTTATAACCTGCCTGTGAGAAAAAAAATTAGACATTTTTTTGTTTATCGATAATCAAATGGAAACCACCGAGTGAGAGTACAATACATAATTCTTCCATTTACATTGTTAATTGGTTCCAGGAAGGCAGCACCAAAATAATGCTATGTAAAATAGGTGATCTTTTACATACTTCTAGATATACTATTTTTACTTCACTTTAATCATAATTTATTAAAGTAAAGTAAAAATAGTATATCTAGAAGTATGTCAGCTTTATTATTACCTAGGAAACCACTAACAACTCTTCCAAAAGCTTTCCAAGCTTCTAGTTCTTCAACACTTAATTTTTTTTCGAACTTTTCACCTTTCAAAAGTTTAAGTTTCAGTCAAAAATTAATTTCAAGTTTTTCTCTTAAAAGGTACGTGATGGAACATTTTCAAGTTCATATTCGTTATCAGCACACAAAAATTGACCTAAAATGACCGTTTCCACCCTTGTTACCAAAACCTTGTTAACTAGTGTTATTTTCTATATAAAAACCTACATATCATCACGCCATTTCCGTGTCGGAGTAAGCAGAGGACAGAGCGCCAGACTTTCCACCTCAATACACATTCTTAGCCTCTTCTACATCCATACACCTTCTCATAGGAATTCTATGATTTCTCTGACTTTCTACATTTCCTTCTTTTAGAATATTATTCACTTAATTCAACCATACTTTCCTTGGTTTCCTCTCACATTTATCTATTTTGTTTATCTTTCTTCATTCATTTGTTCAACGTGTCCAAATCATCTCTGCGTTCTCTTCTTCATCTTACTTAACACATCAGCCTTTTCATTCATCCCTTATCACTTCATTCCATATTCTGTTATACATTATCCCTGCGAGTCTTTTTATCAATGCACGCATTTCTACAACATTTATTCGACACCTCTCAGTCTTTTTCCACATTTAAGTTTCACTCCCACATATCAAAGTTTTCTATTTAAGTGGTTACTGGTAGCTAATAGCTATCAGTTGTTGTATATAACATATCGATTAAGAAACTAAATTAATAACTGTTACTATTACGGATTTAAAATTTTGCGACTGTATAAATAGATGGATTATAAAGCATTTTAAAACTAAGCCACGGAGATCACTACTCTTCATGGTAGAATTTTTTATATTCATTTTGTGGCACGATGATAAATAGGAAAGAACTGGGAGAACAGAATAGCAAGAAAATCTGAACTCAAAATAAGTAAAAATATACGCAATAGCTAGAATAGAGTGATATAAGCAAATTTTGTTTGATGAAAATGCTCACTCTGGAGTAACAGGACTGCCTTCCTCCTCGTGCAAGTCAGGCAAGCGTTGCAGCCCCAGGCACCTTCTTCTCAGGGCATCCACCTCTGCTTTTAATGGTCTCCAGTCCTCGTGGAGTCGCTGGGCAGCTGTTAGTTTCCTAGACACACTCTCCTCTGTCTGTTTTATCACGGTCTCCATCTATAATTCAATTAACAACAAAGCAAACGGCATCAGTGCTACGCTGTAACACAGTTGGATTTAATAAAATTATAAAAACATGCTAATTTGTGGAACTTCAGGACTATCTGTTCTGGACAAGATCTGATTGATGTAAATGATAGGGGAATCTCACTGTCTCCTACTGGAACTATGTGGTGGCATCATTAACAATTGATAGTTCGGATACCCAAATGAAAGAACTGATAAAAAAAATAGAACAGTTTACATAATTTTCTTAGATATGTGTACTCGTAGAACTATATTTTATAAATTATGGTTTTCAAAAGTGTATCATTTAATAAGAAGTGAGTTTTTATAAAATTTTTAAATGGAAGTAAACTTGTAATTTTATAGATAAATGTAAAATATTAGGAGTACAAATTAGATCAGTCCGTTTCCAAAAGATGGCTCTGGCTGTTATGAATGGTTCATAATGACAGCCGATTTTGGCGGTTTCAGAGAGGCAAGACATCTGCCAATAATATTCAGTTTATATTACTTTGAGTTTCATGCAAAAACCTTGTTTTGTACAGTGTTGAAAATGCCGAATTTTGTGTTAACCAAGTAGCATTTGCGGGAGGTTTTAATTTTCTGCTTTAATTGGAAGAAAAGTGCAGCTGAAGCCCATCGAATGCTTGTCGAAGTTTATGGTGACGCTGCTTCAACTGATAAATCATGTAGGGAATGGTTTCGACGTTTCAAGGATGGAGATTTCAGTGTCGAAGACAAGCCTCGCTCTGGACAGCCAAAGAATTAGAGGCATTACTCGAAGATCAGAGTCAAACGCAAGAGGAGCTTGCAGAATCATTGGGAGTGACTCAACAAGCCGTTTCCTTACGATTGAGAGCCATGGGAATAATTCAAAAACAAGGAAATTGGGTGCCTTATGAACTGAAACCGAGAGACGTTGAATGGCGATTTTTCACTTGCGAGCAGCTGATTCAAAGGCAACAAAGAAAAGGTTTTTTGCATCGGATTGTAACTGGAGATGAGAAGTGGATATTCTACAACAACCCCAAGAAGAAAAAATACTACACTAAGCCCGGTCAATCGTTGCCATCGACCTCAACATCAACACCAAAACCGAACATACATGGTTCGAAGATCATGCTCTGTATTTGGTGGGACCAAAGGGGTGTTGTTTATGAGGTGCTGACACCTGGTGATTCTATTATGGGCGATCGGTATCGGCTACAAATAATTTGTTTGAGCCGTACATTGCGAGAAACACGGCCGGAATACGAGCAAAGACATGATAAAGTTATTCTTCTTCATGACAACGCTCGGCCTCATGTCGCAAAAGTTGTAAAAAAATATTTGGAAACGCTCAAATGGGATGTTTTACCGCATCCGCCGTATTCCCCGGACATTGCTCCTTCTGATTACTGGTTAGTCCGAAGGATGCAGCACGATTTGGCATTTCACCGGTTCACTTCTTTCGTAGAAACCGAAAACTGGCTCCAAACCTGGATCGCCTCAATAAACGAGTCATTTTTTCGAGATGGAATTCGAAAATTGCCTGAGAGATGGGAAAAAGTAGTAGCCAGCGATGGACAATACTTTAATTGATCTGTTCATTCATTTTGTTTAGAAATAAATGCATTTTTGAACACAAAAAAACGGACCCAACTAATTTGTACACCCAATAGTTAATATATAGTCACAAATTGTAAAATGGTTTTTGTATGCAGTGTGTTGTTTTCTATTTACGTTTTTTTTATATCTCAATGATACACGAAATAATTGACTGCCTAAAAAGAAACTTCTACTTTGTTAACTAGCAAGTGTATTCAACTTGTAAAATAAAGAAAATATATTGTATGTTTTTTTTTTTAAAGCATAGATATGACCTAAATCATAGGTATCCTTAGGCCCTCGAACACTAGGCAGAAAAAGTGCCTGTGTCGTTCAAGGGGAGTAGCACAGCATGGGGTTCGAACCGACGACCTTCCACACGGAAGTTCAGTGCGTTACCGCACGGCCATGCACCTCTAAATATAATTGTAATATTTTAATTTCTTAATGTTATTAATTAAAAATTGTTAACCAATATTAGTAAAAACATTAATTGAGTTACAAGATAAAAACACCCTTCATTAAACTAAGATTGCTCAAGTTTTTTTGTAATACATGCAAAAAAAAAGAAACACCAATAAATAAATAAAAAAAAGAAATCCAATACGTAAGAAAGTAAAAATAGATTGACAATGGCGGGGCTGAGTGTTTACACTGGAATGTTTATGTTGATGAAAGGACTGCGCGGGCCACAGCTGTTGTGTGTTATAAAATTATTTATAGGTTAACAACCATTCAGAAAAATAATCTTTCCAGTTTCCTTTATTGAGTTTACTGTTGCAAAACAGAATATGACTGTTGTATTTATATTAGAAAATTTATTTAATTCATTATATATCATAAAGTTTTTTTTTTAAGTTCAACCCTTCAACTATATTCAGAACATTGGGTTTTATTTTATTAACTATATATTTTATAGTTCATGATCCCATTTTGATCTCAATATTAAACTTTGTGAATATATACAAAATAATACGAAGAATTCTTTAGATGTTTTTAAAAATTTTAAAAAGATCAGTTTTTGAAAAAATCTAAAATAATTTTTATTTCGATTCTATAAAAAAAATATATATATATCAATTCCCATCAAGTTACACAGCAAAGCTAATGAACCCTATACAGTTTATCTATAATATTATATACCATGCAAGAAACATCAGTCAATACGCATTTCCAAAATACAGATTTTAATTTACATTTTTATTTATACTAATAATTTAATTATAGACGCAAACTACAAAAAATCAAGAAAGGAGTAAGTAAGGTGGTAAGTGTGTGTTGAGTTTACATTGAATAACACCAAAGACCATGGGCATATACAAGGGAAGGCTGACAAATTTGCAGTCTTGAAAAAAGAAATATTAACTGGCCTCAATTTATTATTTTTATCGATAATGTGAATCTTTTTAATATACCTGGCAATATCTGACTTCCATTTAATGAGCAATTCTCCTTATTCAACTGATATTACAATGTCACACTTCCACCTCTTCTCACCTCCAAAACAATGGCTTGAATGATATAAATAATTTCAGTTGGCAATTTTTTTTCAACAATGCTGTCATAACGGCTGTGGAGCAGTATTTGAACACTGAGGAATCCTTTTAAACTGAGATATCAGGTTTGAAACATTGCTTGGAAAAAATAATCTGTTTCAAGGAGATTATATTGAAAAATAAAAATGTTTCTGACCATACATTGGGGTTTTTTTAGGCTGCAAATTTTTCAGTTAACCTTAAACATGTAATTTAGTAAAATCTTGAACTCACCGCATTGATATCAGCATGAATTTGTCTCAGTTCTTCCACATGGCTCATTTTTTCTTGTTGTAAAAGTTCCATTTCTCTTCTGTATTGCGCCAGACATCTTCCTTCTTGATCACCTGATCTGACTTCATTTAAAATACTTCGTTTTAACCGTTCTAACGCTATTGTTTTGTTCCTAAAAAGTAGACAAATTGTATTGCAATAAGAAGTGGGGAATAAACATATTTATTATGAATATTATAAACTTTTTATGCCTGTTTTTTATTAAGATTAAATCAGCTTTAAGCATGCAAAATTTAAGATGGGCATAGCAAAATTTAAGATGAGCATTTTTGTGTCAAAAAAAAAACAATTAAAGACTAATTTAAGATGGTCATTGCCAGTGCCAAGAATCAAGTGCAGTGGTTCCCAACCCTTTTTTGCATCGCGACCCACTTTGATAAAGAATTGTAATTTATTTTAAAATGTATCCTCGATGAAACCTCATTTTCCTTTACAAAACAAACTCAAATTTCCCATTCAAATATATTTGATTATATTAAAAAATCTTGAAGTACTTTTGTGATTTTATTTTAAAAATAAAATAAATACTTTCTGTCAGTACACAAATTGATGTATTTTTATATATTTTTTTTCATAATCAAAACCCAGTCCATTGTGACCCCTATCTAACCTCTGGTCAAGACCCACTGCTCTAGTGAATAGAAACCTTGGTAAGTCATTAATGATGCCCCAATTTAATTCTCCTTTCACGTGAATTGAATTAATAGAACTTATTAATTGCCTTTAATAATTAGGCGATAATAAATAAATCTATGGTGATATACTATCCAAATTATAGGAAAAAATCTAATTGTTAATATCTCTTTTTTGTTTTGCAATTAGATTTCATTTCTTGAATTATTTCCAAAATTTGCTCTATACTTTGAGTTCTTCATTAGATTTATTGGGAAACATTATATTTTAAATGACTACTTATTCAAATTTGGATGTTCCCAGTTAGTGAGCAATAATAAGTAAATTACGTTCATTGAGAATAGAGATTATGAACTATAAGCACAATCACAGTAAGCTCACGCTATCAACATTTGGAATAATACTATGTTTATCAAATAAGATCATTTTATATCTTTATTATATCACAAACTATAAACTTTCTTAACACTCTGTAAATAGAGGGAGACAAGTTTGTAATGTTTGCATTCTCATATTCGGTCATTGAGATATTGGTCAAAATACATCTTTGGAGACTATGAGTCCGGCACCACAGTGTGCCTCGTAGTTACTCTCTTGGGAAGTTTTTCCCTCAAACTTCTCAAGGCCTGTTAACAGTATGTTGAAGTCTCAATTTGTATTTTTTTATGTGTATTGAGTGAATGCGTATGAGTATATTTTTTTGTGTATGTTGTTATTTTTTAAGAATCGTTCCATGTGCAGGATACGCTCCTGGGTCTTCTGAGTCCTGGTCTGTTGTATGCTTTTATTATATTATATGTATAATTTGTATGTACTTTTCTGATATTTTTTTTGTAAGAGTCATGTTAATATTTATGTTTTTGTATCACTAAGATTTTGTATTAATGTGCACCCTAATTATAAATTTTAATTTGAATATGTAACTATTTGATGGTACAAATCAACCAAATATTTTTTTTTAATCTGGCGTGTTTATTGCCATGTGGCCATCTCTTCCAACCAACCAGAAAGAGGTTTTTATAGGTCCTAAGTGTTGAGACTGGAATTCTATTTTTTTTTTAATCTGGGTTCCAGCGGGGATCGAACCCGCAACCTCCGGATCGGCAGACAAGTGTCTTACCACCAGGCCACGGAGGTCATCGTACAAATAAACAAAATTAGATCTTCATAAAAGATCGAATATGCATCATTTAGTGGGCATTCAAAGAATAAATTATTCAAAATTTCCTCACTGAGGCCACATTTCTACCTGCTAAACTTAAAAATTATGGTTTTGTCAAATGCTCTTTTGCATTCGACATATCAGATGTTCAATGGTTGTCTAGGAATATATATCTCAACCAAGTCCTAGACAGCACTTATGATTGCATTTTATAGTATTTCCTATCGGGGTATGCAGAAAGAAAAGAGCGCCCAACTTTCCTATCGCGACACATCTTTCATCACTTCTACATTTATACATCTCCGATTTCTCTGACTTTACATTTTATTCTTTCAAAATCTCATACAATTGCTCCAATCATATTTTCCTTGGTCTTTTTCGCCGAGCACTGTATATTTGTCTTGTTAGTCTTTCTTCTTTCATTCGTTTCACATACCCAAACAATCTAAGAGTGCTCTTCGTCTTGCTCAACACAGCATTAAGTTAACACTCATCCCTAATCACTTCATTCCGTATTCTGTCATACATTGTCACCCCATGTATTCTTCTAAGTGTACGCATTTCTACAGCATTTATTCGGCTCTATTCAGTCTTGTTTCACGTTCATGCTTCACTCCCATACATCAAAGTTGGGACTAAAATACTATTGTGGATTATCATCTTGGCAGATTTTGATACTGTCCGGTTCAATTATACATGTTTTAGAGTCCCATTAACTTTGTATCCTATCGCTACATGCCGCCATTCAATATCTCTTGTAACTCTTCCAGCATCATTGTTTTTTTTTTCAATTGCATTAAAAGAGGGTGCAAATAGCGAGGTATAGTTGTATAACAAAAACCTAATTGCAAAACTGTAGCATGAAGATAACTTTAAGTAGTCTGTTTAATAAAACACCAAGATTTAAAACGTCCATACATACCTACATACTGTTACGACACCTCCCTGTTAGAGTAGGCAGAGAACACAGGACACCAGACTTTCCTATTTCGACACGCATCCTTACCCTCTTCTTCATCCATACACCTACAATTTCTAAGTTTCCTTCTTTCAGAATATCATTCACTTGATCCAACCATACTTTCTTTGGTCTTCCTCTCACGCGACATCAACTCACATTTGCTCTATATATCTTTTTTGGTAGTCTTTCTTCATTCTTTCGTTCTACATGCTCTTTTTCATCTTACTCAACACATCAGCCTTAAGTTCACATTCATCCCTTATCACTTCATTCCGTATTGTCATACATTGTCACTCCATATATTATACTAAATGCACGCACTTCTACAGCATTTATTTGGCTCCTCGACTTTTCTATGACCACATTTCGTTCGCACACATCAAAGTTAGCACCAAAGCTATGTTTTGTATTATTGTTTGTTTAATTAACATTTTTTTTTGTTTAAATAAGCTTTAAGTTCTACTCAAATCTTTAATTAATATTAACTAATACTCAAATCTGGATCATGACTCAAAAAACACTATTTTTAAGGGTTCAATTTTTTTAGTTAATTAATCTAACTTATATTGAGAGAAAATCATGATTTTTCTTAGGAATAGTAAAAAGAAATGTTGAATGTTAGAAGTTTTTCCATAATTTTATTCGACACGATAATACAATTTTAAATAATAAAAAAAATGCTGTTTAACACACAATGTTTGACAACTTGATGTGAATCGAGTGGTCAAAATCAAGGAAGTGTCATCATGTCATGAAATTATGTTCTCATAAATCGTTAATAAAATCTAAAAATACGGCAAAGGGGTGGAAAATAGTTGAGTGATTTTGATATTCGAGATAAGAAATAAATATCGATCGGACCCACAGGTGCGCGCAAAACCCTCCGCTCAATGTAAAAAAATCCCGACAAATATTTATACAGCCATGATGCTATAATGTAAACTGCAAAATAATCACTTTGGAACGGAAAAAATATGATATGACCTACCGTATGTCTTTCATAGCTTCTAATTTGTGATATATTTCTCGTTCATTCACCGCTGTCATATTATTTGGAATTATTCGATGCACTCAAAACATTGGTGACTAATATTTCAAGCGGCGAGAAATATCAGAGAATATGTTGTGCAAAAAACAAGCAAATCTTTATAGGGTTGCTGTTATAAAAATATTTATCAGGTAAGAACTACATTTGCTTCATTCGTTTTTTCAATTGATCAAATATAAAGTCTACCTCACACTAGTTTCATTAAAAAAATCAAAATTTTAATATTTCAATGTCAGTTAAATTTTATGTCTGTCAGTCGGGGATTGCGGGTTTGATACCTGTTGGAATCTAGATTTTTTTTAAATCCAGTCTGGTTTTCACAAGGCCTCTTTAACATGTTTCTGGCTGATTAGACAATATTGCCTACTAATGATAAGCCCAACAAGTTATATTATATACAACGAAAGTGTATTATAAAACTTATCAATTAAAGTATAGTAAATATAAAGAGTATCTTAAAAAAGGATATACCTTCTTAAATATCCAAGGTCAGTTTCCATAGAGATTGTCCGGAAAAATGATATCGGGAATCCTTTTTCCTTCCATTCTTTTCACAATTTCGTTTAAGTATCGTATTTTTCTTTAATTAAATCTTATGATTTGCTGAGTGTTTTGATTTAATTCAGTGTTGTAAATTTTGACATGGTGGGGGATTTTCTCTAAACTCTAATCTCTAACTTATTTTAAGAAATGATTTTGAGCTTAGTGTATCAGCTATAGTTTCAATACCGTAAAACGTAGGTCATCGATTTACAATTTTGTAATTTTTCGTTCAAAAGGGATGCTAATCATGACGATGGTAGAGAATGTGTTAGGGGCTTTATGGATGATCTCTCTCTCTCTCTCTCTCTTTGAATAATGGCCGTGAACTCCTATATATGAAGGAGTATACGCCAGTGTCAAGTGATGACTTTTATGGATGATATATTGACAGTTATTCTTAATTCAAAAATATTTTTCTATGTTTCTTATCTCTTGACCTGTCATTGTGGTGTCCGGGATTTGCGGCGAATATGAAATTATATCAACTATTATTATTAATATAGTCGTAAATACGATTGTGATAAAGTGACTATTCTCCCAATGTCATGTTAAATGATTTACATATTTATCCTTCAGTGCGCATAGTTGATAGATTATTTTAGTAATATCTTACATTTGAATTCTAAACATTTGCCATTACACATATAATACTTTAATTCAGTGAATTCATTTTTTTGTATCAAATGGGAGACTATTTACCGGTAAGCATATTACGTGAACTTTTCTATTAAAACGTAGAAACATATATTTATCAACTGTCTTTCTAACTTTTTACTTGCTTATAATTTTATATTAAACTGTTACTATATACTCTTGCACTTGAATATGTACACATCATTTGATTACTCCTTATAAGTGTAAAAAATATCTACAGCTCTGTTGATACATATATGAATTGCTTACACAAAAATAGCAAATCCCTTGTTGCTTTACGCAATTTTGGTGCTGCATTCACGAATTGAGCTGTACCCCTCGCACACAAAATAATCCTTTTGTGTGCGAGGGGTACAACTCTTAATATCATTCACATGCATTGTATTATATTTTTTCGCATTTACTTATTTTATTCCAAAACAATGTTATGTTTTACTAATAAATTTTTTCGTTCTCCTTTTGCATTCCTCATATTTATTTTGACATTTTAGAAATTCATTCCTCTTTTCAATTAGACTTTCATAAACTCCTTGCACGTAGTTTTCTTCTCTTTTATACGTAGTTTTCTTCTCTTTTACACTCTCCGTAACCTTTTCATTCCACCATCCTCCTTTTTTTTACTATGATTCTTCACTTGAATTTTTTTAGTTTTTGACAGGGGAAAAGCAAGGAGTGGGGATATGTATCAAGAAGAATTATGTAATTTTGACCTGGTGTTTATAATTTTATTCAGGAACATCCAAGAATTCTGATTCCTGAACTGTGCAAACAATTTTACCATTTAGGATGGGTTACGGGCACAGGAGGCGGGATCTCCATAAAACACGGGTAATTGATTCTGTTTGAATAAATATCTACAGTTGTCACGAGCTATTCCAAAGAATGATATTTTAGAAAACATCACTTGGAAATAATTTTATTTTTATCAGATATCAAAAGAAAACTTGAAAAATAATCAAATGTTGATGACTATACTGCCGTCATAAGCAAAAACGCAGCTAACGGGAACCAAATCAGAAATTTAACTAAGTATGAGGTAATATTCCATATCAAATTCTGAACCATAATCCATACAAAAAATACAGAAAACCATTTATTTCATCACAAAAATCGACATAATGTCTTTTTTAATTTTACAAAATACTAAGCAAAAAAACAATAAAATGTGATTCATAAGTAAAAAGACAGCAAGTGCCTATGCGTTTGCTGCGTTTTTGCATATGAATCACATTTTACTGCTTTTTTGTTTATGAATCATGACATTTTTAAGCAGCAATGAAAAACATAAAAGTGCAGTTTTCTCAAAACTTAACTTTTGCCATTAGCTGCGTTTTTGCTTATGAGGGCAGTATAATAGTGTTTTGTTAACTGATATTTTAAATATTCTTTCTAAATCGAAACAAGTATAACACTCTCGTTATAACACTGTATGTTATACAGCGACTTTGGATAAAGTTTGTTGTTCCCAAATAATTGGTTCAAAAATAAGAGAATAAATGAATTACGTATTTCAGAAACCCCAAAACTCACATTTTTTTCGAATTTCACTTTTCTAAGGATTTTCATTGTTTTGGGGTAGACACGCCTTATAGTGAAGACAAACACCAAAAATTCTTCAATTGAATAGACCAAATATATATCCAAAAAACACATGTATTGCGGAAACCCCAAAACTCGGGGAAGTTTGGTGTTTCTGCAATACAGTATGAACGCAGCCATAGAAGACATTGTTTTTTAACTGACTGTGGCAGCTGATGAAAAGGCTGTTCATGTGAGAAGAGCCAACAAATTTTATGCCAAACTGAAATAAATTTCGGAAAAGCACAAAAACTGGTGGTATTTGCATTAACTACTTCTAATTCCAGTTCAAGAAACTTTCTACATGAGACAACTGACTATTAATGTCCTGTGTATTCATAATCTTAAAGATGACAAGGCTACATTCTATGTATATCATGAGGGTGTAGGAACCAAAGGACCCAACGAAGTGGTTTCATTTATACTAGAGTATCTCAACAGTGATCCGGAATTCAAAAAAATAGAAAACTTTCACATTTTTTCCGATGCATGTGCTGCCCAAAACAGAAATCACACTATTATAGGGTTTTTCTCAGCATTAGTTTCAACAAAGAGATTTAAAACAGTTGAGCAATATTATCCTACAAGAGGGCATTCTTTTTTACCCTGCGATAGGGACTTCTCTGTGCTCAAACGCAAAATTAAAAAAAGCGATAGGGTTTATATCCCGAAGCAGTATGCTGAGCTAATACTGTCTTCAGAAAAAAACATTGAAGCGTTTTACAGTAGTTTTGCCTAATACAAATCAAATATTCAATTTAAAAAATTGGTGGTCCACGTATTATAAGAAGACAATGCTCTCAAAGGAATCACTTGGTAGAAACATTTCGAGAGAACAAAACGTCAGCTTTAAAATATTACAGTTTCGGCACTTTTTCCATTCGTATGAACATGAAGGTCTTGTCATCGCAAATGAGTTCATTGATGGATTTCAGGAAAATTCCTTTAGGCTACGTAATAGTAACAGAGATTCTATTAGTTTTCTGATAAAGAAAGCATATGCGGATGGTTGTATACCAATCAATATTAAAAAAAACCAAGACATCAAAAAACTTGAAAGGTATATGCCAGATGAGGAACAAATTTCTGCATTTTATACAGAAATTTTCAATTGGCGGATGTGTGACCGTGAGTTAGATGGTAGCCCAGATGATGATAATTGAATATTTAAAATATATTTTTGAGAAATAAACATTTAATTTGATATAAAACATAATTTTTTATTTCTAGATTCACCTAAAAATGTGTGTATTACAGAAACACCAAAAATCCAACAACTTGAAAAAATAAAAAAAATATATAAAAAGACAAAAAATTTGTTCTTTTTTCTTATTATTATATCCACTAACATAAAAACTATATTTCTCCTTTGAACAAGAAAATACATTTCTTCCAAAATTTTACAGTACACACATTTTTTTAATTTCCCAATAAGTTAATCCTCTGGAATAATGGGTTTTCTGAAATACATGATTCAAATGTATACATCAATAAAAGTCAGTTGCCTTATAATGTGGGTTGCATCATTAACCCAACATGTGGGCTATGATTGGTATACAGCACCTGTACAAAGACTGTAAAATAGGTGGATGGCTGCCGCTCAATACTCGGAGATCTCGGTTTGCTTCTTGAGTTTTCGATGAAAAATAGTAGAGTGAAGAGATTCTTCTTTAGCAGGTAGAAATTTTGTTATAAATAAAACACAGTAGACGTTCCAGAAACTGAGAATATATTTTTGTCATTTTTCGTTCCTTATGTGCAGCCCATCGCTCATCATAAGCCCCTTTATTCGCCCGTGTATGCCATCATGGCTTACTAGATACTTGCTAGATACCATGCACACCGCGCGCTCCTAGTTTGCATGGGCCGTCCGACTATTTATAGTGAGTATTGCGAAGGTCACGCATAAGGAACAATTCATTACAATAGGTACAACGATTACAATTTTTTCTCTACAATATTTCCACGGCAATTACAAATAAAATCATATATTTTAAATGACGCATATGTCCGATACAATTGGGGTGTAGTTCATCTAGAATTAAAAGCATTCTAGAATTACATCACTTTAGCTTAAAAAATTTGCATCGTGTCTACTAGTTCAGGGAACGGCAGCAAAGATCGAAGTCTGAATAATTAGAAATCAAAGAATGACTGAGTTTTTGATCATATTTGATAAAAGTAGATTTTTGTTTTATTACATTATATAGGTGTATATTTGATCATAGTAGATATGAGTTTTACCATAGTAGATTTTGAATCCACTCCAACATAAATCAATTCAATTTGTTCCCTTTTTTGGCATTTTCTTAACTTCACTGAACTTTTAATCCCACGTCATAATTGAAATTATATATATCCAAATTTTGCTAGAAAAACTTCACCGATATTTTGCAATTTATTTTTGTAATTTTTACAGTAATGTTACTTCATAATATTTTCATTAAACAACTTAACTTTTTGCATTGTAAGGACATGTAAAATATTTTAAATAACTTATTAATTTTTATTTGTTAAATCTAACAATTTCATTTTAAAAAACCTAATTGTGAAATAACACTTACCTTTTTTTAGTTTTTTATTTGTTACTTATATTTTTTTTCAGCGCTCAAATATATATTGCTCCATCTGGTGTGCAAAAGGAAAGAATGAAGCCAGATGATATGTTTGTGCAAACAATTGATGATCAAGACTTGGAACTTCCACCACCAGAAAAAAAGTAAATACCATGAAATAAAATTATTGTAAAGTTTAAAAATATATTTACTGAAAAACTTTCTACTTCCTACTAACTATTTTTTAAACTTAACCTCTAAGCGAGTGAGATTTTGTAAGTAAAATAAAAAAAATAAATAACTTAATTGCGGCCGCCATATACAAAATAATTGAATAGATAAAAACATGTGAGCCATGTCTGTTTTATGGATAAATTCATGTATTAGGAAATAAAAACATTGGACGTACCGTTTACGTCCATAATCTCTTGAGGTGAAAATTCGCTTGCCGTATGGCCATACTCGTTTAGAGGTTAAAAAAGACAGGCGACAATAAGTGTGTACAACAATGTCGAATTACTCCAAAGGCTGGTCTTCAGGTATAGCTGGGCTGGGATGTCCCACCCTACCCGCTGTATTCACTACACTTAGCACCCTCCGATTACCCGTATTCCAGTTCCTAAAGAATTCCCTTAAAGGGGGAGTAACTTTACTTCCCTGGAAGCCTGCAAAAATCATCTGGAGCAGTTTTCCAACCAAAAAGATGTGAAGTTCTGGTAAGATGGAATTTTAAAGTTGTCCAAAAGATAGCGTTCAGCTGTAGAACAAAACAGTGAATACATTACAAAATCAAGTTACATCTTAATATAAAAATTTAAGTTAAAATTTGATCAGCTAATAAAATGATCAAGACACACATAGGGGACAATAAAATGCATATTAATAGTGTCTTTGTAGATTAAAAAAGAGTCAGTGTACTCCTTTATTCATGTTGGCGTATCGAGATAGAGGGGCTGGAGCAGTGATTCATACTCATTCTCCTCATGCTGTGAGGGTCACTCTCTTGTGGCCTGGAAAAGAATTTAAGATCACACATCAGGAAATGATAAAGGTAAAATTTTAATTCTCTGTTAATAAATATTCCTTAAAATGAATGAACTTTTATAATGGATGTTGCTTGATGGTATCATTAGTATAAATAAGTGAGTTATCAATATAAGGTGGCCTCCAGGGTTTTATTCCCAGCAGGCTCGTGAAATGTTTAGATTTCTGTTTTTTTCTCACCTGAATTTATTTTTGTAGTCGTACTAATACAGGCTGTCGATATGCGTACACTGAGAAAAATACATGGGGTGACAATGTATGACAGACTACGGAAAACAGTGATTTCGAATGAATGTGAACTTAAGACTGATGTGTTCAATAAGATAAAGAAGAGCACTCGAAGATGGTTTAGACATGTAGAATGAATGAATAAAAAAGACTAATAAAACAAATATGAGTGGAAGGCGTGATATAAGAACACCAAGAAAAGTATGGTTAGATCAAGTGAATGATATTATTAATTCGAAAGTCAGAGAAATTGTAGATGTATGAGAAGGTGTATAGACATAGAAGAAGCGACATATATGTGCCAAGATAGGAAACTCTGTCCTTTCTGCCTACTCCAACAGGGTAATGTCACAATGGTATGTATTTAGTTGACTAAATTTATTCTTCAGGTGTTGTTCTTGGTGCAAATTTTTTTACTTAATGGTTAACTTTTTTTATTCTTAAATATTTAATGTACACCTCGCAACATGTCCAAATTAGATGCAGACATTTTGAAGAGCGTGGATGAAAGAGAATATTTCCTTCAGCCCCAGTAGTAGAGCCTGGGCGCGCAACGCACAGTTTACCATTGTAAATGTTGGAAATATTATCGCAAGTCTGCAGGCAACAACTAAACACATCTAGTGCGTTTGAATTTAAAATAGTTAGAAAGATACTTGTCTTTCAACTAAGAGTTTTGGATTCGATTCGAAGGTACCTAAAAAAATAATTTTAAAAAGAATCCCAATTAGATAAAAGAATAACTCCATTGAGTTCATATTTTAAAAATAAAGCATTATGGTATACAATATAAATAAATTAACTTTTATATATTGTTTTTGCAGGGTATCAAAGATGCTAAACTGGGTAGACATCTCCAATATGATGAAGAATTAGTAGTTCCCATAATTGAAAATACACCATTTGAGAAAGACCTCGCTTCTAGTATGGCAGACGCTTTAGAGAAATACCCTGGCACCAGTGCAATATTAGTTCGTAGGCATGGAGTCTACGTATGGGGAGACTCTTGGCAATCTGCTAAAACTATGTAAGTCTCCCCTCACCTTTAACCGTCTTCACTGCAGAATAAAGAACGTCCCCATTTTTTACTTCTAGATTTAACGGTTTTTGACGTGTACTCACCATCCTGCATCATGGTCATGTATGTAGATGATCGCAGTGCTAAAATTTGATTTGATGATTGAGTGGTGGTGGTATGCATACACTACTATTACACCATGTATTTTTTGTGGAAGGCAGAGAGGATAGATCTCCATGCTTTTTAAATCGTGCATTATCATGGTGATTTGATAATAAGCTGGTTGCTAGCAGCTTAGCAAATGCTTAAATTAATTTAACATTAGTTTAAAAAATACAAATTATGAACCAAGCTCATTTTCCATTACTTTCATCAAAAGTTGAAGATATTTCAGGATGATCGTGGCTGTCAGTGACTGTTGGCTGTTATTTGATCGTCATCATCACCATTATGCTATGTACCTATAGGGGTAGACAGAGAGAATGAATCTCCAATTAACTATATTTGCACACATCTTTTGCTTCTGTCACAACCATTCATCCACCTTGTTACGCATACTATCCTATAATACAAGCTTTTAACTCTTGAATCTTTCAGAATTTGATTCATTTGGCTGTGCCACATTTTTCTAGGTCTTTTTAATACATATTTCATTGGATATGAAATGTGCATAATTTTTCAATAATGAATAAATGGATTTTAATTACTTACAATATTAAAATAATAATTCATACAGTAGACTCGGTTTTCTGGGGTCGCATTAATTGGCAGTGAACTGCTCAGCTCTCATGACCTCCCCAGAGAAGTAAGGCCTCAGGTAGATAAAGCTGCAGTTGTGGCGGGCTGCCTGAGAGATGTCATATGGAGGAATAAAGATATGAGAAGAGATAGCAAGGTACGCATTTAGAAGACCTGTGTGCGACCTATCCTCACATATGGCATCGAAGCGAAGGCGGACACTGTCAGGACAAAAAGTATGCTAAGGACAACGGAAATGAAAACTTTACGTGCTATTGCTGGGAAGACTTTGCGTGATCGTGTAAGGAACACTACAATCCGAGAGGTCTGAGGTCCAAGATGTGGTCAGATGGGGACGACAGCGACGACGATACTGGTACCAACAAGTACAGAGAATGAATTCCACAAGAATTCCATACATAGCTCTGCATGGGGTGCCGGATAGATGGCGTCCACCAGGGAGACCCCCGAAACGATGGAGAGATAGCTGGAGCTCAGCATCACAGGAGGACAATCCTGCAGTAACAGACTCTTGGGTCTATAGAAAGTTTAAGAAGAAGAAGCATTAATTGGGTTGCGGATTAACCGGAGCAGTAAAAATTTCCGCTTTTTATAGCTTTCAATAATTATTCTTTAGTGTTATAAAAATAATTTGATATTTTTTACTACTGTAGTAAATCCGCAACCTGGTTAATGCGATCCTAGACTGTCTACTGTATTATGATATGCAAGCTATTCATTTGTATTTAATCAACATTTTTATTAAGGTTCATATTTTCATGTTATTTGTCATTTTTTCCATTATGTTATCTTTCGTGTACTTTTGAAATAAATACTTTGTTATGTTGATACAGTAAATTAAATTTCTATACAGGACTGAATGTTATGACTACCTCTTTGAAATGGCTGTGGAGATGAAGAAACTTGGACTAAATCCTGAAGAAAAACCCGTAAATAGTGTATAATTAATATTGTATTATAATTGAAAATAAAAATACATATATGTCAACTATAAGTGTTAAATTTTGAAAAATATATATTCACTGTTTTAAATTGTTGTTTTATTGTATAATTCACCCAGATTTCCTGATGCTGTGGCATTAACCCTTTTAATCTCAGCATATTTAGTCTTCCATGTTGCTTAACCCTTTTAATCCAAGCATATTTTGGTAAAAAAAACAGTAGTTTGTGTTTTGTTTTTTATCTCAGTTAATATTTAGTTTTAAATGCATTATTTTAAAGTGAATGATTCTCAAAGTTAAACACAATATATATTCAACATAAAAACTTGTATGAATACTTTGAGGCCGATGATCTACCCTGTGGGATTTTTCCAATATATCAGTTGGGGCCGATGATCGGCCCCGTGGGATTAAAAGAGATAATATCCCGTCAAGCAATCTCCATATCTACCAAAATGATCATTAACAACAGCATATCAGTGCCAACATTGATGCATGGGAATGAAATGTGGATGTAGAAGATACATTAAAGGAGCCTATTAAATGTGATGTGTGCACATGCACTGAGAAGACTATGTGGTTATTCAATGTGTGACTGAATAAGAAATGTAGTTATTTATAATAAATGTGTGTTAATTAACACGTTCGCTGCTAAAGACGCCCATGGGCGTCAACACATTTTTTGTAGAGACGCTGATGACGCCCGTTGCGCGTCATTCGATTCTCTTTGTTTGTATGGTACCGAATATTTTAAGAAATTAAGGTTTCCGTAAGATTTTAAGGTTTCGAAAATACCGTAAGATTTTAAGGTTTCGAAAATATGATTTTTTTCAGTACCTCTACACTATTCTATAAATACATACCGCAGTGAATGTGTTAAGGTGAGGAACACCAGGTTGAGGCGGTTTAGACATGTGAAATGGATCAGTGACGAAAAGTGGAGAAAATAATGAATAAAAATAGTTGTGCTAGAGAAAAACTGAGAAAAGTATGGCTGTAGAAAATGATGCTCTTATCATCTCTTACCACCCCTATTGGGTAATGATATGATGGTATTTTCCTACCCCGATAGCATAATGACGAGTATATATTGTGAAATGCAATAAAAAATATTTATGTCAACATCAAAAACTATCTTATATGAAACTGAAAAACATCTGGTGTCCCTGTGGCTGGGCTCGCCCTTTATTGGTGGGGTGTATCTTGGCCTGGGGATGTTATTAGATGAGCCCAGACCTTTCGATAGCTTCTGTTTCTGATCTTGAAGTATATTTAAATATATTATGTACATACTTTTTAGGTTGCTATCAATAAACCTATATTTATTTATTTATTTAAACTGTCAAGAGTCTTGTCTCATTGCTACTTTTCCAAAACATATTATTTGATGATTCTTGGTAAACAATTCGAGTAAAAGTATTTATCGATTAATAACACATTTTTTAAAGCTTAAAAAAATATAAGATTGTAAATATTAATCTCGTTAAGAACGGGCATGCATTGATAGAACTTCATTCCAAATTAATTAAGGTAATTAAATTTCAGAATGTTAGGACAGAATGCACAATAATGTTGTGAGTTCTGTTACATTGTACTAGTTTATAAGCCGTGTGGACAAGTTCTTCACACACACCCTGAAGTGCTATTTTAGCGGTGTTCTGTTTCTTTCATGTATTATCTTAATGTACGAGGCGTATCCAGAAAGTAAGTGTACTGAGGCTCTCACGACCGGATAGATTTTATTTTCGACATGTTGGCTACACTTCCGTATAGCCTGAACCTTCCCCTCCGCAACGAGACCGGTTCGAGGTCAGTAGGTTGAGAAATGTCGACGCGACAACTCGTTTCGTGAAAAATGTAAATCCAATATCCCGCCAAGTGCGAAATACGCTGCGTCATCCGTTATCTCGTTTGGATGGGAAAACCTCCGGTTGAGGTTTATAATGAGGTGAAAACTGCATATGGTGATAAAGCTATGAATCGTACGAGTGTGTACAAGTGGTGTCGCGAGTTTAAAAACGGTCGTACGTCTGTGCATGATGATCAGAGGAGCGGAAGACCTTCAATTGTGACTGACGAAATTGTTTTGGGACTGTCAAGGCATAATTTTAATTGAATATATGCCTCAAGGGGAGACCATCAACTCTGCAAGATACTGTGAGACCCTAAAAAAATTGCGGAGGGCGATTCAGAACAAGAGGAGAGGCATGCTGACAAAGGGAGTCTGCCTGCTGCACGACAATGCCAGACCACACACGTCCAACGCCACGAAGGAACTGCTCGCCTCGTTTAAATGGGATGTCCTGAACCATCCCGCGCATTCCCCTAACCTAGTAGTACCTTCAGATTACTATCTCTTTACCTCCCTGAAGCTGCACATGGGTGGAAAAAGGTTTTCAACCGACGAGGAAGTAAAGGAGGAGGTGGAGAAGTGAACGGAGGGGTTGGCGGGAAACTACTTCGAGGAAGACATCAAAAAGTTGATACCCCGCTTCACCACCTGCATTGAGAGGAATGGCGACTATGTCGAAAAATAGCTTACATATGTACTACGGTAACCACGTAATTTTTTTATTTAAATAAAAAAATTGTAACCTACAAAAATTCAGTACACTTACTTTCTGGACTTACCTAGTTTTTTTTTTGCTTTTACGTTGCTTTTTCTTCACAAACATATGAGAGTTTAACTTAGCACTTTTTCAAACATTATTTAGAATGTAAAATTCAAATTCACTTGTGATCATAAAACGTCTTCACAAAAACAAAAGGGAGTAATCAAAATATGATAAGAAAGTTATTCCTGATCAGGCTCACGCTGAACATTTTCGAAAACATTCTTATAACAATTTTCACATAACATGCGTGCATGTTTGTATTCATATAGTAAATAACGATCAATATCATTGAATTAGGAGCTACAACAAAGATATACGAACTATTGCAGGTATATAAAAAGAAATATTGAGAAAAAAAAATTTATTTCGGAAATCAAAAATACTTACGTAATCGGGCGCAACTCATCCAGCAAATTAAAACGTCCGTCACGGAGATCAACGGTGCACCGGAGAAATAACAAAGATACCCTTGTGTGACACAAAGGAAGCCAATATAAGACAAGGGGTAAGGCAGGGATGCTCTCTCACCTGTTCTTTTTAACGCCTATATACAGAGCGCGATTGACGACTTGAGAGAGAGAATGAGTCACAGAGAAGGTGTAAAGATACACGGGCAAAAGGTGGACATGATAAGGTTCGCTGACGATATTGCTATGGTTGCTGAAAGTGAAGAGGAACTACAAGAGGCCTTAACAACTATGGAAAGCATTCTTCAAGATAACTACAGTATGAAGATAAATAAAGACAAAACAAAGCTGCTGACTGTAGGCCGAGCGCAGCACCAGATGAGAATAGTGATGTCGGGTAAACCACTAAAGAACACCAAGGAGTTTGTCTACCTCGGGAGCAAAATAACATGGGACGGTCGGTCCAAGAGCGAGGTCGACAGCCGTATACATCAGGCTAGACTTGCATTTAATAAAAGGTCGAAAATAATAGAATCAAATAATATAGACCTAAAACTGAGAATACTCCTCATCAAGACCTATGTATGGAGTATCTTGATGTACGGCTGCGAGACATGGTGCCTATCCGAAAGAGATAGACGAAGACTAGAGGCTTTTGAGATGTGGTCCTATAGAAGACTATTAGGAATTTCTTGGAGAGACCGCATCACAAATGAAGAGGTTCTTCAACGAATCGAAGGAGGAAGGCACCTGCTCAGGATCCTGTCCGAAAGGCGTGCAAGATGGATCGGTCATATAATACGACAAGAGGGCCTCTTGCATGCCATAATGGAGGGTATGACCGAGGGGACAAACTCTAGGGGACGCCCACGCCGAGAGTACCTGGAGGACCTGTTGGTGGACGTGCGCTGCTCAACATATACAGACTTAAAAAGAGCCGCACAGGACAGGGGGGAATGGAGGAGAAGAGTTGAAATTGCTGCAAACCAGTCTTAGGACTGCAACCACGGAAGGAACCCTTGTGTGAGGGGTAGGGAGTCAGGAAGCTACTACTCGTATAAGCATCACCTCTTTGTCGGTAAACCTCGCCCATTGGCACAAAAAAAACTAGGTACCTCATCTCACAGATTAGATGCGCCCGACCAAGAGTTAAATTATGTTGTATATCATCGTTTCTCAACCTAAGGCCCCGTAGGACCACGAAAATTAAAATTACTTACGTGTACGAATGGAAAATAACACATTTTCTGAGAATTTATTTTAAGAAAATGCAGCCCAACTCATAAAGTCATACGAGTACAATATAGAAGTTTTTGCAGGGGGGTGTATCGAAGTTTTTTTTAGGGGGGTCGCAAAGCTAATAAAGTTGAGAATCAATTTTGCAGATGGACAATATTTTAAAATGAAACGAAATAATTGAACAATATTTTAATTTGACAGAAACATAAGCTCTTTGTAAAAAAAGTTAATTGTCATGTATACGAGTAGGCAAGCGACAAAAAAAACATTTAAAATCGATACACGACAGCATCTTCGAGAAAAAACTAATTAGTCTAACCTTCCTAGAAAACAATGTTTTATTTTCAAGCTACGAGTGTATTGCGCAAATACGAGTATAAGGTTATTATTTTTACAAATACGCGAAATTTATTACTAATCGTACACGACACAAGTAAAAATTCCGCTTAAATTCAAGTAATTTATTAAACCCACCAGTTTACCCTTGATCTCGTCATTACCAACATTTTATATTTGTTTGCGTGTTTACTGTAAGAATAATAACATCGATTTTGAAATAAGTTTCTCCATAAAATAAATAATTGTATCGATTTGAAACATAATTTCCGCTAGTCTTTTTATAACCATTCGTTTCCAGGAACAGCGGCCGCGGAAAGCTGCGCCCTCCTCATCCACAACTCGGCACATTACATTAATGGGGGAGTGTTGGAGTATGTAGGGTGACACAACATTTATGAAGCTCCCATGAAGCATTGTAACTATTTTCTTCATTTAGTTTTAACTCAGTATCACACCGTAATTGAAACTCCCCGTAAAAATTGCATAATTTATTAATCTTCCCTATTTTATCAACCGATCGATGCTTCCTTGAGTATTTTTTTCTTCCCAGTTGTATTAATGTATTCTTTAGTATCTTACTGTAATCGAAGCTCCCGTAACCACTGTATTATTTTTTTTATCCACTTTGCACGTATTTCTCCTGTTACACAAAGAGGGTCTGCTTCTAGAGTTAGCTTATTCGTTAGGAAGAATAACAGCCAGGATTCTTCTCATACTGCTAGGCGGTACCGAGAATATATCAACAGTGTCATTCAGTTGGTTCAATATCTCTATACCACGCGTGACTGAGTGTTTAGCCATGATATTCGTCCTGTATGTTGGTATGTAGAACAGAGGGTGATTCCTTGCACGGCTATATTTATTGGATATATATAAACTTAGTGCTTCTAGAATCGCGGGACAGTTAAAGCAACCTTGGAAAACCTTAAGTAGGAATATCGCATGGATAGGACCTTAAGTAGGAATATCTCAACCTTGGAAAACCTTAAGTAGGAATATCGCATGGAAAACCTTAAGTAGGAATATCGCATGGAAAACCTTAAGTAGGAATATCGCATGGAAAACCTTAAGTAGGAATATCGCATGGAAAACCTTAAGTAGGAATATCGCATGGAAAACCTTAAGTAGGAATATCGCATGGAAAACCTTAAGTAGGAATATCGCATGTAAAACCTTAAGTAGGAATATCGCATGGATAACCTTAAGTAGGAATATCGCTTGCCTCCTTGTTTCGAGGCTTCTATAGTTACACACCGTGAGAAGTTCGACATGATGAGCATATTTTGGGTAATCGCCCTTTGTTCTCTACCATAGATATCTGAGGATTTTTTTTGTATTTGTTCTATATTGTTTTTATATTTGAGCTGACCAAACCGTAGATGCATATTCTAATTTGGTTCTAATTAGATAATTATATAAGTTTCGGAGGATATCGGTGCTGTTAAATTCTCTTGATATTCTCATTATAATTATATTATATTATTCATATTTCTAGTTTTATCAACCCGTTGATGCTCGTAAAATATTATTCCTTCTTAGTTGTATTAACTTATTGTTCAGTATCACACCGTAATTGAAGCTCCCCATAACCATTATATAGTTAATCTTTCAAATTTATCAACCCATTGTAGTCACTAAATAATTTTTCTTCCCAGTTGTATCTACACATCTTCCCAGTTGTATCTACACTACGATATCCGATTAACGTTTCAAAAAATATTTTTTCCCAGTTGTATTAACTCATTGCTTAGTATCAAACAGTAAATGAAAATCCCTTTAACTATAGTATTGATGCTTCCCTGAATATTTTTCTTGTCTATTGTTTTTACTTATTGCTCATATAACACCATAATTGAAACTTACGTAATCATTGTACAATTAATATTCCCAGTTATATCAACCCATTAATGATTTCCTGAGTCATTTTTCTTTCCAGGTGTATTAATTTGTCACTCAGTATCCCACCGTAATTGATATTCGCCGTAACCATTGTTTAGTTAATTAAGTTTATCTTAATTAAACAACTATTGAAGAATTAATCGTTCCAGTTGTATCAACTCATTAATACACCCCTGAATATATTTTTATTCGGATTTCTTTAAACCTTTTCTACTCGAAAAACAGCTGTTAAAAAAAGTCCAGGAGCATCCTTTATTTGAACTGTCCAAAATATCAGAGATCTTTGTTTTCTGCATCGTCCCTCCACGTTTCCATTAGCTAAAAGCCTTTCCAAGTTTTTTCGCTGCCGACAAAGTGTATAAAGAATTTGGATATTTGTCTTAAGTTGATTAAAGACATATTTGATATGCAGTTTTTACATTTTTAATGATTTATTTTTACAGAGATTTATTTGTTTTGGCCAAATAGCCTAACAGTCTTTCGACAATATTTATTTTATTTTATCTATACATAACAAGAAATCTATGAATACACAATTTGTGAAAAAATAAGAGGTAATTTAATTCGGACACACAATTTTAGTGGATCTGGGTTTGTTGCCTTTCAATTGTCGTATCCTCAGTAAACTAGGATTTTGCCTGTATCTCACTGAGGACAATATTACTAATATTATTAGCTATTTCAAACAAAATTTTAATTCAATCAGTAAAACGAAATATATTTGAAATTCAAACAGTTCTGTAGTAAAACCAGCTTTTCAGACATTCGGCTTTATGTGTGCGAGGTATTTATCGGTTTTGCATTATTTGCCCTCCTGGAATAGCCTAGCGCCCCATTGTCTTTCAATGCCCCCTATTAACCCTTGCATTCCAGTTCCTCCAAGGGGGGGGGGGGTAAACCCCACTTTTGGAATAATTGGATTAGCACATCGAGTTTGTGTTATTTATATGTATTTTTAAAAATCATTTATTTTACATTCCTTGATTTTGTATTTATATTGTAGAACTCCATTTTTAAACAGCCATTAAACACTTAAATGTGAAAAAAATCTACACAATGAACATAAATTGTAGTGACAGGCCTGTTTCGACTAACAAAAACATTGTTAAAACGTTCTCAATATGTTGCTTACCAACCTTATATAGGAAAATATATTGGTATATGGATTAAAACTAACATACAAGGTAAACAGGAGCCGACCATCTTAACATGTTAGAAATCACCAGCTTTTGAACGACACGTTTTCATAAAACTTTAATACCGCAATACTATCTTTACTCAACTTATGACGTAAAACAATATGAAACAGATCAATTTAGTTTAAATGTTTATTTTAAAAAATTACGTAGTTGTCCCGTTTCGACTCGACGTGTGGTGACATCATCTATACACATTGCTTACTATACATAATTGTCTTGTAAAATACATTTTCATGATAATATAGCTCAAGGCGGTTGATTCACGCGACTTATGACTTTATGAGTGGAATTGTCCTAAATTTCGACCTTGCGTGGAAGAAACAACCCCTAAAATGTCAAGAACATCGCATTTTGTTCATTTCATTAAAAAACGTCGTGTGGGCAAGATGTAGGAAAATTCCTTCCACATAACATAACCTACCCTCACACAAACCTTTGTTCAAATAATTCAAAGTTTTTTTTTTCATAACAATCACTTCAGAATGTTTTATCTTTTAATGGATCATTTATATTATGGAGTTGTAATACTAAGTGAAGTGAAAAGTGTTATATATTTCGTTAGTGGAAAGTAAAAAAAAGACGGATTGTGTGAAAAATTGTCGTTTATAATGCCCCGTCTTTGGGATCACCTTGGCTTTGGACGGAATCTTCAGAATAATCACAAATTGCAGGATGGCCTGTTCCAGATAGCGTCGCAGACTTGTAGCATCTTGGTTAAAGTGAATAATACGAACAATATTTGTTACGGAAACAATTCCGCTAATGTACATTATGAGTTTCCGCGTCGAGACAGCGACACTGACGCGGATCACATGAAAATTTTAATTCCACGCACAAAGAAGTATTCTTCTCTTACTGGATACAAGAAAAGACTATCAGTGAGTTGTTTTTTATTGCTTTATACAGATATTATGTATAATAGTTTATTTGTTTTTGAGCTCCAATTACATTGGTTGATTGTATACAAAAATTGTAGAATATTATTCTGATGTCGACATCAACAGTTTATTTATACATAACAAGAAAGTTTATTTGTTTTAGAGCTCCAATTTCATTGGTTGATTGTATACAAAAATTGTTGAATATTATTCTGATGTCGACATCACCAGTTTATTTATTTTTTTTATACATAATAAGAAAGTTTATTTGTTTTAGAGCTCCAATTACATTGGTTGATTGTATATAAAAATTGTTGAATATTATTCTGATGTCGACATCACCAGTTTATTTATTTTATTTATACATAACAAGAAAGTCTATTTGTTTTAGAGCTCCAATTTCATTGGTTGATTGTATATAAAAATCGTTGAATATTATTATGATGTCGACATCAACAGTTTATTTATTTTATTTATACATAACAAGAACGTTTATTTGTTTTAGAGCTCCAATTTCATTGGTTGATTGTATACAAAAATTGTAGAATATTATTCTGATGTCGACATCACCAGTTTATTTATTTTATTTATACATAACAAGAAAGTTTATTTGTTTTAGAGCTCCAATTTCATTGGTTGATTGTATACAAAAAATGTAGAATATTATTCTGATGTCGACATCAACAGTTTATTTATTGTATTTATACAGAACAAAAAATTTTATAATACATAATTTGTGAAAATAAGAACAGGTAATTTAATGTGGACACAATTTTAATGGATCTGGGTTTGTTGCCTTTCATTTATCGTGTCCTCGGTAAACTAGGCTTTTGCCTGTATCTTACTGAGACACAGTGGATGAATTAAAGAAATAAATTCATGTGTACATAGTCGTGGGCTGAAATATATCCTTACGGCCGAGCTCGCCTTCTATTGGTGGGGGTGTATTTTGAGATGAGCCCAGATCGTATGATAGCTTTTCTCTTATATGTATTTTTTTACATTGCCTTAAAATATATGTGTAATTTCAGGACACACTATGTTGGCTATCAATAAACCTATATTTATATTATTTTTATATTTTAAATATTAGCTCATGCTTTACAAAACTGTATTATATTGCACTTTCATTGTGTACAGTACAACTTGACTGGTTTACTGCTTTGACAATCTCTTCCAACCAACCAAAAATATTAAGTCTCTTAATTTCAAGTCAGTAATTTTTCGTGTTACCTTATTTTTTCCTTTAAATGGTCATATTTCACTTTTACTGTTGTCATTTATATTGTTTATGAATTTGTATATGTCTGGTTGGTTGTAAGAGTTTAATTACTTTTATCTAGTTGGTTGGAAGATATTGCCACGTGGCAATAAGCCCACCAGATTGTAATACAATAAGTTTTCAATAAATAAAGCTTTTAAAAAGGCCTTAATTGAAAACCAGACTGAAAACCTTTTTAAAAGCAAACCGGGTACCAGCAGAAATCGAATTCGCAACCCCTATGCTGAAATACAGGCGTCTTACCAACTAGGCAACGAAGGTCATCAAATCTACATATTGTAATTTATTTTTATCAAACACTGTTTATTCCACTTTTTTGTGACGGTATAACCCTACCGGTTTCAAGGCTTTCACCTCATCTTCAGGGGAGCGCAAACAAGACTGTTTGCGTCTTGTTTGCGCTCCCCTGAAGATTAGGTGAAAGCCTTGAAACCGGTAGGGTTATACCGTCACAAAAAAGTGGAATAAACAGTGTTTGATAAAAATAAATTACAATGTCTTTAAACCTCCACAACGGTAATGCCTTAACTATAAACAACATAATCTACATATTATTTGGAAAAAAGCATGCAATTTTTGGGTCGTGTCTAGCAGCATAAGCATTTTTTATTTCAACTGATTTGATAAGAAGGGATTAAGATATATCCGGTTTTTGGGAAATTTATCTTATTTGAAACACTTATTCGCGCGCTTTAGTTTATGACGTAACAACTCCCGATGAAATGACAGCCGAATACAATTCTGTACCCTAGAGGATAAACCACGGAAGTCACTCTGTACCCTAGAGGATAAACGTCATATGCGTCATACATGAATTGTAACATATGATGCAACGTCGTTTATCCTCTAGGGTAAAATGTGACTCCCGTGGTTTATCTTCTAGGGCAGCGTTTCCCAACCGATGGACCGCGGCCCTCTGGTGGTCCGCGGAACTTTTCTGCTGGTCTGCAAATGGTTGTCGCCCGTTTTAAAATGCCTGTGACAAAAATTAAAAGAAAAGCATCATCAATAACAAGTGCACTGCAAGGTTAGTGTTCTTATTGTGGTTTTGTTATTAAAATATGTATATCATAAACCGGTGGCATGCAATATGCAATGATGACGTAATTTTTCCTTCAGTGTCGCATCAGCTCTTCTGTTGACAGGATGTCTTTAATCTGCGCACACCGTGTCGTAACCGAAACATTTTTAAATTTGCTGCATACGTAGTTTGATAATACAGTTTTGTGATATTTCGGAAAACTATTTCATGTGTTGAAAAATTTTAAACCTTGCAAAATGGAACAAAAGAAACATAAACAGCAAAACATTTTAACCTTCTTCGCAAATAAGAACAATAGTAATAAGAATAGTGAAGAGAGTGAAAATAATCCCGGAACGAGTACATTGTGTTATGAAGTCGCAAGGAAAAGTAAGTGTGTTGATACTTCGGAATGTGCAACAGAAACCAAAAAAAGGAAAGTCGTTGTTAGGTATTATAATAAAAACTTTTTAAAGCTTGGTTTCACTCAAGCCCCTGGATGTGAACTATCTCCACGGACCTTGTGTGTAGTATGTTCCGAAATTCTATCGAATGAAGCTATGAAACCTTCCAAACTTGTTCGTCATTTGCGTTCGAAGCATAGCGATCTTGCAGATAAGCCACCAGATTTTTTTGAAAGATTACATGACCAGTTGAAAATTCAGAAAAGTCAAATGAAGAAGATGACGTCCAGTGACAAGTCGCTGCTTCTTATTTAGTTGCTCTTCAAATATCTAAAACGAATAAACCGTTCACTATTGGTGAGGAGTTAGTGAAGCCTTGCATCTTGGATGTCGCTCTGGAAGTTTTGGGTCCTCAAGCTGCTCGAAAATTAGAAGATATTCCGCTTTCGAACAACACCATTCAGATAAGAATTATTGACATTGAATTATCGATATTGAAAAGCAAGTTATAGAGGGGATAAAGAAAGCAAGATGTTTGCGATTCAACTTGATGAATCAACTGACGTGAGTAACCATGCTATTCTACTTTGCTTCGTGAGGTATAGTGAAGCTGAAGACTTCAGGGAGGAACTTCTTTGTTGCCTTGATCTACCTGGACATACTACTAGTTCAGAGATATTTGGCGCTCTTGACGAATATATACAATCGCAGGGCTTAGACTGTGGAAAATGCGTTGGAGTGTGTACAGACGGTGCTGCAAGCATGACTGGATATCGCTCAGGTGTAGGGGCAAAAATAAAGGATGTTGCTCATCCAGAAAATTTATCCACTCACTGTATGATCCACCGAGAGCATCTAGCTGCAAAGAAGCTTATCCTGAGCTAAACACGGTGATGAACGACGCAGTTAAGATCATTAATAAAATTCGTAGTCGTGCCATGAACTCCAGGTTGTTCACAACACTGTGCGAGAGTATGGACTCAAAACACCAACATCTCCTTCTCCACGCAGAAGTGCGGTGGCTATCCAGAGGAAGGGTTCTTTCACGCTTTGTTGAACTGAGGGAAGAAGTAAAACAGTTTTTAAGAGAGCGAAGCCCGGCCCTATTAGAGCCTTTGTTGGATGAGGAATGGATAGCTAAACTTGCATATATGGCGGACATATTTAATCTTCTTAATGAACTGAACTTATCTCCAAGGGTTTTCTACAAATATTTTCATATTAAGAAATAAAATAGATGCATTTAAAAAGAAGCTGGCTCTTTGGGATAGTCGCATACAAAAGGAAAACACAGAAATGTTTCCACTTTTCCAAGAATTTTTATTTTCTGCTGACGTAAATCGGAAATTAATTTCAAACATAATTAGTCAACATTTAAGGGCATTAATTGAAAACTTTAATCACTACTACCCCGATTATGAGGAATCTCGTAAAGGCAATCTATGGATTAATAATCCCTTCATAGAAGACGTCACTTCATGCGCACTTAATACTCGAGAAAAAGAAAACCTAATCGAATTGTCTTGTGATACCACTCTAGTGTCCAGACATAAAATACAAACATTGTCTCAGTTTTGGATATCGGTGGAAGTAGAATATGCATCTCTAAGTTACAAAGCCATTAAAATATTGTCCGCATTTTCGACTACCTATTTATGTGAGAAGACTTTCGGCCATGTCAATAATAAAAACGAAGCAGAGAAACAGATTGGATGACAATGCAGCGCTTCGTCTCTCCGAAACAACACTGAAGCCACGGTTATCAACTATTCTAGCAAAGATGCAACACCAGATTTCGCACTAATTTTCAAACTAAATATTGCTCACTTAAAATACGAGAAGTTCTCTTATTATAGTTCGAAAATTCTAGGATGAGTCCTGTGACAGCTCACAAATTTGCCCCAATACAACCTTGTAATGATGTTCAGTAATTTTAATTATTTTATCAACTTTAATATGAGCCTCAATTCTAATAAATGACAAGTTATTTAGGTAAATACATTACATAAGGTTGTATTGGGGAAAATTTGTGAGCTGTCACAGGACTCGTCCTAGATTTTCCGAACTAGAACAATTAATCTATTGATCGGTTTATGATTATTTCGACGCACAACTTTATTTTATGTTATACTCGTATTTACAATAAGACCGTTATTTGTTTGTTATGTCTACCAGTTATAAAATAAGATTAAAAATTAATAAACAAAATACTACATATATAAAAAAATTATTCCTGCGTTATTGGTCCGCAAAATATTTCGCCTATTTTCACCGGGCTGCGGGTGTAAAAAGGTTGGGAAACGCTGCTCTAGGGCACAGAATTTTGAACCTGTAAGCTCGCGTTGTCAGTAATAGTTTTCACGTTTTTCGTCCGTTTTTATTGTTTTACTGAAAGGAATGCATTAGTTGGCCATCGCCAGTAGAATTAAGTTCACATTTTCGATCACGTGACCTCAAATAGGTGTATTTTATAATATTTTTTAATAAAATGTAGTGATTATTAATTTGTATTATCTATAGATAAAATCACAGAACAATACAGACACTAATAAATTCTTATTCTGTAAAATTCTTCTCTTCAGAAATTGGCTATCATCATAATAAATTATATTAACCTTTGATGCAGTAGCTCTAAATAAAGTGTCACAATGAAACCACTCCCATAAATTATTCAACCAAGAGAAACGCCTTCTTCCTACATTTCTTCTGCCTTGAATTTTCCCCTGCAATATAAGTTGAAGTCTCATATTTTTCACCTCGCATTACCTGCCTTAAGTACTCCAACTTTAATCCAACGTTATCTATCTTCATTCATCCGTTTCAAAATGGTCTCTTGATTGCCAGCAAAACTATCGCGAGAGAAAATGCCGCTTGTGTGTAAAAAACAAAAATGACGTACCCATCCCTATAGTTCAGAAATTCTAGGATGAGTCCTGTGACAGCTCACAAATTTGCCCCAATACAACCTTGTAACGATGTTCAGTAATTTTAATTATTTTATCAACTTTAATATAAGCCTCAATTCTAATAAATAGCAAGTTATTTAGGTAAATACATTACATAAGGTTGTATTGGGACAAATTTGTGAGCTGTCACAGGACTCATCCTAGAATTTCTTAACTATTGTATATATAGTCATTATTTTTTTAATTTGACCAGAATTTGTTTAATTTGACCGTGCCACGTTTTTAATGTCTCTCCAAACTTCTCACGCCTTCTATACTACTCAAATAAATAAATTATATAAATCTTTTATTTATTTATGATTTATTAGAAAACAGTTTAATGAGTATAGATCGTTCAGTCAGAAGAGTCATTTTGCAATAGTGTGAGTAACAGTGCGTTTACAAAAACTTGTCACTTTATTTTTTTAATGAAGTGAAAAAGCAAAACGATATAAAAATAATATTTAATATTCAAACATTGAAATGAACACACACGTTTTGTAAATTAAAAATGCTGTCAGCTTAAATTGTAATAATCATAAAAATAAAATGAAAGTAAGTTTATTTCACATATTAATTGTTCGTCAGCTTTAATTAGATTGTACATAAAAATAAAATGAATGTAAGATTGTTTAACATATGTACTCGTATGTATCATAATTACAATTCCAAATAATAAAGTTTTAAAATAATAGTGGATGGAGTGATACTATTGTAAATTCTAGGAAACTTTAAGTTATAACAATGTACATTCTAAGCTTTCGAAGTTTTTTTAATTATACATTACATTAGACAAAAATCGCACTCCTAATTTCGACATGGTAGCGTTTTTCTAATCACCGAGTATTTTAACAACAATACAAACGTGCGATCTGCGCGAACTAATCGTGTGGCATTCTAAAACCAATACCACTACATAAGTTATGTAATACAGAAAGTGTTACTCACACTTTTTCAAAATGACTCTTCTGGCTAAACGATCTATACATTACACAGATTAAATACAGAATGGCCCAGAATAATGTTTACTTTTGAAAAATTCAAAATAAAACAATGGTTTGTTGTAATCAATTTTAATTACTGCAAAAATGTTAAAAAAGGTTGGTTATTTAAATTTAAAAAATATATTGTCGAGATGACCACCGTCAACGGCGTTCGTCAAATTTGTTCCGAAAAATTTGAAGCATGCGCCTGCATGTTTCCCGAGGTATTGCTTCGATCACTTGACAAATGTTTTGTTTCAATTGCAGCGTAGTCGTTGAATTATTTGCGTATACTCGACTTTTTAGGTACTCTCACAAAAAAATCTAGTGGAGACAAATCAGTACTTCTTGGTGGTCACCCCTTTGCGAAATCAGTTTTCAGGGAAACATATCTTGAATCACATTCCAGCTATTATGGGACATACGATAAGTGGCGTCCTTGAATTGTACCCCGGAAATTCTTGAAATTTCACAGTCAAGAACTCTCTCATCATTTGAATGTAACGCTCCGAATTAACTGTTATTGCTTGGTCTCGAGCGTCCTTGAAGAAATAAGGACCGATGATTCCCGATACTGACATGGCTGCCTCAACTGTTAGTCGTGCATAATGTAGTGGCCTCTGATGTTTCAGTGTTGGTTTTTCATCGCTCTAATAGCGGCAATTTCACTTATTAACAAAGCCATTCATTCATCCGGACATGTGCTTCGTCTGAAAAGAGTATGCTGTTAAGCCCGGAGAACTATTCAAACACTAAAGCCGTTAAATCCAATGTTGTAACAGATCTACTTCATTTAAATTCTTAACCTGTTGAATTTTATAGGGATGGAGTTTTAAGTTAAGCGATAAAATTTTCCGCAAGGTCGTACGCGACATGGCTAATGCTGACGAACGTTTGCGGGGTGATAGCGACACACTGACTTGCTCTATACCAGGTATGGCGAACCTATGACACGCATGTTACAAATTGACACGTGGACAATTTTTGATGCTACGCAGGCAAAGTACGGATTTTGTTTGCAAAGCGTCGAGTTGAATTTAATTTAAGATTTAACGTCGAGTCGAATTTAAGTCGAGTTTTATTTGCTCCATTCACTCAGCAAACAATAATTCATTCAACTAAATGAACCAGTGGACTACTTCAATGAACTAGTTCATTTTACTGAACGACCGAAAAAATATCTAATACTCGTAAATGGGACTTTTGGCAGTTATTATAGTTCGGAAATTCTAGGATGAGTCCTGTGACAGCTCACAAATTTGCCCCAATACAACCTTGTAACGATGTTCCGTAATTTTAATTATTTTATCAACTTTTATATAAGCCTCAATTCTAATAAATAGCAAGTTATTTAGGTAAATACATTACATAAGGTTGTATTGGGGCAAATTTCTGAGCTGCCACAGGACTCATCCTAGAATTTCCGAACTATAGATGACATTAATTCTCAACACTCTGTGTACCGGACGGGGCACAAAGACTGTAAATAGGCACGTTGGTTGCCGCGTAGCGCTCAGAGAATCGAAGTAGCGAATTCCGTAGTGAAGATCCAGTAGAAGAAGAAGAAGGTAGCAGGGAGAGATTCCTCTCAGGCAGTCGAAGTAGGGTAGCGGGTCTCAAGTAAAACACGGTAAAGTCGGTAGTACTGAGAATAATAATATTTTCCAAAATCAGGGGGCCCTCTATATTAATGGTCAGTCGGCCGTCACAAGCGCCCATTGCCCGCGAAATACAACAACTTTCGGGGTTTTGGGCCCTGCTTACGCCGACTGGGCCCCGACCTACTCCGATCGCATCGCCCCGCAAGTCACTTATTTCCATTGCGGTCGCGAGCGCGATCGGAGTCAAACAAACATACATTTTACAACAAAATTCAAGAACATTATAGAATGAATTCACATACAAATATAAGTTTATACAATTTAATATACAGATCTACACATCAATGTATTTTTCCATTATACCACATACACACACACACAAGGGTGACGGCACACGTCCGATACACTCTGGATTGCTTATATGTATTATAATAACGTTCGATGGCTGAATCGTGGCCAGGTTCTGATGCGTTTCGTTAGTCTGCTGGGTGAAATAAAATCATTTTTAGAAGAGAACGGAGGAAATCATCCGAAACTTCAATTTTGATTGGTTGAAAAACTTGATACTGTTTTCTAATTTAACAAAACATTTTAACACATTAAATAAGAAACTTCAGAGCCGTGGTCAAATAATTCTAGCTCTGCATGATCATATCATAGCATTTAGAATGAAACATATTTGTAAATGACCTCAAAAGTAACGAAATAAAATATTTGCCATCTTTAAAAAATCATTTTTTAATATCGTATAATTTTAAAAGCAATAAAGAAATTATATCTGAAGTTTATATGTATAAAAAGTATTCCACAGTAATTGAAAACTCGGAGAATTTTTTTTTGCACACGATGCAGTTCGTTCATATTACATTTGGACATTTAATTTTTTTATACTATGTCAAGTATAAAATTTTTCTCATCCGTGCTGGGTTACAGAAAATCATTTCGCTGGCTGCGGGTTGTGGTACATGATTATCAATATATAGGATAAAACAAACGATTTTAAAAAAGAGCATAATTTTATGATAGGGATGAATCATAAACAGAATTTTCCATACGTGATGAATTTTAGATAGAAACTTTTTAACAACAATCTTCATTTATTTGGATTCTTTATAAGTCATAATATATGCTTATTGGCAGGGGCGACACCAAGTGTTTTAGCGCTCGGGGCAGTTAAAAATACGCCCTGTTAATCATATAATACAAAACTTGTATGAAGATTGTTTTTTTTTCATTTAACACGTATTTAGGTAGTGCATACAAAATGTACCTAAATATTTTTACACCTTCGAAGCTTTGAAATATTCCACCAGCGTTTTTTTCGACGAATTCTTCGGATCCACTGGAGTGATCATGTCACAAATGTCTCAGTCCCTCAACGCTCCAACTGTAAACCTATCGAGGGTATGGTTGTAAAGGCGAAATTGTAGTGGACCGGACATGTGATACTCATGGGCGATCATAGGCTCACAAAACGCATCTTCTACGGGGAAGTAGTGGGCAAGCGTAGGGTTAGTGAGCAGAGAAAGCGATATAAGAACAGTCTGCAAGAGTTGCTGACTTTGTGTGGGGGCGCCTGAAGACTGGGAGCAGGTGGTTCAGGACCGTGGAAGGTGAAGGTCCATCTGTTCTCGGGCTGATGGCGTCTCAACTGCTAGACGTTCAGCGGACTGCGACCATGCCCCTGCATTCTCAGACGACTCAGCCACATACATGTGACATCTGCAGGAGGGAGTGCGCATCTAGGATCGGGCTGTTTTCTCACAGAAGATCACATGATCTACGTGGAAGAACATCTTAAGATTGACGTTCTTGGAGTGGCGAGGAGATCCTCGACTACGAGGCTCAGTAACGATGACGACGATTAATAGATTGAAATAATACAAACGAATTTAAAATAATGTATAATATTAAAAAAATATAAATACATTTACTTACTTAACTTCATCTCCAACGATGTATATATTATTGTAATGGTGCTATCTTGAAGTACCTACGAAGTAGAAATACTTAATTCACTTTGAGAGCCTTTAAATGCGTAAATGTTTTAACAATTTCGTTATAGTTAATATTTTTGGCGATTGAGTAAAACCGATAAGCGCTGTTGGTTCATTCCGTCCATCCATCCATGGCTCTACAACCCAGGTTGGGTCTTGGCCTCCCGCAGAGCTCGCCCCCATGAATGACGGTCCTGTGCAGCGTTACGCCAGTTTCGGATACCGATGTTGTTTGCATCCCTCACCACTCCATCCAGCCATCGGAGTTTCGGCCTTCCCACTGCTCTCCGCCCCCCAGGCGCACCATCCATGATTCGCCTTGGGATCTCGCCCTCGCCCATCTGGAGATGTCCGCGCCCACCTCAGTCTTCCAACTCTAATCTCCCTCACAACAGTAGGATCCTTGTACAGATCATAGAGCTCGTGATTGTGCCTAATACGCCACTCTCCGCTGTCACAGATTGGGCCATAGATTTTGCGCAACACCTTTCTTTCAAACGTTTCTAGAGCCTTTTCATCGACCTTACTGATTGTCCAACATTAGGAGCCATATGTGAGTACAGGTCGGATGAGGGTCTTATAAAGAAGGACTTTGGTTTTTCTTGTAAGGTGACGAGATTTCATGTGCTTCAGTAGGCCATAGTAGCACCGGTTTGCTGCCACTATTCTTCGTTTGATTTCGGTGGACATATTATTGTTGTTTGTTACCGTAGTGCCAAGATATACAAACTCGCTGACAGTTTCAAAAGTACAATCATCAATCTGTATGTTGGGAGGGCTCTGGCGTGAATTTATTGGCATATATTTTGTCTTTGTCTCGTTGACAATCAGTCCCATGTTTTTAGCTGACGTGGCCAGGGTTCTAAAGGCAGACTTCAGATCATTTACAGAGCGTGCGATGATATCAATATCATCAGCATAAGCGAGTAGCTGCACGGACTTGTTGAAAATATGGCCAGTAGTTTGAATACCCGCATCTCGGATAGCCTTTTCCAGCGCCAAATTAAATAATATGCAGGCGAGTGCGTCTCCTGTTGGTTCATTATTGATTTTAAATACTCGTAGTTCTTCATTCATTTTAAGTTGCTAAAGCTGCGTTCAGTTGAAGTTACTGAAACTGGAAAAGTTAAAGATATACGCAATATAATTTCGATATTTGGTTATGAACTTTTAAGGCTCCATTCATGAATTATATTTAGAAATTCCAGAGAGTATTGTTTGGTGCAGATTCTCCAATAATTATTGGAACCTGTGATTTAAAACTTTTCAATTTCACTTAATTTCGTTTCCTTATTCATATTTTGCTGCCAGATTCTTAGCAAATTGTTTTACTGATAAAATTAGAAGAAACTAAGGAAGCCAATATTAGAAGAAATATTCTTCATACTTACAAAGATGTTATCTAAAACAATAACAATATACCTCTCTTACTCTCACTCCCACTCTCATCGAACATGTTTTTCTAGAATCTAGTGGATTGCTTTGTATAATATTGAGAACATTCTTTGATATCTGAATGGCTTTTTCATGTTGTATTTTAAAAGTTCATTCCATTACTCCGACTAATTGCTAAGCTAGAAAAGCTAAAAAAATAAAAAGAATTTCAACTGTTCCGAAATAAGAAACCATTCCATTTGTCACAGATGCTGCGTGAACTCTTACTAATTTAAGGCAACGAGCAAGTGGTTCTGAACATAAGAAAATTACAATGTTTCTTTTTTGCACATTCAACGAAGCTTCAGTACTACGTCCGGGGCAACTGCCTCTCTCCCCTACCCATTTTTTGCCCCTGCTTATTGGAAATACAGGAAAAATAGATTAGCCCTGGACCCCTTCTAAGGTAAATTCGACCCTGTTTACGTTACCTATGTGCACCTGATATCTGATCTAACAAAGGTGACTATAATAGACTTATTTCGTAGTGCTGTAAGTGTAATATTTAAGTGATTCGTTAGAACTAGTCATGAGATATAAATATAAATTGATTTTGCGGAAATGCGTGACGTTAAATATGTAATATGAGATATATTTTTGTGTAAAAGCTATTTTTTGTATGAAATATTTCTATTTTGGAGTTAATTGCGTGTAAACGTTTATTTCTAAAATATTTCGTGTAAGTTTTGTCTATTAATTACATGGTAAAATTAATTATCATAGCAAATTGAACTTTAAAAAGAACAATACAAAATTAAATGTTATGCCTCGTTAATTAGTTCTCGATAATGAAACATGACCGATAAAAAATGTTGCCAATTATATTTCCTGCACCAACTCTCAAAGTACGTCACGGTGCGCACAATTTAATACGTGTCCTTATGTTTTCGTTAACTTTTAGAATTAGTAATGAAAAATCAATGGGAAAGGCCGTCGTTTTTAGTTAAATGTATCTTTTAATGTGTTTTGTGAAAAGACAACTGGGATGTTTATAAATGAACGATCCTCTCAACTAATGGTACGATTGGTCTAGACATGATAAATTATTCGGAATGGTCATATCAAAAGCGGTTTTACCTTATATTCGATTATTACTTTTGCCTTGTACCATAGTATTCCTTGTCATACTTTCTATTTTAAGCACTATTAGATTGTTAAATAATTAAAAATGTATGTTTATAGTCATACAACAGTATTTCAATACTAGTTTTAATCGAAGTTGCTAAGTAATACTCCACTATTAGCGTACTTAAAGCTAAGAGTAGCTGTAAAGGAGCGAAGGAAAGTTAAGAGTAGCCGTAAATATTTAGCATGCTACTCTAGATTGAAAATTCGATATTATAATAGTAATAATAAAAATACAATTTATAAGGCGCCGTTTAGAGAGCAAACTCTCCTCAACGGCGCTGTAACTTGGGACTCGAACCCACTATTTTTCACAGATTAAACATATTACAAAATCATTAAAAAGTCGAACCTCGGTTCTCGAACTATTCGGTACATTTTCAATGACAATGCCATGGCTCAGTTCAGAAAAAAATGAAAACGCAGGCACGACAAACCACATTATTTTCAGCGCACGTATGTCTACCGCACTTACTCGTCTCTTTTCATTGAGTTTTACTTATTTTCTCTATAACGTCTTTCTTGTCGATTTGAAGAGATTGTGATATGGTAATAAGTCCGTAAGTTTGTACTGTATACAACGAAATTGTTATGCACAATTTCGTCGTATACAGTACAAACGTGGCGTTGATATACGTGGCGTTGCAGTAGTAATTTGATTGAAATAAAAATTTGATCCTTTTCCAATCAACCCTACCTTATAAGTCTGTTAAAAAGCCTTGCATGGAAAACAGACTGGGACCATTTAAGTTTTGGTAATTCAACCCTTAACCCGCAGCGGTTGGAATAACGTACCACAAAATGTATAGCGTGCACACAAACCATAAAATTTAATTTCAACAAATTGTTTTACAACCGGTTTATTTTATGTAGATTTCGATAGATATACTACATATTACAGAAGATCTCATGTCGCAACTTCTGGGAAAATTCAATACACTTTCTTCGATCATGACCTGGAGATTACACTAACTAATCTGTGTTAAAAAGTTTATCTTTATATTTATTTACTAGCTGTACCCGGCCACGCGTTGCTGTGGCTTAGTCTGGTTAAATGGAAAATAAAGAAAAGAGAAAGCACACGTTTCTAATATGTTTAATTTCATAATGCTTGTGGGCATACAATATTTTTGACGTCTTTCAGCCACTCTCAGCCTGTCGCGTTCATTCTGTTGAGAACGAAGCAGATCTGAAGCTGCAGAACGTGATCGCCGTGCTCGCAACCGTGCTTCCTCAAGTCTGGCTGCACGTCGCTCTGCTGCTTCCTCGGCACGTATTTGAGCCATTCTTTGTCTGTTTCGCTCGTTCGCTGTTTGATCTTCTGCGAGGCATTATTTTGATGAACTAAAGCAGATCAATTGCACTGAAAAAGAAGAAAGAAAGTTACAATAAAAACATATAAAATAGCGAAACATTAAAAAAGAAAAAAACATGAACTTAAAAACAAAGAAAAAACAAAAAAAAAATAACGTGTCGCCACAAAGTAGAGTATTTCAGGAAAGCATTTATTTCGTCCGCCGGTGTCTATCGAGGAATTACAGGTAATGTTTGCCTGAAATCTCCTGCAAGCAATATTAATGCGTTCCCAAATGGTCTGATGTTTCCACGCCAATCTTGTAATGATCGATCAAGAGCCTCGAGCGATTTTTTTGTGTGCCATTGTGCATTCATCCCAAAAAATAAGTTTGCATTTCTGCAATACTTTTCCCATGCCGGATGCTTTGGAAATGTTGCACGTGGGAGCTAGGAGTTGGATGATGTCGAAATGTTGCACGTGGATTTAACATACGAACATTTACATAATTATTTATTGACCCAGAAGATTTCTCCAGCCCCGTTATTGACAGTTTGCATTAATTGATCGTAAATGCCTTTTTGCTCAAGCGTTAGCTTAGGAATATTTGATTGCACATACGATAAAAGATCACCCGTGTTGTAATTTTGTTTACGACGCAATTCTACATCGAACGAAGCAGCATCAGATCGATTCGGTGATGGCATTCCCAATTGATTGAGAACTTTGTTTGCGATTTCTAAGCACAAATCTTCAATCATTATCAACGCTTCGTTGTGGATATCTGCTGAGAAATTCATGTTCATATTTGAATTTTCCTCGCGTATTCGACGGAAAATATCTTCAGCTATGTGCGATTTATATTTCTCCCATAACTCTGTTGGACATGAAGGAGAGCAGGCGGTCAATATGACTGCAAACAACGCCTTGTAACGGTCAGTAATTTTAATTATTTTATCGACTTTAATATAAGGCTCGATTCTAATAAATAGCAAGTTATTTGCGTAAATAAATTGCAATAATGACAAATTAATACATCTTTTACAAATTAGCAAAAATGTGGCAGTTCGTTAAAATCAAATGTGACGTTTGTCAAAAGTTTACGTTAGTTGCATGAAACACGTGAAACGTTTAATAATTCAAATGTATAAACATACAAATGTATAAAACATACATATCGTCGTTGTTAAGGAAAAAGTCATTAATTACATTTTAGATTTTATGGAGAAAAACGATTTTTTTCTCTATAAAATCCAAAATACTGGTTTCATTGAAAATATTAACCTTGTTTGATTTATTGTATTGGCTTACTTGTTTATGTGTAGAAAAAAAAACTGTTTAGATACTGGAAAGATGTAGAAAAAGAAGTTTTAACACTTAATGATTTTCCCTTACAGATGAAAATGTAAGAAAGATCACTTAATGTTTTTTTACACAGTTCATTAAAAATTTTCTTGAGAGGTTTTGAGGGTTCTGCACAGTAAAATTAAGCATAAAATTGAACAATTTTATAAAAGAAAATGGTATTATGTAAAATAATAAGTATCACCACAATCGCTGGATGAATCACTAATAGTTTCTTTATCATCAGCTGGTAGAGATCCGTACCAGCTGGGAAATTCTTCATGCACCACTCCTGAAGAACACAATTTTAACAAATCCTTCTTTTTTGCATTTGCGATTGGCAACATTTTGTCATGCAATTTGACAAGAAGAGTGTTACCCGTATCAGATGTTGTGTTACGTGGTCTTCCTCGGCCGGTTATGATTATTTTTTTACATGCACCGTTATGCTCATATTTGTATGAAATTTGTTTTGGATTCACTTTTTCATATTTCAGACATTTTATCTTTAACCAATTGACTTTTTCGCCTTCCTCATCAATGCTGCATTCGATTAATTTCTTCGACGTAAATGGTTGTGGTACATTTGAACGGTTTTCTCATTTTTTTCACTAATTGTTTTATACTTGATGCAGACAGAACATAAGTCCTTTTTAGGTTTAAAAAAGAATTAATTATAATTGTTGCAGAAATAGTTTCTGTAAGTTGATTGAGAAACACGTTTTGAATTATTTTTCTCGGAAAATTCCTTATATAAGTCGTACATTTTCAAAATAGACAAATTTTTGTCAAGATACAGCTTTTCACTTGATTTTCGCACGTAGTGCGATTTCATCACAGGAAAACTTTCAATGTGTTCCTTCAATCGCCGCAAAAGTGTCTCAGAATGTTTATTTCCCGGAGCACTGTTTCCACGGTTGTCTTTTCCTGAAAAAAAAAGCCCTCAGCGGTAGTGAATTCAAAAGCTTTGTTCACGGGGCCAATACTTATAGAAAGCGTTTTCTCGAAAAACTTCCGACACACTCGATACTTAATTCCGCCAGTAGTCAAAAAATAAGTATTTGAAATCGATCTTGCTTTATTTGAATTGAATTGTTTGGCTCAACGGATTGGGCATTTGCTAAAATAAATTATTTTTGACGATTATAATTATTCAATGCCCCCAATACGATATGCAAATCGAAACTCTATCATTCTCGGTAAAATTATCATAACATTTAAAACGGCAGAATTCACAATTCACTTGTTTTGTTAACTTAGCAGGTTTTAATCCTTTTTTTTTTGTTTCGTAAGGAAGGCATTCACTTCCTCTTTTGTTTGATACATTCTTTTTTTATTTTTAAAATAACGGTGTAACCTTACACTCAGCAATAGGCACTTATTTGCGTAACTCTTATCTAGTTGATTGGAAGAGATTGCCGTTTGGCAAAAAAATCGCGCCATTTGTATATTTTACAATAAAGTGTCTAATAAATAAAGAACAATCAGATGAAAGTTTTTTATGAGAAAATTATTGTAGTGTAACGATGGTCGTTATCAATGTAGCGTGTGTCCTATTAGGACGTGCTGATGATTTTGATATCGACATCGCTCTTCGTTTTAGTTGATTCTGCGTTACTTCTCGTTCAGAGTCATCAATATAGCGGATTGCTTATCTTGATAAGTCATGATGATCTTGATTTGTATTCAAATAAATATAGACTCAGGAATGCGGATATAAAAAGCGAAAGTGACAGCGGGTGATAAATAATAAGTCTTGACAGTTGAATGAATGACAATAATAATATGTTTATTTCTCGGCGTCCGAGTAATTTATACCAATGAGTGAATACATTCGCGATACATATCTGCCTTGCTCTAGCGCATGAACTGGCGGTAGGTTAATTATTTATATTTGGAGATGGCTAGCCAATTCGCAGACGTTGTAAATAGTAAATATTGTTGTTGTTCATAGTGTGTGACAATCATTGAATTCTTCATCGGTCATTGCCCCTGTATGTTTACTATCTGACAATAATTAATTTCATTTAATTGTGTTTAACAATTCACTTATTCATTTTGACAATTATTTATTTATTTATTTATTTAGGTAGGTATTCCTACAGTAGAAATGCATTATTTTATAAAATAAATTTTTTATCAGTTAATATTTTCCTGTTTATTTCTGAATAATTTTATTTTATGTGATATTTCAAGAAAATATTAGTTATCACAAAAAATATTTAAATGCTCAAAGATGAAGTACTTACGCAAAATAGCAATAAAAGTCTGCATTAACCGATCACCATTTGCAATCGATTTTGATGATGGGAAGTACTAACTTCGAACCCCAGTTTGATGAAATGTTATCTCAGAAAAAGCAATTACATTAATCTCATTAGTATAACTTATTATAATATTATTATGTTACATTTGTTGTTCAATACTACGAACATTTTTCCTGTTTCTATAATACCTTAATCAATTAATATTAATATTTCATTCGTTTTTTTGTGTGTCAGCAAAATGTGCATAAATATTATCACCACCTAATAAAAAAGGTAAAAGGTTTTTTTTTCTATATAAGTAGAATTATCTATATAAATATCCTCGAGTTTGATTCATAGCCCGCCGAGCCTAAACGTTTTAAGATCTTTGTAAAAAAAGTTTGCCGACCCCTGGTCTAATTGAATGCATCCATATAAAACGAATTTCGATAATTTAACACATGTAGAAATAAAAGTGTGAATATTATTATCACGATTCACAATAAAATAAAATATATTTGTTGAGTTAAAAAATGGATGCTATTTAAATGCACATAATCTATGTAACCAGGCATCCAACTCAACGATGATAATTATGTTGTAGTGTTGTCAAGTGTAAAATTTTTAGAGAACTAGAATCATAGGATAGTGTATAAGATGATTTTGTACTGAAAATGAAGCAATTTAGATTTTTTAAGTCCAGAAATGAGTAATGTAACTGCAATATGAGATCATTTTGTCAAAAAGTTAGTTACGTATGAAAATTTTCTATCTTCAAGTAGCAAATTAGTTTTAAATATTTTTGTCCTTTCATCATACGGTTATATCAATTCTCTTAGTTAATGAGCTTTAAAAAGAACAATACAAATTTTAATTTTATACATCGTACATTAGTTCTTGATAATGAAGCATAACTGATAAAAAAAATGTACCGATTATATTGCCTGCACTCGTTCTAAGAGTGTTCGTCAGTATATCAAATTTAATTATTTTCATTTTTTTTAAATACTTAAGAAAAAAACCAGACTACCTTGCTTTGTTTACGGATTTCCAGAATAATTTGTAAATATGGTATATTACTCGTTATAGGAAAGTCCCATAGATGCACTAAGTAAGCAATTTAGATTTTAATAAAATTCAGTGTAAAATTTATTTATTTTTATTTATATAAATAAACGGTATCTTATTAAAAAGAGCCAATAGTGAGTGCTACAAATAAATCAAGATATTTTCAGTTCCTTTCAGTAATCAAACCAGAAACCTTTTAGACGAAAGTCAGTTTTCTACTACTTTCGTCATTTTCTTTCTTTTCTTTAGTCATTTTCTTTCATTATAAAACTAATAAAATACACATCTTAGGTAACGTAAAAACAAAGATAATATCCCATATACTTATCCTGAATACTGACTTAAAAATCACGCAGGGCCACCATACATTACGCAACCTGACGGTTTGACTTGACAGTCCGTCAAGCTGCGAAATTTATGCAAGCTTTGCGTGATTGAAACATTATTTAAGATTCGGTTGAATAAATCGATGTATTTACTTAGTTAATTATTTTTTTTCAAATAGAGAAGGTCAACTGTACTTTTGACGCTCAATATCCCCGTGGCTTGTGATACATTTTTAATTCGGTTTATTCATTCACGTATCGTGTTGCCATTATGCAGTACATATGCAATTCACACATGCAAACTTTTGTATAAAATACTGCAGTAAACGACTATTTCTCTACACGACTAATGCCTCAGTCCGCTCCTCCATTATCTTTTCTATAGTGTTTGTGTTTAGTGTTTCATGAACGTTTGCCGGCGACCGTGGTAAAACATTCATCTAGGTTAATGGAAATGCGAAACGTTCCAGAAATCTATAGTTGGTTTTCATAAAATACTCGATTCGTTTTTATTTATTCACATAACACAATTTGTTCATTAAGAACACATTTGATACAAAAATTGTCGAAGCTTTTTCAAAAGAATTGATTATCCAATTTGCGTTGCAATGTTTAAAGTTATTTTTGCGACAATATGAAACTTATTGTTATCTTTGTGCATTTTTTATTTACGGATTGATCCATGTTAAATAAAACATCGATAGTAAAATTATTTTTGTGTTAAATAATCGATTTTCAAAATCACAAAAAATATCAAGCTATAAGCAATTCAAGCAAAAAATATCAAGCTATCAAATGACTGAATAATTACAATTTAACTAATATATAAAAGCGCATAGTTTAAAAAAGCAAAAAATAAAAGCCTTTTGGTCAATATATTTGTTTTTTTTTCATAAGTTTAAATTAGTGATCATTTTTACAATGGATAAATGTAAAATAATTTAATTAAAAAAATTAAGTATGATTTTATGACGTGTTTGACTTTAGAGTACTTATTTTACAACACAATTTTATTGTAAAATATTCAATCGGAATTCGAGGTAAGCTAAATAATTAATACTGTAATAAATGTAAAAATATTTATTGGATCTCTATTTTGACACAAATATTTCGAATAAGTAGGTATCCATTAACTGTGCTTTTTAGACAATACGTTTTTATTTTCAAAATTGCAGTTACAAAACCATAAAATTACAAAACTGGCAACATTTTTTCAACTTGTTACAATCAATTTTTTCATCCAATACAAAAATATATGATTCAATTTTTTTTCAACAATACGTAGTTCATAATTGTTTTAGTGTTAAAATTTAAATATTTTGTGCCCAATAAAATATCAAACTCGATGAAAAACCTTCAAGAAAGGAAACGTTTCTCGGTTTTATTTTTAACGTATTTATTTGTAAAACACTTTAATGTAAAAAATCTGACGGGCTTAGTGTCAGGCAGCAATCTGTGAAAATGTGAAATAAAAAATTTACGTTTATGGTATAACATGATAAATATCACATTTTTGTTCTCTTTGATATTTTTGGTGTTAAGAATGCTAATTATTTTTTATTTATTTATTTAAGGATATAACTAAATCATTAACCGTGGAATTGAATGTGATTTCAATCAACATTTTAGGATTTCCAATCACCGTTTTAGGAAAATAAGTTTTTTGAATTAAAATTTTTGAGAAAGGTAACAAAGTTGACGTTGAAAATTACAAACCAATCTGCTTGCAATCCACAGAGTCAAATACAGGGTGCGTTTTATGTTCCAGGCCGATTTTGTTTGGGCACTATTTTGATTTGACTGTCATTTGTCAGTTCATATTTGACAGTCGTGGAGAGTCGTCGATAACAATTTATTATGGAGCATCTAACTCCACAACAACGTGTTGAAGTTATTAAAACATTTTATTTAAATAATTGTTGAATTGTGAATACGCGAAGAAAATTGCGTGTTTTTTTTTGTTTAAATCATGTGCACAGGCAAGTCAACTATTCAGCGTGTAATGAATAATTTTGAAAATTTGTATACACTGGCAGATAAAGTAAAGTCTGGGCGACAACGTAGCCAACGTACGCCAGAAAAGATTGATGCAGTGAGGCAGAGTGCTGGTGAACGTCCGTGCACCTCTCATCGACGCCGTGCATAAGAATTGGGAATGTCTCCATCATGTTTGTTAAAAATGAACAAAAAAGATTTGCATTTTTATCCGTATAAAATTAAATTGACACAAGAGCTACAGGAAAATGACCATTGAGATTGCAGTGCTCGGATTTTATAGGTTGATATAAACCAGGGGGAGCCAACCTTTTGCATATCATGCACCAATTTTTTCACAGACGAGTTCAGATGCGCCATACAACTCAAGCACTTTTTTTTACCTTCTTACGTTCACGTTTGGGGTTGTAAAATAGGGATAGGGGTAGGATCTGCTTAGCTTAGGGGAGGAAAAGGAATAACTCAATCACGCAATTCAATTAATTAATTTACCCCATTTCAAAAGACACACGTTTATTGGAGCACCAATCTACAATAGTCAGAAATGATCTCTTGGACGAGAGTGTGATCGCTGTCGTGGACCCCACTGATGGTGCTACAGCTGCCGGAGAGTCTCGTTTGGTGAAGATAACTCTGGACCACAGTTGTTGGATGTGGTGAGAGAGAGAAAGCTCTGAGCGAGATGAAGCACTGAGAGCGAGATCAGCTTGGAACTTGGAGTTGTCGGTTTTCTCTACTCACTAGGAGTCCTGGCATATGCTTAATAATCTTTTAAATAAAAGTATGCTTATAGACATAATTAACATTTTTAAATTATTTAATTATAGTATGAAAAACAATATCTATTACAGCACATAAACATTACTTACCTTTATTGAAACTTTTGAGCCTGTTTGGATTTTGCTAGTCTTTTAATGTTTAGTTTGACTGAGAGCACTTTGGTGTGGAAAATATGAAGATGGATTCAGTTATGACGCCTATTTTAAAAGAATAAGTAGGCGCAAGGATGCAATGTGCCACTTGTAATCATCCAATGCGCCACGTTTGGCGCATACGCCACGGTTTGGCCACCCCTGGTATAGACGATCACCTTTTTGGCAAAAAAACATCATGGGCGACGAGGCACATTTCGATTTGGTTGGCTTTGTTAATAAACAGAATCGCCGCTATTGGGGCACTGAAAATCCTTAATTGATACACCGACGACCACTACACCCTCGTAGAGTGACTGTATGGTGCGCCATTTGGGCCGGCGGCATCATTGGGCCATATTTCTTTAAATTGCAATGCTGTAACAGTTACTGGTGATCGCTATCGTGATATATTGGTAAACTTTATTGTGCCCGAATTGGATCAATTGGGCCTACAGCACATGTGGTTCCAACAGGACAGTGCCACATCAAACACCTCGTGCCACGATGCAAATTTTGCGATAAATTTTTCCCGGCCGAATAATATCAAAAAGTGATGATATCGACTGGCCCCTACGATCCCCTGATTTGACCGCCCCCGAATATTTCCTATGGGGATACTTGAAGGGAAAGGTGTACACCAACAAACCAACTACAATTCCGATGCTTAAGGACAACATCCGAAAAAAAATGCTGAAATAACGCCAGAAGTCTGCGAGAATGTTATGAAAAATATGCTTGAAAGAGTTCTCGTTTGCGCCATGGCCAGAGGCGGCTACTTGACCGATATTATATTCCATACATAATGGTAAAGACCATGTAATCAATCAATTAAGTATAGATTATAAAATTGTTTCATTTAAAAGTTATTAAAAAAAAACATCGGCCTGGAATATAAAAATCACCTTGTATGTTTAATTATTTCGTTTGAGATACGATAGAACATGCGTAGAAGTTGACTGTGTCCAATTCGTACGGATTCGTAGCTAGAACTTGGTTCAGTTTGATCCAGTATGTAAATTGCATTACGACTGCGTTTGAGAGTAGAATCCAAATGGATTATAATATATATACATGGTAAGGCTTTGGACATAGTTTTCCCCAATGTTCCAATTAATAAATTGAGAGCATTGTGTGTCAGAAAACTCATTGAAATGTCAAAAAAGTTATCGAACTTGTGGCGTTGAGATTTTATAAATTTCATCTAGTTTATTTTGGGAAGTGGAGTACTCCAATGATCCTATTTCGGTCCGATGCTCTTCACATTGTTCATAAATTATATAATATTGTTCTTCGGGATGTTGAGTTACTCATTTTTTATGACGTATAAGTTTTAAACGCTTGTAGTCCATAATTTCTATAATTCTATAAAATCTATGTTGAAAAAATAAAACAACGATTGACCAATGCCAAATCTTACGATTTAGGAAAATTGTCAACAATCATGGCTTTGGAAAATTATCAACAATCTAAATGTAAAAGCCAATTAGCTTAATGTCGCGATCATCCACGGCTTCTTGTTTGTCGTATACTGAACAAGTATTTTTACATGTTTAAAAAAGGCGTTCTTCCCGATAACGAATTACAGTTTTTCAGATCCATCCAAATTGCAAGCTACCGTTATTACTCGTATTATCCTCTCATTAGAATTATTATCATCATAACACTGTCGTCCTTTGAACGACAAAGTTTTATCAAGTAGATCGACCCTATTGCGTCGGCGTTAATCCTTCCTTCCCTGTAATGTGTAACTAGTACACATTGCTTCTAAAAACTTTAATATATCTATAAATATAGTAAATACTGGATTCAGATGTTAGGTATTCCTCCGTAATACATTTACGCATTGAATGAAAAAAATAATATTAAAAATAATTGACTTATCGACCACATCAGAAATATTTTGTGAAAATCAGGAATAAATTCACCAATACAATCAAACGTATGCCAGTGTGCGACGTATGTATATTAATTCTAAAAAACCGCTATGGGCGAGGAAGCGACGCTATTCACGTCTCACTCTCACTCTACTTCGTTATATGGGAACGCAAGAAATAGAATCTCAGTTCGCTCGCTTCAGTAGCTCTCGGGCATTCGTTTGAGGTGGTCTCTTCGCCCGTTTTGTGAGCGTTGGCCTATGGTTTTTCATGTTTTCAGCAATTACATTTCAATTTTTATCACTTTTGACTTCAAATTTAATTAATTTAAACGATTGGCTATGAATATTCTTCTTTTTTCGATTTTAAATCGTTCATTTTTACATGTGTATTGAATACACAGCACCGGAACGCGCGGATTTTTTTAGCACAGGAAGAGAAAGGTTAAAGACGTTTCTCGCGCTATATTTTTTTAAGTACTGTTGGGAATGTAGACTGCAGCTAATCCGATGCTATAATCAGCGAAATTTAATTGAGACTTGACCTAGTTTATTTGAACTAAACAAATAATGCAGGTTCCGAATCTTCGCGTTTGATTGTTCTCGTCCGTTTCCTACCCGGCTCGAATATACTGTGCCCAAACATAGCAATTGGTTGGTCTTGGCTGATTTGAGGTACTTGAAGCGAAATAGTACTTTGTTCATGCCTTGATTTTTTTTATTGTAGAGCTCAGGGAGTAAATCTACGGATTTTTTTTTATTAAATATAAAACTCACCACTTGATACATGTCACTTACTTTAGAACATACTGTTAATAAGTAAGTGGTATATTTTTTTAATTTATTTGATAGAGTTATCTATGATACACACATTTTTAAAGGCTATATATATAACATATCCATACACGAATTTATTACTTAAGAACTACGAGGGTCATCTAGAAAGTAAGGTTACAAGGGATCCTGAGGCCGGTAGAATTTTTTGTTTCGAAGTTGGCGTTTAGCAAGTATCCTGTGAATTTCAATTAAATACAAGCATTTTTCGATTCTACATAAATGTTGTAACCTTACTTTCTGGATGACCCTCGTAATATAATTTTTATATTATAACTATAAGCAAACTTAATTTTAAATTCTAGCATGACATCTTTATTTTTTTATAATCTTAATATTTAATTTCTTATAAATAGTCAACACCTACATACTGACTTATAATTACATAATATTTTTTACAAATAATTATTTAACACGTACATGTTCACTCAGGCTACTTGCTTATCATTAATTCACTCATACCTTGATCCTCCCTTCTAATACTGCAGGTAGACTAGTCATGCAACAGTTAATGCTTCGGAAGCCTATACGTAAGCGATATTTTTGTGACTATTTTTTATAATCACATGTCTGTCTAGTTAATAGAAAGCTGAGTTATAAACAGTAAAAAAATAATGATGACCCAGTGCCCGGTATCTTTTTGTACCTCTGAGATGTAAAATCTTTTTATGTTGTGTTTTTGTTTTATTTCAAAAGAAAATAAATGTAGGAAATCACGAAACGTTTTGTCTCAACAAGAATATTTTTTCAAGGCAACCGATTTTTCGTATTCATCATTTTCATGTCAAACGATTTTCATTCTATTTGTGTAATTCATTACTGGTACGGCTGCAAAGGCTGGATGTCAGTATGGACTTGATGAGAAAACTTACACTAAATACACATATGTTTAAAACTATCTGAAGCAAAATATTTTTTATTCAGTAACGTTTTCGCGAATGTTTGGCAAGTGGTTTATTGAATCGTTTAGATTTCTTTATGGGCTGGTTTTATTATTCCGAAAACAAGAATTTTTAATTTATATATATTTTTATATAAAAAAGGACACACGAATATTTAAACTTTCATTTATATATTTTTGATAATAGCAATAATATTGATGTCAGGTGTTTTTTTACCTTGGTTAATCGAATCGTTTAGATTTATTTGTGGGCTGATTTTATTATTCCGAAAACAAGAATATTCTATTTAGTATATTATATTTTTATGTCAAAAAGGTCACATTAATTATTAAAACCTTCATTTATATAATATATTTTTGATAATAGCAATAATATTGATGTCAGGTGTTTACCTTGAAAAACTATGCGGTGTAAAAATAAAGAAGAAGAATTTACTATCTTAGTTTTATTGTTTATTACAAGTTTATTGTTTATTTAAGTTTGACAGTTGTGGTTGACAGACAAAGATATTTCGTTAAAAATGCGAATATTTGCAAGGAAACTAGACAAACAACCCATAGTAAGTTGTAACAATCTAGGATTTTGATTTTTCTACAATTTATTATCAAAATATGATTCTTATGCTTTGTTAAGAATAACTTTGTTTCGAGTATACTGTACCACAGGCTTGGGTAAATATTTTGACTGAAGGGCCGCAACATAAAAACTGGATGCAAAATAAAATATATATTTTTTTGTCAACGCAATTTATCATGCTTATAAAAATTATATAGCCAAAATAAAAAAGTGTGAACACAGAGGTTTGAGTGATGGTGTATTGTTGAGTTCTGCCTGTGTACAGGATGGCCCAAAAGTCACTGCTCCATTTTAAAAGAAAATAACTTTTTTATTTCTTAATAATTCACATTTATTCTTTTATAAAAAGAAAACACACTTCTTAAAAATAAATTTTCTTTAGTTTTGAAAATTACATCCTTTATATAACTGCCATTTTGGGCGACGAAGCCCACTTCCACCTAAACGGATTTGTTAATAAACAAAATATGCGATTTTGAGGGACAGAAAATCCAACAATAGTCCACCAACGTAGTCTGCACCCCGTAAAAGTAACGGTTTAGTGTGGTGTAAATGCGGAAAGAGTTCTTGGACCTTATTTCTTTGAAGATGAGGCAGAAAACGCACTAACCGTCAATGGCGATAGGTATCGAGAAATGCTAGAGAATTTCGTGCGTCCTGCAGTCGAGGACACACCAGAGGTATGGTGGCATCAAGATGGTGCTACTGCTCATAGAGCTCACCCGACAATTGAACTCTTAAGACAAATTTTTGGAAAAAGGATAATTTCGCGAAACTCTTATCAAATGGCCGTCACGCTCACCTGACTTAACTGTTCCAGACTTCTTTATATGGGGGTATTTGAAAGATAGAGTATACCGTAACAATCCTCGAACCATTCAACAATTGAAGGCCAACATCCATGAAGAAATTGAAGAAATAAACCAAGAAACATTACGACAGGTGATGGTTCACGCCTTGGAAAGAGCGCGTCAGTGTGAAGAGCAAAATGGTGGTTATTTAAAGGATGTAATTTTCAAAACTAAATAAAATTTATTTTCAAGAAGGTTGTTTTCTGTTTATAAAAGAATAAATGTGAATTATTAAGAAATAAAAAAGTTATATATAAACTCATAGTAATATAGACAGCTGTGCATCATACACGGTTGCACATAATGAGGCTCGGGGTAAAAAACATGATTTTTCAGTAGATGCAGGTTATAATTTAAAATTTATATGATAAAATAAAATAATTTGCCAATATATAATAAATAAAAATTAGTTATACCTTGCAGCACAGGCCACATTTTAATACGAGGTGACCTACGTGTCACCATTTATCCAGGGCTGCTTTAGATAGAACGAGCTGTTGACAGCTTTCCAGAAACATGCATACATCCCATTATCTCATGCTACTTTGGAGTCTAGTAGGGAGAGTGGACAGATCTCCATGTCTTTCTATCCATGCACACAATCTCGCCTCACCTATTTCTCATACCTCTTACCTTTCCTTTAGTTAAAATTTCCCCAACTTTCATCTCGTACTCTTTCCTCGGTCTACCTCTTCCTTATTCTCTCAATTTTTATTTCTTAATTCTACTTATATCATCCATCTCTAACAAACAGTTATTCTTAGTTCACTCGAGGTTAAAATAAATGTTTTTGGGTAGAAACAGGTTATAGATAAAAATATATAAAAATTTATATAAACAATACAAAAACAAATAGATAATGTAAATAAAAAAAGTGATAGGTTGCAAGCCACATTCAAATATGAGATGTCCCGTATATGGCCTTGGGGTCATAATTTACTCAGGGTTACCATACCGCATACCATTTAAATTGATTTTCAATTTTGATTTTTCGATAAGTCATCATTTTTATTTTTTCCTGAAGACAGTTTTGGAAAATAGTAGTGTTGGGAATGCATCTGCAGTGGATGAAGATCCGGACCAGTGGGAACAAAGCTTTATGTTACGACAAGACTCTGGAGGTGGCATCAAAAAGTAAGTGAAAATATCTTAATTGTATCTATGAAATTACGTACACATTTCTTACCATGTCAAAATCTAAATTTACTAATACAGACAGTTACTCAATAATGTTCACTCAACTTTTTTATATAGGGTCTTTCAAATTGAGCGGTTTTTTAAATTCTTGAGAATTGAGAATTATTGTATCTATTGTAATCTCCGAAAACGGTGATGTTAATTGGCCACGAAGATCATGTAATCTGACACCGTTGGACTATTTTCTCTGGGGTTACGTGAAAATCCAGGTCTATAAGAATAATCCCCAATCAATTCCTTAGCTGAAGGACGAAATTATTCACGTTATTGGTGAGTTAGAACTGCAATTATGCCAAAATGTCATAGAAAATTTTGACAAAAGAGTGGTCATCTGTGGAGCTGCAAGAGGGGGACATTTGGTGGATATTGTTTATTGTGTTTAATTGGCATACATTATACTTCAATGACCAATAAAAAGTTTTTTGAAATCAAAGCAAATTGTGTGTTTTATTCAAAAGTAAAAAAAAAATTAAGTAAAAAAACCGCTCAATTTGAAAGACCCTATATATTTTTTTATAATGTTTTCTATGAAACAAATTGGGTTGATTGACTTTCTTCGACACAATTTTATTGTATAACGAGAGCTATTTTTTTTTCTGTCAAGTGAGACTATATTTCATATTATACACTGATATATTTTTTCAAGTCCTTTTAGAATCACAAATACTATGAATAATCATTAATTTGACGCATTATTTATGTGTTTTGCAACCTGTCGCCACCGGGAGATGTCATCATATACTCTTCTAATAAAAGTAAAGACGTCTCCTGAATTTAATAATTTTACAGGAACGCCAACGTTTCATTCTAAGGTTTACTAGGGTTTAGTGATGATGCTTCTCGAATTATATAAATAAATCAGTGATCCCCAAAGTGGTGGTCTGTGGACCACCAGTGGTCCACAGAGAAATGTGGACATTATTTGCATTTTTTAATCCACAGCAAACCATCCCGGAAAAATAAGTGACTTGCACGGATCCTAAAATGGTTCGAAGCATATATTGCTATCTCTACCCAACCAATAATACATGTAGTGCTGTTTCAATATCATGTGTATTTTTCTATCTAGTCTTTTTGTATATATCTGTCGTATTCTTACAATATCGGATCAAAAAATCAGATTGTTTATCGTGAAATTATAATTTTTATGAAGAATACATTCTACGATTTTTTCACAAAATTGTATTTAAATGTAAAAGTATTTTATCTACAAATATGTAAAATTTGAAATTGATATACAGCCTATTAAGTGAGATATAAATTTTTTAAGTTCCTCTTACCACGAATGTTACATTATGATTACGGTAAGGTTAATAAAGCTTTTATAATTTGGTTACAATTAATATTTTTATTTTATTAACTAGGTATATGTTATGTGTTCTTTGATAACTTTTTTCTAAATATATTTAACACTAAAAAATCCTATTAGTGGTCCGTGGGATTTAAAATTATGAATTTAGTGGTCTGTGAGGTCCTAAAGTTTGGCGACCGCTGATATAGATGATAAGTTACTATACTCGTAGGTATTAAAATAAGTTGTTAAATGTTGTACTCTAGAGAATAAGACACCATATCTATTTTTATCGACATTCACTTTTTCAATGTGACATCGATTTATTTTTAATTTTCAATAGTATTACAATGTTTGACTTTTTTGAAAAAAATTAATGAAGATTATATTATCTTTTATTATCAATATAATCCAAAAAAATCTGACATGTTAGATGAAATTGGATGTTTACAAAATAATAAAATAAATAAACATTATTTATTGTTTATTTTTACTCTCCTATAAAATTACCTTAATGGATATGGTGTCTTGTGCCTCTGGGTTACAGAATTAAAAATTATCTCTGAAATACAATTAGGATTTTCTAATGAGCTGAATAGTGTCAATTTATCAGTTAAAGGAATAAGGAAACGTGTTTTAAAATGATAAGCCAATTTAGTAGGAGTTGAAATCATCACGAGTCAGAAATAATATGAGTAGTCATTGTCTGTGAGGTTATCCTTTATTTGACCTTATGGAATCATATTTGATTTGTTTCACACTTTTATTGGGTCATTTACAAATTGTTGGTGTTATCCATTGAAACTAATGTTACAAATAGTAGATTAAGATATTTTTTTATTTATTTTTATTATATATAAAACCTTAAAAAACATTAGTTATATATGAGATCAATTTACAACCTTTTAAAGCAGCATTTCCCTAAGCTTTTTATCATAAAATACTGAATAATGTTAATTTAATCGTAAATATATTTTATTGTTTGTACATTTCCTTGTTAAGTCCCAGAAAAAGATATACCAATAATTTTCTTTTTGATAATTAAAATATGACATTGTTTACTGAAAAAAAAAAGAATCATAATATTGGATTTCTTAAAACATATTGAAAATAACGGTTTTTTATTTTTAAACAGTGTTTTTTTTTTGTAAAATTAGATAGCTGTGAATATAAATCATTATTAAAATCAATATATTGGACTTTGTACATAACTTTCAAAATAATATTATGTTGAAATTTCCTAATTGTAAGTCGTATGACAGTTGAGATTTGTTCAAATCACATTTAAGTTTTGTCATTTTTGCTATAGTGGCTCAAAAATTTTTTCTGTAAATTTTTTCTTCCTTTTATGGATTTAGGATATTTTGATTTCTTTTCTACGATAAGTGTAATGTTTCATTTTTCGGAATCATTTACTTTTTGGGCCTTCTTTTGATACGACATTATAAATTATGAGATTATTGAATTATTTATAATCTAACAAAATACCTTTCCTCATGTATGAAGTCATTATCTGATAAAAGATATTGAGTTTTGAAGTTCATAATATTGTGTCATATTGTTGTTCGAGTATATTGTCATATTCTGAATCATGGTTTGTTGCTTATCAATAATATCTATTTATCTAATATTATATTTTCTTTCTTTTCAACACAAATTCATTGAAATAAAAGTAAAAAATAATTTATACCAAACTGACTCTGTGATCTATTTTTCTATATTAAATTTTTTTTGCAATAGTAACGTTGCAAAATATCAAATCGATATAACACATTGATCAATAAGTCCCGGGATTAACCAACAGATGGCGCCTCTAATAAAATACCATTCTCAGTTAGTACCAACCTTTAGAAGTTACGTGTCAAACTTTCATGACATTCCGACATTGTGTCATTGAGTTACAGTGGTTTTAGTGACGTTACTTTTGCTATTTTCAAAACAATGGAAAAAACCGAATTTCGCGTGTTGATAAAATATTGCTTTTTAATGGGAAAAAATACCGTTCAAACTCAGCGATGGCTTGAAAAGTGTTATCCGGGCTCTGCTCCGTCGAAAACAACCATTTGTCGGTGGTATGCTGATTTCAAACGCCCAAATGAGGCTGTTACAACAGAAAACATTTAAAAAAAACTCAAAATCGTAATGGAAAATCGCAAAGTAAAGTTGCATGAGATAGCTGACATCCTGAAGATATCATTTGGTAGGGTTTACACTATTTTGCATGAACATTTGGTCATGAAAAAGCTTTTTTCGAAATGGGTGCCGCGTTTCCTCACAATGGAACAGAAACAACAACGCATCGATGATTCAGAGCGCTGTTTACGCGAAATAAACAGGAGTTTTTGCGTCGGTATGTGACAATGGATGAAACTTGGATCCACCACTATACTCCGGAATCAAATCGGCAGTCAGCTGAGTGGAGAGCAGCCGGTGAAAGTCGTCCGAAGCGAACAAAAATTAAAAGTCGGCCGGGAAGGTTATAGCCTCCATATTTTGGGATGTGCATGGTATAATATTCATCGATCACCTTGAAAAGGGAAAAACCATCAATAGCGAATATTACATAGCGTTACTGGAGCGTTTGAAGGCAGAAATTGCAAATAAACGGCCCCATATAAAGAAGAAAAAAGTTCTCTTTCATCAAGACAATGCACCGTGTCACAAATCGATGGTAATGATGGCCTAATTGCATGAGTTGAATTTCGAATTGCTTCCGCACCCACCGTATTCTCCAGATTTGGCCCCCAGCGACTATTGGATGTTCGCAGACCTCAAAAAGATGCTCCAGGGAAAGAGATTTGGCTCCAATGAAGAAGTGATTGCCAAAATTAACGCCTATTTTGAAACCAAAGATAAATCGTTCTACACGGCTAGCATAGAAAAGTTAGGAAAGCGTTGGAATGAATGTATCGCTCTTGAAGGAGACTATGTTGATCAATAAAGAAGAATTTTGGCAAACAAATGTTGTTTTAGTAGTTAGTCCCGGGACTTATTGACCGATGTGTTAATGTTTATTTTTTTCTTTTAGATTAACTCACTGATTTTAGTGCGTCAAGTGAAATAAACATTCGGCATAATTCCTGTACTAAAGAAACATATCATTCTAGTACAAATAAATTGATTTTTTTTGGATTTTGGAGCTGAATTTTTTGTTAAATTGTTTTTTTGAATCTCTCGTTAATTTAATTAATTCTGCATCTGAATATATAAACAGCTTTTAACATTGAACTGAGACGTGGAAATATTTTTAAAAGTTTTCTTTGGAAAAACTTTTAATCAATTCATTCAATTTTTCTTGATTTCTATTCAATTAGTAAAATCCTTCATCTAAAATCATATTGCAATAAAAATAAAAGACAATTTACAGTTCAAATGGTTCTGAAAAAGCTTAGATAATAGAGTAGGTTCCACATATAATATACTGCTTTGATCAAAAAGTTTTAGGACTTTATTCATAAAATCGAAAATACAAGTTTATTCATCAAAATCGATATGGTCACCTTCAAAGTACTCCCCATCAACTGCAACGCACTTACACCAGCGCTTGATCCAATCCTCGAAACACCGCTGGTACTCAATTTTCGGTATATCCATCAGAGCCGTCTTCGATTTTTCCATGACATCCTCTCGGGTGCTGTAACGCGTTCCGCGAAGCGGTTTTTTAAGTCGGTTGAACAGGAAAAAGTCGCAGGGAGCCAGATCAGGTGACTTCGAAGGCTGCTGGATAGTAGTCGTGTTGTTTTTGGTAAAAAATTCATAGAAATCATGTCTTTCGCGATTTCAACGCAGTCCTTTTTTTGCATGAAATTGGGGTCTTTCGGCACCAGTTTTGCAGCGACACGTCTGAGGCCCAAATCACTAACCAAAATGTCTTGAGCGGATCTATAAGCGATGTTCAAGTCCTCTGCCAGCTCTCTGATGGTCAATTTGCGGTTTTCGGCCAATATTTCTTTGATTTTATCGATGTTTTCATCGGTTTTCGACTGCCACTTCGTTCGTCATCCTCGACCGACTCATGACCACTTCTGAAGCGTTCGTGCCACCGAAAAACACTTATCCAACATTTCCAAAGTGTGTGGACCGTTAAATCCGTTTTTCACACAGAATTTAATGAAAACTCGTTGATGCCATTTTCAAACTTGTAAAAAATCGAAAACACGCACAAAGGTACATGTACTCAGTACAGCGTAACTTTTACAAATATCAAGCTATGACGCTGAAATTTGGAGGGAAGTGTCAATGATAGATGTGGTAACCTAACAAAAAAAATAATTCCAATCGGGTGACTGACAGCGCCACACGGTGGCCGGTCCTAAAACTTTCTGATCAAGGTAGTATATCCTCTTTCCATTGCTAAGCTGTAGTAAGATATTAATGAAGCTAAAGGTTATAAACATTGAGGATCCATTGTTAAGCTGTAGTAAGATATTAATGAAGGTAAAGGTTATAAACATTGAGGAATATGAGCAACACTCAACCATGATCGAGGATTAAACAAAGTTTTTACAATCCCTAGTCAATTTCCTACTACTTGTATTTTTCTCTAATTGATTATATAAATGTGATGACAAATTATAATAAACATGGTTTTGATGATAAGTATCTATTGTATCAGTATCTTGATGACCAGTTATTGATTTTTGATTCTAAGTTAAATCGTTCCTTCACGCAAGATTCAGATTTGATTATACTATTTGATTGATAATTGAAGATGTGTAATTAAAATATATTTTTATTTTAGATGGGGCACAGACAATTGGTGTAGGCCATCTTGCATTCCTATATCAGTCATTTTGATCCTTATAGTGTTGGTAGTTTTAGTTCCTCTTTTGGAGCACACAAATGTAGTGGCAAATATTGTGTTAAGACAAAGATATCCTTTAGAATGTTCGGAACAATGCAGGTATATATTCATTTCTTATTAACAATCTAAATATAAATTTCTATTTCAATCTAATAAATCTGTTATTATTATTATTGAGTCGGGAATTTCTGGTGTAGCTGTTTTTCAAAAAAGCTTTTAATACTTTAGATATCATCAATTTAGTTATTTTTTGGAAGCTTTACTTTTTTTTTATATTTCATGTAATAATAATAAAAGAATAATTTATATAGCACCATTTAGAGAGAAAAATCTCCTCAAGGGCGCTCTAACTCAGGATTCAAACTCACTATTCTTGACAGATTTAAAATATTACAAAATAATAATATATATAACTTTGAGCGTAAGGGTAGAAAGGATATAATTTTCAAACTACATTTCGCAATGTAATAAATAGCCTCTATACAAGGGACATATAATTGGGGACCATAATTGTAGCTGATTTGATGGTTTAAAATTCAAAAATAAAATATTTTGGTGTTTAATAAAATTATAGATATAACTAAAATAATTTTGGGCCTTAAAAGAATATTTAAAAAATTAATGCACAAACATAGATGGTGAATTGAAAAGTTTGCGACTTGACTAAGACAAAAATGGGAAATTTTAGTATGCGGTATATTGGTTTGCTAGGATATGTCGCCTAACTTACGACATAGCTCTAAGCATCAAGCGAGGCTTCTTCCTGTGTGGCCGAGGCCTTAGTTTCTAACCCGATGACTTAATACTCTAGATTAGATAACCACCATAACATTGAATTAAATAAAATCAGATATAAATAAATCATTAAAACCTTTATTGTAGGGTTTCATTAGTAGAAAGTATTCCTGAAGGACTTATATTTCCTCCAAATGCCACAAAAAATTTAGACACTCAAAAGACTTGGCTGCAGCTTGTTGACTCAGCCACTAAATCTATAGATATCGCATCCCTGTATTGGACTCTAAGAGAAAATGAAACATATCCACATAGTTCTTCCATGAAGGTAAATATGTTTATAATATATCATATATCGAAATATTTAAAATTGTGATTAAAAAATATATTCAAATAATCAAGATTAAAAAAATAGTGATTATTTGCTTTTTGGTTACTCTCATTATATATTTTAAATTTTTTTATCACTGTCAAAAAATAAGGCAGCCACAATATTGGGTTGTATAAGAGATGTGACCAGGAAAAACAAAACATTGATAGCAAAGTTTAAATATATAAGACCTGTGTCAGGTCGATCATAACTTATAATTTTGACCAAAGTCGACACAACTAGAATAAAGAGCCTTCTTTGAACATCCTAGATGGGAATATTACGATTGTGGGAAAATCTGTCAGAAATAGGATCAGAAACTCTCACATTCGATAGATCTGCAACACAAAAGATATTGTCAGATGGAGCTGGAAGGGAAGGCAGTACTGGCTTTACCATGTGGATAGGATCAGCAGAGACAGGCTCCCATATGTAGCAGCACACGAGATTCCCACAGGACATTGCATGTCAGGAAGGTTACTTTAAAAGTGAGACATCTTGTCCTTGCCTCCCAAGAATTATTTTCACAACAGCAGAGCCAATATCTCCACCAAGATAAAGAAGACTCATACTTTGATTAAACATAAGTAAAATATCATGAAACCATTTTGTTTTTCATTATTTTTCTTATTTCTTTTTGCTTTATCTTATTACATTTATTTTAAATCTTGGTTGAGAGAGACAATATTTTATATGTATAAATATATTTTATTATGTTAAAATTATTATAAATATTCATTTTTAAAATATTTTCATCCAGGGTGAGGAAGTTTTTCAAGCCCTATACCAAGCTGGAATCAAAAGAGAAATTGCAATCAGAATTGCACAAAGCGCACCAACTAAGAGTAATCCAAACACAGATACTGAATTTTTAGCTAAGAAAAAAGCTGCACAGGTAATTTATTTATTTTTCAGAAATTTATTTAAAAAAATAATATGTATTTTTTACAAGATGAGACCCTGTATTATTTATTATATCATAAAAAATATTATCAATTCTACTTATATTTGCATTTATTATTATCAATATCAGTTTGTTACTAACCACACCTCTCTAAATGATTTCCATTTTACAGACTTTTTGCCTTTATATATCAGAATTTTACTGATAGAGATAAAATAAAATGTCTCTTGAAAGCTTTCATTAAAAACATAATGAGTTCATTTTTAATCGGACATTATATGCATAAAGAACCCAACCTACTATTTATCTATTCTGAGATGATCATGCCGCCGCTTTTGAATTTAATATACAAATTTTATTATTTGATATTTCAAATAAATCAAAAGAATATGTTTTGTGGGTTAGTTCTTTTTTGTATATATATACGTCTGATTAATTCCAAAAAAGCACTTATCCAAATTAAAGTATGTGTGTCTAAATTTGGAAAAAATATGTTAATTATAATATATTGCTGGTATTGATCGAAATCTGAACCAAATGTTGATTGTGATGGTTATTGCACTTGTATGTTGATTCAGAGGTCATGGGATTGAATCTAGGTCAAGCTACTTACTCACGTTCCCATGTGCTTACACATGTTATATTTAGATTCTAAAGGAATAAAAATAGCTTTAGTAATGCCTATTTTATAATGCAGTAATGCAAACTAAATATTAAATTTTTTATAGTTTATATCAATTTAATTTTTCTTTTAACAGAAATATATTTAAACAGTTTTGAATATAAATGAATTTGAAAATTTTATTTCTAAATCATCATATTAAACTCTTTGATATGAGTTTTCAAATTAAATTTAACACTTTGTACTAATTAACAAATTAAAGAAAATGAAAATGTAGGTCCTAGACTAATAAATAAATTAAAGAAAATGAACTGATTGTCCAAAAAAATTGAAAATGTAACGATTGACTTGATAAAAACATTCAGTATAAAATTTGAACCATCACAGTATAAAAAAATATGTGACTGTAAACTCCGATTTCCGCTGCAGCTGCAAAGTCTTCACTAAATTGAAAGAGATTGTATTCTTTCCCCGCTTTCTATGAGAGATGCCCTCTTGACTGTAAATCAAATCTTCTGCATGCAAAGAGTTTATATCTTGCATGCAAAGTGACATTTAACTTGTTCAGTGCTGAAAATGCCTATAGACATTTATATAAACTTTTGCTGGGTGTTCAAATCACCTATTCATACAAAATCTTTCTGTACAAAATTTTGGATTGATTTAAAAAATAAGTGAGCCCGGAGTGGCCTAACGGTACTGATAGGGTTTGTAAGAATATATGATAATGAATTATACCTGCTTTCACTTTTTTACTATTTCTTTAAGAATTTTAAATACTGGCAAATTTTTTAGCATCGCCGTGATTTTGTAAGAAATAATTCTGTAGTCAGTGTTATAAGTTTTTGTCATGAAAGTTTTTATTGTTCTAGTATTTATATTCCATCGTTTTATTTTTATAATTTGCTTGAACACGTTCAGTGATCAGTTAACGCCTCGTGTGTCCATACAAACATACACCTAGTGTGTAAGACACACCAGACGTGTTCTGTTGATAGTTTCTTTATATCTTCTCGAAAACCTCTGTAACGTTTGAGATATCCACCTGACTGGGAAGGCACGTGCACTTACACATCACTATCAGCAATAAAAAGCATACAAAAATCGATTTGTTATAAATATTCAAAGTTTCCAACTTTCTCAGCACAGCATGTATTTCTGTAAAGTTTCATTCGCAGTACATTGTGTTAAGTATATTCGGTCACTATTAAATTCAATCTTGTTCAAATGATTTTAATGAGTCATTATACTTATTTGGTTAGAAATACAAAACATGTGATGAGTGATCATTAGTGTAAAGTAATATTAGAAAAAATAGAATGTTTCGATTAAAACAAAATCATTTATACACAGGTACGGAGTGTAAATTTTCCAAAACTTTTGGGAGCAGGAGTTTTACACACAAAGCTATGGATCATCGATCAAACACACGTGTATATTGGAAGTGCAAATATGGACTGGAGATCATTAACACAGGTGAATTATTTAATTTAGATATGTTTTAGAACACTAAAAATGTTGAGACCAAAATTATATTATATCGTATTGTAAAAATGAAGGTATATTTGCCACATCTTAGGCTCAATGACGGATGAGATTGTGTGAATTAACAATGACTTCTTTTTCTTAAGTTAGATTAGTAGTTTGCAATCATGTTGACTCCCAGCTTAAAATGTTGACTTCCAGTTATCCTTCCATCTTTTTAGAGGTCTTACTTGAGGATGACTTCTTCTTTTTCTCAGTGTCATGTCAAGTCCCCCCCAATGTTGAATACCACTTGAGAGTAGACATCTTTGTCCCAGGCAGCCCGAAAAATATCTCCAATGCCCCTTATCTCATCTCCAACGCCAGTCTAATCACGTATATTGCGGAACCAGGAGATTTGCCTCCTCCCAACACCTCTTTGGCCTTCTATTTTGCCTTGGATGATCAGGTGCAGTAATTTGTACTTTGCTCCTCTAAGTACATGACTCAAGTAGGACACCTTTCGGATTTTAATATTAGTCAGCAACTCTTGTATCATCTTTGACTCTTCGAAGAACCCTTGTGTTGCTGACCATATCGGTCCAGGGTATCCGTAGCATTCTCCGGTGCATTCACATTTCGAATGCTTCCAGTCGGTTCATACTACTAACTTTGAGGGTCCATGATTCCACTCCATGTAATTACACTGACCAAACGTAGCATTTGACTAATCATTGTCGAAGTTTCAAGTTTAGATTATCATCGCAGAATACGCTTCTAATTTTATTAAAAGTCGCATGAGATGATTCAATTCTGCACTTGACTTCGATGTCTGGGTCGATGTCTTCCACTAGGATACTTCGAGGTATTTAAATTTTTCACTCTCTATATCAGCACCGTTCAGTGTAAGACGTGCTCCTGCCGCTCAAACAGGATGACTGCCAGAGTTTATTTTACGTAGTTAACTCTTGTATTATGCTTCCTTTTCATTTAGCCTCACTAGTGTCTTCTTCAATTTTTACCTCATCTCACAATATCCTCCACTTGAAACATTTCTCGAATATGGGAACAAGAGTACTAACTAGGCAATATAGTAATTCTACACCATACATCAGTGTTATGATAATAGTCCACCTCCAAGGTCTAATTGATAAGACATGTCTTCCAGCCCTGAGGTTGTGGCTTTGATTCCCATTGGGACACAATTTTTTAAAAAGGTTTCCTATTTGGTTTTCACTTAAAGTCTCTAAATCCTTCTGGTTAGTTAGAAGAAATCGCCACAGAGTAGTAAACCCGCCAGGTTGTAAGTGTAATATAATAAAATATATATTTTAATATTTCTTCATTTATATATCTATAGTTTTTTTATAAAATAATAGTTAACAAATAAAATTTTGTGATACTTTCATATCTGGGATGAGTTTTTAGTAAGTTTATTTCAAATATTGATTTTTGTCAAAATTAATAGGTAGTTAATTACAAACAGTAAGAATGAAACATCTCATAATACCTAGTTAGCCTTCAGCAAGTGTATCGAGAAAAAATAATATATTATTAATAAGGTGGTTTGAAATGGTTAGAAGGAAGGAATTTCTTATGGATATTTTTAATTTGTTTAAATATTTTGCTTCTTAAAAATTTCACTATATGCAATTAAACAATTTTGGTATCGCTACTTTTAATGCTCTTTCCCATAATTATTTTGACACCTGGATACAGACTAGTTTTTTCTATCTGTTGTTGCATTAATGTGTGAAGTAATTTATTATATGAAATTCGTAAAAGCATGGGTAGACACTCAAAGTTATAAAATATTCATATATTGACCTGATTTTTTGAATCCATAGTTTAATGATATTAGATTAAGGGTAATAAATTTTTCTATATCACCCAACGAATGGTGTTTATTGAGTCAAATATTCAACCTGTATCATTTATTTGACTTTTATAATACATACTCGAACGGAAACATTTTCATAACCTATATTACAAATGTATGTCTAACATTTTAGTGATATTTTGTCGCAGAATATTTTGGTATTCTGTGATATTTAGGAGCGTTTAACCTTTTACGAGTAAAAGTTCAAGACAAAAAATATCTTTATAGTTATTTCGTATGTGGAAAAATATATTTATGTAATGTCAAAAAATGTGCTTTTATATTATTTACATTTGAGTAATACAATTAATATAATCAGTCTTTAGTAGAAGAATGTTAAAAAGAGTCAGTGTTTGATTATTATTGATATTGTCCCCTTTAAAGTAGTCCCCATAGGATAAAATACACTTTTACCAACGTTTTTTCCGATCCGCAAAACTTTTATGGAACACATTTTTTGGGCTATAGCTCACCTAGCAATTTTCCCTTTATCTCCTCTATGGTCACAAAACATTGTCCATTCAATGTCCTCTGCATCTTCAGAAACAGGAAAATGTTGCAAGAGGTATATCGGGTGAATATGGTGGCTGCGACATCGCAACGGTGTTAGTTTTGGCCAAAAATTCACAAATTAGTAGTGAATTATCGTGGTGCAAAATCTAGGAATTGTTTTCCCACAATTCTGATCATTTTCTTCAGATTACCAAATAGCGTAAAACCATAAAAAAAAAATTCTTTATCAAGTTATTTTTAAAATGAAAAATCGTACACGTACCAAAATGTGCTGTAAATACTGGCCTGTAAAACACAAACTGCCCATCCGATATGGCTGAAAATTTAAATGACCACAGACAGTTTCGCCAATATGAGGAAAAAAGACAGGCTCAATATAAAAAAAACAGTCCACGAAATTCGAAAATTCTTGTTATTTTTTTATCAAGTATTGTATTATTTTATTTAGCAGCAATAAATGTGTATGTGGCACAGTATCTTTATTGTTAAAAAAATGTTAAATAATTGAAATTTTTATTTAAGGTGAAAGAATTGGGTATCGTTGTTTACAATTGTTCCTGTCTGGCTCAAGATGTTGCAAAGATATTTGAGGTAATTGAAATGTTTTATTATATTTGTCTCAGAAATAAAATATTATATATTTATTAACAAAATTAATTACACTGAAATGCCATCTATATAAAACAAGTAAAAAAAAAATTTATTAACATATCTTCCAAAAAAACTTACAATTAATTATACATACATATATATCTTTCAAAATATGATACTTAAACATACCAATGTAAAGTAAAACATGGAAAATGAATAACATAATTGAATTCGATCAACAACACAAGAATTATAAGATAACTTAAAAAATATAATCTTTCTCAAGGGGATATTATAGGTCACATTCAAAACCAAATACTTAAGATAAAATTGAATATGATTATAAAATAATTGAAATTCAAAAAATTTTATTGATGTAATTATTATTAAATATTTGATTCAATTAGAAAAGTAATGGTAGTATCATAATGTATTTCCATTATTTTTGAGTGAATAGTTTGAGTTGATATTTAAAAAAAAATCCTATTTATAAAATTGATTTCATAATTTATTTCTATTTCCGAATACAAAAATAATGTTCGAGTATCAAATTACAATAGACAAATTATTGTAATATTTCTTTTCAAATTGAATTATATTCTTAGAGATCCTAGAGAGAGCCAAACTCTTCATCTTACTCAATACATCAGCCTTAAGTTCACATTCATCCCTAATCACTTCATTCCGTATTCTGTCATACATTATCACTCCATGTATTCTTCTCAATGCATTCATTTCTACAGCATTTATTCAGTTCTTTTCAGCTTTTTTCACGTCCACATTTCACTCTCGTACATCAAAGTTGCTACTTAAATACTGTTGTGGACTATCATCATATTAGCAGATGTTGATACTGTCCGGTTCGAGTATATATGTTTTAGAACCCTATTGACTTTATTTCTTATCGCTAAACGATGTTCAATCCCTCGTAACTCTTCCATCATCTGAGAAATTACTATCTAAATAGCAGAATTATTCAACTTGTTCTAATCTTTCATTGCTCACCCATATATTGCATTTATTTTTAGCCATGCATGATTAGACTTTGCAACACTCATTTTCAAATCTTTATCTTCACATCTCTCACATAATTTACATCTCTCATACATTTTTTTATAGTATATCATTGCGGTACCTTCAAACCGAAATTCTTATTATACAGTATTTTTCAATCAAATATCCTTTATTCTCCATGCCCTATGTTTTTACCTCCTGCCTTGAGGTACTTTGATATCAGCCCATAACAATTTATAATAAGGAAAACTGTATAATAGTTTTTTTTCTTACCATTTTAAACAATGAAATAATCGCTGATTTAAAATTAAAAGTTCTGTTAGCCAGGTGTAATTCCAGGCAGTCATGCGATAAGTTTAGCGAAACTTGTTAGAATGGCCGCTAATGAGTTCTGCGGCAAGCTTGTGCATGATAATGTGCTGTGTTCACGGCAATGCAGTCAAATGCTGTTTGTACCTTAAAGGAAAATTAATTAGCTTTTAATAATATAGTGTACATGTATCGCATTGTTTCCTCACGAGACTTATTATTGAAAATAATAAAATACAACACGACTTTCCTTTATATGTATATTAATTTCTGAAACTTATCTTTTTTTTGAGTATAATTATGCTTTTCTGAAGTTCGAAAAAACTTTATTTTTTTAACAGTCCCATTCCAAGGATATAAATGACTGTCTAGTTTAGTTTAATATTGTAATAAGTAACAATAAAATAAATATTGATTTATTTATACATAATTGGTGTCGAGACTTCCTGTAGTGCATTTGAACTTAAATGTATATTTAAATTCAATGTTAGTTCCAAAAAAAGTTCACGGTAGTAATAATAAATGATGGTTTAAAAGGGAAATTTCAAAATAGTGTTATTAATTTCATTTCAAAATAATATAATTTTTTTTTGTCATATTTATTTAATTATTTCAAAATAACGTTTTATAATTGATAAGTTTGACCCTCTCTATATATGTTTGAAAATTTAATAAGTTCGGCCAATTTGTACCAATTCATCCTAATTGAACATTTGTGTACATACATTGTGAGGTCCATGGTCGGGCGGTAACGCACTGGACTTCCGTCCCAAAGGTCGTTAGTTCGAACCCCGCGCTGTGCTACTCCCCTCGAATGACACAGGCATTTACTTGCTATTTCAAAATTTGTTTAATATTTGAACGGTTTTAGTAAAAACATACATTTTTAGATTCATGTCATATTTACCAATTTTGAACTTATCAGAATTTGATCGAAGGCATTTTTCTAAAAGTGGATATTAGACTATTTTGTATTATGAAATATTAGACTACAGTGAAACCCCGTTTTTACGTTTTTGAAGGGACTGATAAAAAAAACGTAATTGGAGGGAAAACGTAGATTCGGCGTTAGAAAAAAAAATGAAAATAATTTTTTATTTAGATAATCACGCAAATCGGATTTTTTTTCAATCAATTCGCGATTTTTTATTATCGTAGCCAAAGTTGTAATGGGTAGCCCCAAATAACGCGAGAGCGAAACACGTGAACCAACATGTTTATTAACTTTTTCGAGAATTATCGTTTTCTCTTGAATCGATAATATTTTTCTTTGCTGAGACATTATTTGAAGGGATTCAACGAAAAATTAAAAGAAATGAAAAAAATGTAAATTGACACACGAAATACATGACAATTGAAATTGTATGTACATGACCGACACGTTTAAAACACAAGCATAGATTGACTAAATACATATACAGTCTGCTTGCCTCTGATTCGCTAAATTTTCCACCAATTACATCATATTACACGACTCGTGTAACCTTGACCATGAACGCTGCAGGTGCACACGTGTCTATAAATAGAAACAACATATTTCTGCTTCTTAACCCTGAGAGCGCTACGAGAAAAAAATCTAGTGCTGAGATATATTTACGATTCGGACGTTCGTGATAAATATTTATATTAAACAACAAAAAAACAAAAAAAAACTATTTTTACAACATAAATATATTTTAGAATATGTACCCTTGTATTCTAAATGAATGGTATTCATTTAGAATACAAGGGTAGAACAAATTTCTTCCACTGCTATAGCAGTGCGCCGATCTCTCAGGGTTAATATTAATTTCAAATATTTTAAATTGTCGCGCATTTAATTAAATATGTTTATAAATTGATTTGCATTTTAAATATTTCAAACCTAAATTGCGGGAAATAAAAACGTAAAAGCGGGTACTAAATGTACTAAAATAAAACGGGATTGAAAAAATTTAACGCAAATAGCGGGAAAACGTGAATTCCGGGCACGTAAAATCGGGGTTTCACTGTATTTTGTAACAAATGTAATTTCAAGAGCTCATCTAGAATTTATATTATGCAGCTACTAAATGCTAGAAAAGAAACGTCACGAAATAATGTTTCCCAAGTGAAATTACAGAACCTATTGAGAATTAAATCTTATTTATAATTTGTTTAGTCAAATACTGTTTATTCCACTTTACATCACCATGTATCACCAGTACACAGTGTTTGCTCCACTTTACATCACCATGTATCACCAATACACAGTGTTTATTCCACTTTACATCACCATGTATCACCAATACACAGTGTTTATTCCACTTTACATCACCATGTATCACCAATACACAGTGTTTATTCCACTTTACATCACCATGTATCACCAATACACAGTGTTTATTCCACTTTACATCACCATGTATCACCAATACACAGTGTTTGACTAAATAAATTACAATGTCTTTAAACCTCCACAGTGTTAATGGCTTAACTATAAATAATATAATAAAATCTTAAACGCCATATTCCTAAATAATAACATTTCTAGATTATAATTACTTCATCTTTTTTTCTTATCTGTAGGTGTACTGGACTCTAGGTAAAGACGATGCTACTATACCTGACGACTGGCCCATATCTCTGCAGACAGTGTTTAACAAGGAAACCCCCATGAATATAAGTCTAAGTAGTCGTCGGTACAATGCATATGTATCGGTAAGTCTATCTAAGTTTAAAAAAATGGATTATTGAACATCTGCTTGTTTTTTGTGAAGATAAGCCTTTAAATCTTTCATAAAAATATTCATATTACGTGTATACCCTGACTTGTGATACTTTGCATTTATCACAATTTTCTCTAACCATCAAACACAACTTGAAACAATTTCTTCACAGTTCCGACACCTTATCACCATTATTTTAATTACTTGACTACAGTATTTTAACTGTCGGTGCAGTATCTAAGGGTGCACTCTACAAACTATACACACCAGATTTCTCAAAATAAGATCCACATTTAATTATTTACGTAATTTATACTTGTATTGAACGATTCCAGTGTTGTATAGTAAAACCTCTATCTGTTGTTTATAGTTAAGGCATTAACGTTGTGGAGGTTTAAAGACATTGTAATTTGTTTTTATTAAACACTGTTTATTCCACTTTTTTGTGACGGTATAACAATACCGGTTTCAAGGCTTTGACCTCATCTTCAGGGGAGCACAAACAAGACTAAATGCTGTTCGAACTGGTACCGATATACACGCTTCAACGGTTGGGGGCTGAGGGGTGAGGGAGGCATGGGACGATTTCAGCCAAGAGCGGATAGATTTTTGGGATATAACTGTTCAACAGATGTTCGGATCAATGTACTGACTTAGAAATTTCTAGGGTCTCTAATCTGTCCAATTTATTTCCATTACTACTGATATGTAAGAATTTGGCATCATCGATAGAAAAAGTATGGTTTTCATACTTTTTCTGATGTCACCGTGAAAACCATACTTTTTCTATCGATGATGCCAAATTTTTACATATCAGTAGTAACGGAAATAAATTGGACAGATTAGTGGCCCTAGAAATGTCTAAGTCAGTACATCGATCCGAACATCTGTTGAACAGTTATATCCCAAAAATCTCTCCGCTCTTGGCCGAAATCGTCCCATGCCTCCCTCACCCCTCAGCCCCCAACCGTTGAAGCGTGTATATCGGTACCAGTTCGAACAGCATTTAGTCTTATTTGTGCTCCCCTGAAGATGAGGTGAAAGCCTTGAAACCGGTATTGTTATACCGTCACAAAAAAGTGGAATAAACAGTGTTTGATAAAAATAAATTACAAAACCTCTATCTATCGTTTTTGAAGGGACTTATTACAGGTGTATATAAAAAATTAACATGCCTCAATATTTAATATCCTAAATGAAATATTTGCATGTGTACATCAATGTGTGTAAATAAAAATAAAATTATACAGTTGAACCGAAAACAAAATTTAAAAAAAGATATTTTGTTTTAATAAAAATAATCTTTCATCATCGTTAGTTTTTGGCAGTTTTATTTCAATAAGTAAATAATTTTTTTGTTGTTTCAAATAGCATTCTTTTCAACTTCAATTATTGCACATACATACATACCATCACGTCATTTCCCTGTCGGGTTAGGCAGAGAGGACAGTGTCAGAATTTCTTATCTCGACACAACCATACACTTTCTCATACAACTTTCTACATTTCCTTCTTTCAGAATATCATTCACTTGATCCAAACATACTTTCACTCACATTTGCATTATACTCGTATATCTGTTTTGTTAGTCTTTTGGTAACTGGACATATAATACAATAACTGAGGCAGAAAAAAATTCTGAATGTTTCGAAATGTTACAAATTTTTATTATTTTTTTTACTGCCTCAATCAATCCGTAACCCAGTTGATACGACCCCAGAGTCTACTGTACTCGTATGTCATAAATATAAAGTAGACCTGTAAATTTAAAATTTGATAAAGTATATTTTTAAATAGCTAATGAAACTTCAAAGTTTATAGAATATTGAATAATAAATTACTTTGATACTCCAATATTATATTAATCCCTGCAACACGTGTTTCTACCTTTTATCTTGAAGCTCTCTTCAGGTTTACTTCAGGTAGAATGATCCGGGTTTGTTATGAGAGCAATGCTTACGTCCAACTGATTGTCATGTTTTATAAGAAGTGTGTATTGACCCAAAGGAAAATTTAATTTTCATATACACATACATATCATCATGCTGTGTACCATGTAGGGTAGGCAGAGAGAATAAATCTCCAAACTTTTCTATCCACACAACTTTTGCCTCCTCCACATTCATACATCGCATCATGCACAATCTTCTATTATTCATACTTCTCACTTAACCTTCTTTCAAAATCTGATCCAGCCACGTTTTCCTCGGTCTGCCTCTTCCACGTACACCTTGCACTTCTGACTTGTATATTAGCTTAGTCATTCTTTCATCATTCATCATCTCCACATATCCAAATTATCTTAAAGCTTCTACCTTCACCTTACTTAAACCATCCATTTTATCCATGCATTCATTTCTGATGTCTTCATTACGCCTTCTTTCAAATATTGACACTCCCAATATTTTTTAGCGTACCCATTTCCACAGCATTCATCTTAATTTAATCCTTCTTTTGCTATATCCAAGTTTAACTTCCATACATCAAGGTGACCACCAACACACTATTATGTATTGTCATTTTTGTTACTGTTGATATTTTACAGTTGTCTATCACATTAAATTTCACCTCTCATAAAAAAAAATCCTTTGGGTCTATAGAACGACCACACACACTGCCGATGTTGGTCAATAGACCAACCATACACATGTCCTTTGATAGGAGAGTTGTAATAAACACTGTTTTAAGAACTGGATTCTTATTGAAATTAGACTCTTTAAATAAAATTGCTTGAAATTCCTCTCGTGAATGTAACTGTGGTAAATCTGTGATTTTATTTATAAAAGCTGAACTAAAACTTATAATAAAGGTAACATAATTAATTATACCATGTTTACAAAGAGTTATAGTATGAATGAAATATTTGTTAGAATTTTTAATAGTCTTGTTAGAATAACACTTCAATTAAAATTTGTTTGTTCAAACTTTAAAAAAAAGTCTGGTGACATAATTAAATGGTTTGTTTTACTGAAAGCACATGATGACATGAGTTTGTTTATCTTTAACATGGAATATTGTATGTTTGATATGTGTGACAAGTGGGGAGAATTGATTTTTTATACCATACGTACCATACGGTGGTGTTAGTGAATGAAGAGGGTGGTGTTGGGAGACTTGGGGTGGTAATAAGGTAATAAGAAGACGGTCAGTGGTGTTAGTTAGGGGGATTTGCCAGTACAAATTATTGATTATTTTCTTCATAGCTTTTACTTTCTTTTGGATGAGGAGACATGAGTCACTAAGGCATTTGTTGACCTAGATTTTTTTATTAATTTATGCTTGAAAGGGTTTTTCTTTACATTTATGTTTTATTTTACGATCAGCCATTAAAAAAGGTTACAAGAGTAATACTCAAATTAGAATTTTGAGTGCGCATGAAGATAAATACAACCTTTAAAAAAAATTATAAACATTTAAATAAATTAAATAAATATAGGTTTATCGATAACAACATAGTATGTATATATATAAATACATTACGAAATCGCACATATATCCCAAGATAAATAGCAGAAACTACATTTAAGAGAGAAGCTATCAAAAGGTCTGGGCTCATCTCATAACATCCCCCGGTTATAGATACACCTCACCAATATAGTGAGTGCCTGGCAATAAGAATCATATACAAAAAAATATTGAAATCCAGTATACACATGCATAGCACCCACCACACATAAAATACAAAACTGACACAGTTCAAGGTTCAGGTAATCAAAGGCCCTAACATACTAAAAGAAAGAAAAAAGTAATCGAAGAAATAATAAAAATGTGCATACGCATAATTAATCCTCTTCAATATAAAAAAAAGCATTTTGAAACTTCAACATATTTACAGATATCTAGAAAAGTTTGAGAGAAGCAGTCACCGGAAATAACGAGAGAGAAAAAAAATAACGAAAGCCACGCTGTGGCATCGGTTTTATGGTTCAGAGAAACGAAAACACTCTCTCGAAGAGAACTTTTAAAGGCGTTAAGACTGTCACCATATACCATATTTTACGGACTATAAGACGCTACGGACTATAAGACGTACCTTAATTTTTAGGCAATTTTTAAAAAAAATAACATTTTTACCGTTTTTATTATTAGATTGCAAAGCCAGACTAAAAAAATTTCTTAGTTTATAAAACCGAACTGACCTTTAAAATCCCGTGTATTTGATTAATTTTTGCATTAATTCCAATGCCATTTTGACAGTGTCCTTGAATCCATTTCAATATGTCATCTTCTAGTTTTGGCCATTTTGCATTCAGTCCTCTATTTGCACATTTTGTCTTCCTCATTTTTCGGCATCGAATATACGGCCATTTTTAAGAGTGGCGGGAATTTTAAATCAAACACTGAACATTTTTATATTAATTTCAAGTATAAGACGCACCTGAATTTTGGAGCCAATTTTGAAGAAAAAAGTGTGTCTTATAGTTCGTAAAATACGGTAAGTCATTGTTTACATACATACCATCACGCCGTTTCCCTGTTGGGGTAGGCAGAGAGAACAGTGCCAGACTTTTCTATCACGACACATATTTCGCCTCTTCTACATCCATACACATTTTTACACAACTCGTACGATTTTGTTTTTATGCATTTCTTTCACAATGTCATTTATTGGATCCGACCATACTCTCCTTTTAACATGCCTTCTACTCACATTTGCGCTGTATATTTGTTTTGTTAGTCTTTCTTCATTCATTCATTTTACATGCCCAAACCATCTCAGAGTACTCTTCTTCATATTACATAAACACATCTGTCTTAAGTTCATAGGCACATTAAAGAGCGGATCGAGAAACAGTATTGCCTTCGGCTTCAGTAAGCGAACCTTCAGCTTTAGAACTTCTGGAGTAGGCACGGAACTTGCGGTTCGTCATTGAATGTGTTGGCAACACTACCATTCGGCGTGTGCGAGTATTGTTACCAGATGAACTCTTTTTCTCAAACTGGCATCCTTTATTTTGGTACGATCGGAAATTGAACCGGAAACCCCCGGGTGGAAGCCAAGAATGTTACCACTAGGCTACGGAAGTCGTCAATTGAATAAATAAGTCGTCTATTCATACATCTATGTGGATATCTTCAAAAGCTCCTTACTCCTCGCTTTTGCTCTGTCAATGAACTACTGTTATGTATTTTTATTATATTTTAATATTTTATTTTTTGATATGTAAAAGGCATATTATGCTTTAATCTCTTCAGACCTGAATTAATTCTAATGTTTTAAAAAAATATTCTTGCTGCTGAGTGTATTATTTACACTAAATGCAATATTATCTCATATTAGTTTAGATAGATGGCGCCCAAAACGTTTACAAGTCGATAATACAGTATCCTACACTTCTTTGTTATCAGAAAACATAAATATACCACAAAATTGTTTCCAAAGTGCATATCAACTCTGTCCATTGTAATGGACACCAGGTTTGAAGAGGTTAATAGAGAACTAAAATACAGGTTGGCAAAAGTCGCAAGCTAAAAGTCACCATTTAAAATTTGAATAACTCCAGACTTCTTTCTATGGGGGTATTTGAAAGATAGAGTATACTGTAACAATTCTCAAACTTGAAGGCCAACATCCGTGAAGAAATTGAAGAAATAAGCCAAGAAACATTACGACAGGTGATGGTTCACGCCTTAGAAAGAGCGCGTCAGTGTGAAGAGCAAAATGGTAGTTATTTAAAGCATGTAATTTTCAAAACTTTATAAAATTTGTTTCCAAGAAGTGTGTTTTTTGTTTATAAAAGAATAAATGTAAATTATTATGAAATAAAAAAATTATATTATTTTAAAATAGTCTAGTGACTTTTGGGCTACCCTGTTATTTTAACACTGCGATTATTGCACTTGCGATTAAGACTTTGCTTAGTCGTCAATTTCTCCATATTAAATTTTCAAGAATTACACTTTAATAATCTGAAATTAAAAAAATATAATTAATTAATCGTAGAAAGTTATTTGAATTTTGAATGATTTACTGACTTTTGGGCCATCCTGTATATGTATATATATTTTTTTTAGAGTTCACCTGCTCCATTAAATCCTGAGGGTCGCACAAATGACATTGATGCTATATTGAACACAATGAGAACTGCCGAGAAATTCATCTATATTTCTGTAATGGATTATATTCCTTTGACCATATACACACCTAAAAAGAGGTAAATAAATTCAATTATTATTAATGTAGTGGCTTGACCTTAGAGGAATATTTAATTTGCTATCCGGAGCTATTGGGTGTACAAATAAGTCACCGCCGTTTGACAAAAGTTGGCGCCACCAGTAAGTTATGGTTAAAATTGTCAGATGTAAAATGTCATTATCGTAAGGTTGGACATCTGTCAACAACATGACCTTGAAATATTAGTGAATTTTTATCAGTATAACATATTTTTTTGTGTTCGAAAATGTCAAGTTTTGAGCCGAATAAGCGTCATTTGCGGGAACTTTTGATTTACTTCTTCAATTTGAAGAAATCTGCAGCTGAGGCGCATCGATTGCTTGTAGAAGCATATGGTGAGGCTGCCTTAAGTGAGAGAAGTTGTCGTGAGTGGTTTCAAAAGTTTAAGAACGGTGAATTTGACATCGAAGACAAAGAACGTAGCGGAAGGCCGAAAGTGTACGAAGACGCGGAATTGGAAGTATTATTGGATCAAGATTCGTGCCAAAGGCAAGAAGAACTTGCACTTACATTAGGAGTGACTCAACAAGCAATTTCACATGTGTTGAAATCATTGGGAATGATTCAAAAACAAAGAAATTGGGATTCATATGAACTGACACGGAGAAACTTTGAATGCCAATTTTCCACATGTGAAATGCTGCTTGCCAGGCATAAACGAAAGGGTTTTCTGCACCATATAGTCACTGGTTTTGAAAAATGCATCCATTATGATAATCCAAAAAGGAAGAAATCATGGGGATCCCCTGGTCATGCTTCAACATCTACGGCTAAGCCAAATATTCATGGAAAAAAACTCTTGTTGTGTATTTGGTGGGATCAGCTTGGTGTCGTGTATTATGAGTTGCTCAAACCGAACGAAACCATTGCTGGGGCTGTCTACCAAACATAATTGATGAGATTGAGTCGAGCACTCGAGGAAAAGCGCGCCCACTACTACGCCAGACACGACAAAATTATTCTCCTGCATGATAATGCTAGTCCACATGTTGCGGCACCGGTCAAAACCTATTTGGAAACACTCAATTGAGAAGTTTTACCCCACCCGCTGTATTCACCAGACATTGCTCCTTCTGATTACCACTTGTTTTGATCGATGACGCATGGCCTGTCTGAGCAGCACTTCACATCATATGAAGATACCAAAAATTGAGTCGATTCGTGGATAGCCTCAAAAGATGAATCATTTTTCCGACGCGGTATCCGTATGCTGCCAGAAAGATGGGAAAAAGTAGTGGCAAGCGATGGGCAATACTTCGAATAAAACATGAGGTTCCGTTCTTTCACAATAAATGCCCAATTTTTGATAAAAAACGGCGGAAACTTATTTGTACACCTAATATATAATATAAATGAGATTCTTTGTTTTTAAGGTTGGTTCAATAGCTTTTCAGCATGAAACAAACTAGAAAATAAAATAAAAATATCAAATAAAAATAAAAATAAGTATTTTTTTGAATTTCAACACATTCAATTATTCGTATTTTTTTAACCAACTGTTCCCAAACACTAAATATACATGTATCTGTGACATGAGACTCTGTCAGGTCTGTAAATATGAAACCGGAATTTGCTCGTAGGTGGCTCCAGTTGTCAATGTAGTGATTTTCAAACCGCGTCATTGGCGCCTTTTTCTTGTGTTTACATTTGTCAAAGACTTTTAACTCACAAAAATACGAGTTTAATACAACTACATATGTTTTCATAGCGTTGAACATGTCTGTTTTTATGCCTGAAAACTACGATTCGCGGACAGTATTGATTTTCTGTTACCATTTGAAGAAAACTGCTGCAGAATCGCATCGAATGCTTGTCGAAGCTTATGGTGAGCATGCTCTTGGTAAAAAATTACAGTGCTTTGAGTGGTTTAAAAAATTCAAAAGTGGCGATATTGACGTGAGAAACTAAGAACATGGAAGACCACCGAGAAAGTTTGAAGACACCGAATTGCAAGCATTGTTGGATGAGGATGACGCTCAAAGGCAACAACAACTCGCGGATCAATTGAATATGACACGAGAAGCCGTCTCCATACGTTTGAAAGCCATGGGAAAGTGACAGTAGGAAAACCGAAAAACCACTTGCGAAATGCTGCTCGCCAGGTACAAAAGAAAATAATTTCTCCATCGAATTGTGACTGGCGATGAAAAATGGATATATTTCGAGAATCTAAGCTTAAAAGATCATAGGTAACTCCAAGCAAACCAGCGACATCGACTTCACGGCCAAATCGCTATGGTCTGTGTTTGGTGGGATCAGAAGGGTGTTATCTATTATGAGCTGCTAAAACCTGGCGAAACCGTTAATACTGAACGCTACTCACAACAAATTATGGATTTGAACCAAGCATTGCGTGAAAAACGACCAGAATATCAAAAGAGGCAACACAAAGTGATTTTGCTTCATGATAATGCACCATCGCACACAGCAAAACCGGTCAAGGAAACGATTGAGGCGTTTAGTTGGCAAATACTTTCGCATGCAGCTTACTCACCAGACTTGGCTCCATCCGATTATTACTTATTTGCATCGATGGGACACGCACTTGCTTAGCAGCGTCACTTCTTACGAAAATGGCTCGATGATTGGTTTGCCTCAAAAGAGCAACAGTTTTTTTGGCGTGGCATCCACAAATTGCCAGAGAGATGGGAAAATGTGTAGCTAGCGATGGGCAATACTTGGAATAAAATATTTTGTTCCATTTTCATACAATAAATGTGTATTTTCTATAAAAAAAATCCGGTTTCATATTTACAGACCTGGTAGATGCATATTACAAATTAAACTTAAATATTTGAAATTAAAATGAAGATATCAGATATGTTTGAATATTTTTTCATGACTATTGTCAATTAGTCAATGTACTATGTTATAAATAGCGCACTTCATCCTTCGAGTAGCTGGAAAGTAGTGCTATTTATATTTAGCTACCCGAGTATCATTCTACTTTCAATTAGAAGTGCATGACTTGGTAACGCACTAGACTTCAGTGCTGATGGTCGCCGATTTAAACCCTGTGCTATGCTATTCTCCTCGAATGACACTGATATTCTTTCCACCCAGTTTTCGAGGGTATAAGGATACCTACGACTTTAGTCGTAACAATTTTTTCAAAATGAGAAAAAGACAAAATACCGGTGCACTCCGATCGTCTCACTTTGGTGTGTCATCGGATTTTACTTTCCAACTGAATTGACATTGGAATGGTGAGGGGACCCTTGACTACGAGGCCCAGCAATGAAGACGACTTTAAATTGAAAAGTAGTTTTAATGACACTCATTCGTATAAAGATTTGTATAAATTGCTTCCTTCTTAATGTGATTTGAGAGATAACTAACATCTTCAAGTCGGTGCAGCCTTTATCTTGAGAACAATATTAAGATAAAATTTACCATAAGTTATATTTTTTCTTACATCGACCTGAAGATGAAAGTTGAAATATCTTCCTAACATCAACCATCTTTTTAACACATGAAACGGCAACAATTTCAAATAAGTCAGACATTTAGAGATTAATGCAGAGAAACCCACTTAAAATGTTTACATTTAAGTTTACCACCTAAGAAGTCATTTTTCTGCCGTGACAAAAATGTATATTGGAACAATTTAATCAAATATTACCCTCTTAAGAAGTTTTCTCATTTGAAAAGTTTTAATTTGCTGTTATTGTCTCTTGAAAAAACGTCTTCAAATGACTTCACTGTACTCCAACAAATTATAAATTTTTATTTAATATTTCTTAAGCTTAAGTTCAAATCGTTCAGTGCTGAGGACACGTCTCGTGTGTCCATACAAATACATGACATGCCAGGTTTATAATATGTCTATCTCTAATATTCTCAGTGTGGCATGCATTTACGTAAAATTTTATTTGCAGTGAATATATTAAACTGTATATTTATGTAATTAATCACTTAATACAATATTAATTAGATTTGTGTTATTTTTCTAAGGTACTGGCCTTATATTGACGATGCTATTAGAGCTGCTGCAATAGAAGAAAACGTGAAGATACGAATGCTGATCAGTTGGTGGAATCATTCGAGACCCGCAGAGGACTTTTTCCTTAGGTCTCTCACAGTTTTGGCCAGAGCATATCCCGAAGTTGATATAGTAGTGGTAAGCTGATTCCTTGATTCCCATAAATACTTGATGATTAACCTAGATAACAATTTATTTAAAAATATTTATATCAATATTCTTCTTAATCTCCTTATCCGAAAAGGGAAAACCCTCAAACCTGGTCCTTTCCTGTGTTAACCTTCATACAATGCACGCCTAGAAAGACCCACAGGATGCCTTTCTTCTTGAATCGCCAAAGCAATCAAGAATTAGACGAAAATAATGAATTCTTATACAGTAGTGCCCCTTTATCTGCGGGAATACATTTCAAGAACCCCAGTAGATGCCCGAAACTACAGATAGTACAGTACCCGGCGGTAAGTAATACACATCGGGCTTAAGAAAGAGACTGTCGGCCATAATCGGCTAACTTCGGCTTTGTAGAGCGTAGTCTCTATCATTCATACACGTGTTCCGTCGCGATTTATCAGAGACAGAGATAACACTCTACAAAGCCGAAGTTAGCCGATTATGACCAACAGTCTCTATCTTAAGCCCAATGTGTATTATTTACCGCCAGGTACTGTACTAAGTTTTTCTAGATATACAATTTTTTCCTTTTTATATCAGATGTACAAATAAGTTGCCGCCGTTTAACAAAAGTTGGCGCCACCAGTAAGTTATGGTTAAAATTGTCAGATGTAAAACGTCATTGTCGTAAGATTGGACATCTGTCAACAACATAACCTTGAAATATTTGTGAATTTTTATCAGTATAAAATATTCTTTTGTGTGCGAAAATGTCAAGTTTTGAGCCGAATAAGCGTCATTTGCGGGAACTTTTGATTTACTTCTTAAATTTGAAGAAATCTGCAGCTGAGGTGCATCGATTGCTTGTAGAAGCATATGGTGAGGCTGCCTTAAGTGAGAGAAGTTGGGAATGGTTTTAAAAGTTTAAGAACGGTGAATTTGATATCGAAGACAAAGAACATAGCGGAAGGCCGAAAGTGTACGAAGACACAGAATTGGAAGTATTATTGGATCAAGATTTGTGCCAAACGCAAGAAGAACATGCACTTACATTAGGAGTAACTCAACAAACAAATTCACATTGGTGGAAATCATTGGGAATGATTCAAAAACAAGGAAATTGGGTTCCATATGAACTGACACGGAGAAACGTTGAACGCCGATTTTCCACATGTAAAATGCTGCTTGCAAGGCATAAACGAAAGGGTTTTCTGCACTGTATAGTCACTGGTGATGAAAAATGGATCCACTATGATAATCCTAAAAGGAAGAAATCATGGGCACCCCCTGGCCATGCTTCAACATCTACAGCTAAGCCAAATATTCATGGAAAAAAACTCTTGTGTATTTGGTGGGATCAGCTTGGTGTCGTGTATTATGAGTTGCTCAAACCAAATGAAACCATTGCTGGGGCTGTCTACCGAACACAATTGATGAGATTGAGTCGAGCACTCAAGGAAAAGCGCACCCACTACTACTCCAGACACGACAAAATTATTTTCTTGCATGATAATGCTCATCCACATGTTGCGGCGCCGGTCAAAACCTATTTGGAAACACCCAATTGGGAAGTTTTATCCCACCCGCCGTATTCACCAGACATTGCTCCATCTGATTTCCACTTGTTTCGATCGATGACGCATGGCCTGTCTGAGCAGCACTTCACATCATATGAAGATACCAAAAATTGGGTCCATTCGTGGATAGCCTCAAAATATGAAACATTCTTCCAACACGGTATCCGTATGCTGCCAGAAAGATGGGAAAAAGTTGTGGCAAGCGATGGGCAATACTTCGAATAAAACATGAGGTTCCGTTCTTTCACAATAAATGCCCATTTTTTGATAAAAAAACGGCGGAAACTTATTTGTACACCTAATAGATATCTATGATTAGTTTTATTTATAGATTAGAGACAGTAAAAGATTAACCATAATAACTAATGATAAAATAGAACAATAAACTGTAACAAAAGTGATGCGAATGTCGCCCCCCTCTCTTTCGAAATATCTTACTGTCTATTCACCTTTCTCAGGTCAGGTGGCTAGTTGCAAACTGCCTAGGGGTGCCGTCTATACAAATGTGGCACTGTTTGTAGAACTGGTGATTATGATGATATTAAAAATAAATTCTTTTTATATGAAATCATTATTAAAAAAGTAATTCTGACGCAATTTTTTTTTTATTTCACACAGAGACGATTTGTGGTTCCGGCTAATGCAGATCAGCGCAAGATTCCTTTTGCTCGAGTCAACCACAATAAATACATGGTAACTGATAAAACTGCGTACATTGGAACCTCCAATTGGTCTGGGGATTACTTTGAAGATACTGCGGGTGTTGCTATGGTGATTGAGGAACCAGATGTCTTTGGTGACGAGAGCAACACTACGGAAATCAGTGTTAGACAACAGTTGCAAGATGTTTTTGAGCGTGATTGGAATTCACCATATGCTGTCCCATTAATTAAAGGCTACTTTTAATTGTTAATTGTATCGATTGCCTTGTTAATATATAATTTACAATTCTTAAGCGTAATTATTATAAACATATTTTTGTATTGAAAAGTAGTGTCATTCATATAAAGTGAGCGAAATAAAATCAATTGTCTGTACAAAAAAATTATAATATTTATAATTTAAATTTGAATAATCGTGAATTCAACATTTGTCAGTAATTATAATTATTAATAAAGATGACTTGTATAGTGCTGTTTCGTAATAAAATATCACCTTAAGAGCGTTTTGCTTATGAATTCATAGAAATATTACTCATAAGTGTAACTAAATTCAGGTAATGATGAATGATCATGTTTTCAACATTTGTCAGTAATCATGTATAATAATAACTAAATATAACTTGTACACCACTGATTTATAATAAAATATCACCTCGAGAGTGTTTTGTTTTTGAATTTATAAAAAATGATTCATAAACACAACTAAATAAATTCAGGTGATGATGAATGATCATGAATTCAATAAATGTCAGTAATTTTAATAAATAAAGATGACTTGTAAAGTACTGTTTCGTAATAAAATATCACTTCAAGTGTTATTGAATTTATAAAAAATTACTCATAAACACAATTAAATAAATTCAGGTGATGATGAATGATCACGAATTCAATAAATATCAGTAATTTTAATAAATAAAGATGACTTTTAAAGTACTGTTTCTTAATAAAATATCACTTCAAGAGAGTTTTGTTTTTGAATTTATAAAAAATGACTCATAAACACAACTAAATAAATTCAGGTGATGATGAATGATCATGAATTCAATAAATGTCAGTAATTTTAATAAATAAAGATGACTTATAAAGTACTGTTTCTTAATTAAATATCACTTCAAGAGTGTTTGGTTTTTGAATTAATAAAAAATGACTCATAAGCACAACTAAATGAATTTAGGTGAAATAATACCTGAAAGGAAGCAACCAGAATGTCAAGAATGGATAACAACTCTACTAGTCACCAGATTATTGGCACTTTAAACAGGTCGAAATTTACCAAATTATTATACTGAGGATATTAAAATAGTCAATAAAAAATCACAGTTTTAACACTAAATTGCATAAGAATAGTGGCGTGTCTTCATTCATGTTCAAAAATTTTACTGGCAGATATTTTGATATTTATTTAAAAAAACAATATTTAAAGTAGATTTTTTTATCAATTTTAATTCACGTGACTGGTAACATTTATAAAAAAAAACTTTGGGTGCAAAGGGTCCATAGAGAATGTTTTGACAAGAGGGTGCAAAATTTGTTCTGTTTTATAAAATGAGGCTTGTTATAATCTTTCCCTGAACTTTTCTGATTGATAATTTCATTACATTTGAAACTTTCATTAGATTTTATATTTTGTCATTGATTTTTCAACTCATAATTCTGCCTTGTAAACTTTCTTCCCTGGGTATTTATTTAATAATAAATTGATTTAAAAAATTGTCAAAAAATTTCCTTATAATAATCATTTGAAAAATAAAATAGATGATAATAAACATATAATAAAAAATCCTTTTAGTCAATATTTAATTTTCAATATTAAAAATTACAAGTTAACACTTGCCGTACGGTGATGGATAGCGAGTGATCATGACTTATATTTTATTTAATTTCTCGAAATATACTGCTTGCAGGGTCTTCATACTTTATGTATTCCTCATCGAAACCTCTATGATTTGAATGATGTCATTAGGAAACAAAACATTCATAGTTAATTCAACAGAAATTAATGATTTTAAATCGCGAATTGACGAAATGTCAAACACTCATTCTTTTTTGACAGTTCTTATAGCGCCCGTTTCAGGGGTCGTCACCAGTTTTATAATCCTGATTGTTATTTTTTATTTTTATCTGGTATGTTTTTTCTATTATCATTTTTTATCTGGTATGTTATATTGTACCATTACTCTTTTTATAATAAATGTACATTTTATTTATTATTTCATTTTCAAAAATATAATAATTGAGATGGCGGGAAATATCGACGGCGATGATAGCGATTTGGAATTTAAGGCGACAGGCAATATATCAGAATCAGAAGATTTTGTCGAGGTACAGGATGAAGTATATTCTGATTTGGAGACGAGTGAAGAAGACGAAGAAATATTATTTACATCAAAACATGGATTCGAATGGAGTTCATTACGAGTACCACCTCAATCTTCGAGGCATCGGTCGGGTATCAAATATTCTCATCGAAGATTCTGGACTGAGAAATTCAAGTATAAATGTACATTCCATAAAAGATATGTGTTGTCTGTTTGTAAATGAAGAGGTGGTAAAAGTGATGTTTAAGAAACAAATCGTCATTTAAATCGAATTCATTCAGAAAAGAACCAACCAATATCAAAAGACGAGTTATATGAATTCATTGGAATATTGCTCGCACCTGGCAGAAATCGAACACGAAAGCTATCTTTGAGTGAATTGTGGATAAGTGAAAGTCCCTTTTGCCAGTCATTTTTCACAACAGCTCTGTCTCGAGATAGATTCATCTATATTTACAGTCATATTCGTTTTGATGATAAAGAAACCCGAGAAGAGAGATATCAGGGTTTTTTCAGATAAATTAGAACCAATTAAGTGGATTTCAAAAATGTTTATGGATATGTGCAAAAGCAATTATTCTCCATCTTCGAATATAACTGTAGATGAACGTTTGCCAAACTTTAGAGAGAATTGTTCATTTCGCGTGTACATGAAGTCTAAACTTGGTAAATATGGCATCAAAATCTGGGTTGCTGCCGACTGCGGCGGCATATGACGCATAACAAATTTACAGGCTTATTCTGGTATGATAAATAATCGTAGAGAGAGATAAATCAAGGTAACTGAGTAGTTATAGAAATGGTTCAACCGCAGTATGGCACGAACAGGAGGATAACCACAGGTATTTTTATTACCTCCATCAAATTAGCCGATAATCTTTTATTAAAAGGTTTAACTCTAACTGGCACGCTTCGAAAAAATAAAAGAGTAATCTCACTTGAATTTATACCGTCTAGAGAGAAAACAATCCATAGTAGCTGAAAATAAAATACTTGTTTCGTGTGTACCACAAAAAATAAAGCAGTATTATTATTATCCACTCAATTCAATGATGCAGAAATTGATTATTCAGAAAAACAAAAGCCACTATAGTAATTATACATCATTATAATAATACAAAAATTGGAGTAGATACGGGAGACCAAATTACTTGAGAGTACTCTTGCTCAAGGTCAACGAGAAGATGGCCTTTCCGTCTTTTTATGGAAATTATAGATATGGCTGCATTGAATGCATACCTCTTATGGATAGACAAATATCCAGAGTGGAAACAAAATAATTAATACCACCGAAAACATTTCACAAGAGAGTTAAGTTTGGAATTGGCAATGCCCAATATCTTAAAAAGGAAAAATAGCAACAACAAGATGCTTTTAATACAGTTTTAACATATTGTGGCGAGTCAATATCCGAAACATTAGTAAATAATACCCTGTTGGCACCCCGTGAGGTCCTCAAAAGAGGAAGTTGTGGGTTTTATTAAAAACATTCGAGAAAAAAAACCAGGCTATTCTGCAATATTTGTCAAACACCTGCGTGTTTAGTAAGTAGAATATAGTAAAAAAAAAAGTGGTTTCATGCCCCAATTGCGATAACTTTCTCCACAGGATTAAACTTTGATTATATTATATGATATGTTTGTCCTATTTTCAAATTTTCTGTAGTGTTTATATTTTCCAAATTGCATATATTTTATTGATTTGAATTTCGTGTTTGTTTATATATAATATAATTTTGAATTTCGTGTTTGTTTATACTATATAAATTTCTCGCCCTAAAACCTTGATTTTTGAATTTATATATTCATTTATATTTTGTTTATATGTTATTTATTGTCTTTATTCGAATTATGGTTTTATTGCCAAAAAAATACACGCTACATTTTATTGTATAATTTTATGAAAAAAAATTAAAAGGCTGGAAATCTCTTATCACGCATGCGCATTCTGAATGTTGCGCAGACCGAACGACGCAGCGTAAAAATAATATTCTTATAGAAATGCCTTTCTGTTTTAGCTCTTATTTTATCATTTCTTACCTTTATTTTATATTATTCGACATTTTATTACATAATAAAATGATGTTTATAGCTAATAACAAAAAATGACCTAGCAGATTTTGCATAATTTTAATTTGAAACATACATGTTTAGTGTACCCTCAGTGTCCAACGCCGTTACTGGCGTAATTTTTTAGCACAGTAAGGGAAGTGTTAAAAGGTTGGAGACCTCTTTTCAGTCATGCGCATTCTGAACGTTGCGCAGACCGAACGACGCAGTGGGAAAATTATATTCGTATAGAAATTTCACTTCTCTGTTTCAACTATTATTTTATCATTTCTTACACTTATTTTATATTATTCGACATTTTATTACACAATAAAATGATGTTTATAGCTAATTAAAAAAAAAACTAATAGATTTTGCATAATTTTAATTTAAAACATACATTTTTAGTGTACCCTCAGTGTCCAACACCGTAACTGGCGTAATTTTTTAGCACAGTAAGGGAAGTGTTAATAAATTTATGAAATCTTGAATACCTACTTTGTTTTCCTTTATTTTTTTGGATGATCTTATTAAGCATAATTTAATAATTTCCTAAATAGTTTTAGTTAATATACTATTTTTTTCTAATACGTGGGTCGTCCAGAAAGTAAAGAACATTTTGGCATAACTAAATAAAAACGAAAGATATCAACACAAAACTTTATTTACAAAGTCACAGTACCTTACTCTATTTTTCAATGTAGTCACCATAACTATCAAGGCACTTATTGTAACGTGGAACCAATTTATCAATTCCGATGTTATACTCTTCTACCACCAAAGATTTGAGCCAGGATGTCACTTCTTGTTTGAGGTCTTCATCGTTCGCTTTTCCACCCAAAAAATCCTTTAGTTTCGGGAATAAGTGAAAATCACTTGGTGCCAAGTCAGGGCTGTAAGGAGGATGTCCAAAAATTTCCCACTTAAGACGTTGAAGTTCGTGCTGATGCATGAGGCCATGCATTGTCATGAATCAAAACCACCTTTCCCGACAACATTCCACGTCTCTTTTTTTGGATGGAGCGTCTAAGTCGTTGAAGAGTTTTACAATAGGGCTCTGAGTTTATTGTGTGTCCTCTTGGCATAAACTCCACGTGGATCAAACCCTTTCGGTCCCAAAAAACAGTTGCCATCACTTTTCTGGTGTTTAGATTCGGTTTTTCTTTTCCGAGCACACATTTTGTTGTAGCCAAGGTGCTCTGTCACTATTTCATGTTTCCTGAATTTTGTCTTCAACTTTTGCTTTCAACTCATCCGTAACGAGTGATGGCCTCCCACTCCAATCTTCATCGTGCACACTGGTTCTTCCTTGATTAAACATTATGCACCATTTCCTCACTGAAGCCTCGTTCATTGCACTACCACCATAAACATTCTTTATTTGCCTATAAATTTCGATACGCTGAACATTTTATGCATTCAGAAAACGAATGACACTACACACTTCACAGTTGGCGGGATTTTCGATGGGCGCAGCCATTTTGAAAGGTTACAGAACAAAGACGCACGACCGTTCAGCAACAAAACTCGGCTCGCACTGAAGCGGGGGAAGGAGCTAACTGGCGCGCATACGATCGCGGTGATGGAGGGTCGGCGCAGGGTGTGGTGCGCAATCGTTCTTTACTTTCTGGACACGCCTAGTAGTATGCCTTTTAGTTTAAACTAACAGTTTATGTAATTGTTGAAGAAGAATCAACAAAGTATTTTTTCTCGAGATTTATAAAAATGTGATAAATTTGCTCAAAAATTTACCTTATATGTATTACTTTATATGTTAATGACATTTGTTATTTGGTTAGTCAAACACTGAATTATTAATTAAATGAAAATTATAAATGTAAATTTACATTTACAATGAAACTTTTCAATGATTAATTAAAATTTTGCAGTGAATTACTTTTTAAAAATATATATTTGTGGTAAAATAATTCATATTTTAACTTTTTCCACTCGTCTTTTAATTAAATGCAGAGTGTGTTAAAAAGCATATTTATTTAAAAAAAAATGTTTAACACTATGAAAATTCTAATAAAATAGATTTCATATATCTAACAAGAATAACACAACATTTTATTTTATAGATAAAAATGGGATTGCCAGCTTATTTACTCTTACGGCTATAGTGTGATATAGAAACATTTTAAAAATAAAATTGTATTGTCACTCTAGATTCCAAAAACAGTGAACTGATATGATGAGTCGAAGTAGATTTCATGACTGCAGATAGTAAGTAATATTTGGAGTGGAAAAGGTTAAATCTAATAAGGTAAAATATAGCACAAAAGTAAAGCAACATGTGTTGAATCAAGAGTGTCTTTTCTGATTTTGCTTTTTCTTAATGATAAAAATTATGAAATAAAAATATTTTTTTGTATATAAAACCAAACAATGTCCTATTAGTTTAGTCATATTTAAACTCTGTATGATTTATCATGTACTATTTAAAAAATCAATTAATGTACAAAGCTGTGGTCATTGATCAATTTTTGATAAGTTTTTTTTTTATATAAGTTGAATGAATGCCACAAAATTAGATAAAATAAGAAGTTACTACCATATTTCTTCGAAAGTCTGGAAATACCATATTTATTCCATTCTAAGATGCATTGTTTTCCATATAAACATCTCTATAAATGGGGTTCTGCGCAAACACTAAACATATGGTACCGTGTGCAAAGCATGGAAAAAACTGGGATTGTAAGACACACCCCGTTTTATGGACACGTTCATATGGAGAAAAAAGTGCATCTTAGAATGGAATAAATATGATATTTCCAGACTTTGTATTTTATGAAGAATATAGGAATTTTTAGGCTCATTTTAACTATGCTAATTTCATATTTAACAAAATTTGATCAAAGACCAAAAATAATATTAGTTAACTAAAGTATTGAAAGTTTAATAATTGCGTTTTCAATTATGATAAAATTAAGTTGTCATACTGTTACCTTTTTCACATTCAGAGTTTTTTACACATCTAAATCGTCTTCACTTTAAAAGTAAGAGTAATGAAGGTGAACTTTATAAAAAGAATCGCCACAAGAGTGTTCTTTTTTAATTTAAGAAGTGAAAGCATTTTAGAACCCACTAGAAATCAAATTCGAAATACCAGAATGCAAAGCAAATACACTGACCATATCACTGATGCGAAGAAATTATTAGGTTAGATACACTTTTCATGATTTGTGGTATTTTTACATCACTTGAATTGACTTCTTTTGAAATAAGATTATTAGTATGATTTGAATGCTCGCTAGACACGATCCTTTATTGCATATCATTTATATTTTTGACAACTTCAATTTCATTGGTTAGTTGTATAAAAAAATTATATTTTAAAGTCGGCATGTTGATGCCTTAATGGATGAATTAATATTAGTGCGTACTTCACAAAAATGTACATATTATTTGGAAAGTTGCATATGATTTTGAGATTGTGTCTACACCAGCAATTAGGGTTTAATTCAGAATTATTTTTTATCATTTCGAGAAAAACAGTCAATCAATCAATGATATTGGATAAAGTTTCACCAATTTATTCATCTGATGACCGTCCATTGATTTTCAAGTTGTGAGAGTACTTAACAAGTTTGATGTTGTACAAGATAATTCATAGAGCTGTTCCAACATCCATTGCTGACCTGTATGTGGAAAGATCAGACAATTCACATTGAGGTCTTCTCTTCTTCTTCTCAGTGTCATGTCGGGTCCCCCCAACGTTGAATATCACCTGAGAGTAGATATCTTTGTCCCCGGCAGCCCGAAAAAGATCTCCAATGCCCCTTATGCTAGTCCAATCACGTATATTGCGGAGTCAGGAGATTTGCCTCCTGCCAACACCTCTTCGGCCTTCTATTTTGCCTTGGATGATCAGGTGCAGTAATTTGTACTTTGCTCCTCTAAGTACATGACCCAAGTAGGACACCTTTCGGATTTTAATATTAGTCAGCAACTCTCTATCAACTTTGGCTCTTTGAAGAACCCTCGTGTTGCTGACCATATCCGCCCAGGGTATCTGTAGCATTCTCCGGTGCATCCACATTTCGAATGCTTACAGTCGGTTCATACTAGTAACTTTGAGGGTCCATGATTCTACTCCATGCAATAACACTGACCAAACGTAGCATTTCACTAACCGTTGTCGAAGTTTCAAGTTTAGATTATCATCGCAGAATACGCTTCTCATTTTATTAAAAGTCACACGAGATGATTCAATTCTGCACTTGACTTCGGTTTCTGGGTCGAGGTCTTCCACTAGGATACTTCCGAGGTATTTAAATTTTTTCACTCTCTCTATATCAGCACCGTTCAATGTAAGTCGTGATCTTGCCGGCCAAACACCATGAACTTAGTTTTACTCACGTTCATGTTCAGCCCCAGCCTCACACCGGCTTCATTAATTCTATCTATGGCGCAGGGTTTGAATGTCGTCAATACTGTCTGCCAGAACAACCGTATCATCTGCGTACCTGATGTTATTGACGCATACACCATTCACTTTGACCCTCAGATTCAAGTTATATAGTTGTTCAATTATATCAGAGTACAGATTAAATAACATAGGTGACAAAATACAAGAAGTCTTCTCAACAGCTCTAAATTGTTTTGTTGAGCCTTGTGTAGGCAGATCTATATATAAGAGAACAGGCTTTTCGCATTACTGGTCCTTAAGCACGGGATAACTAGCACTAAAAAGGACAGATTCATTGCAGTGTAGTTGGAATTACAGTGAAATCTCGATTCTTGAACGTTGAGCAAACTCGCTTCAAGGATGCCCTAACTCGGGAATTAAACCCACTATTTTTGGCAGATTAAAAATATAACAAAATCAATATACAGTGGAACCTCGGTTCTCGAACATAAATTTTCAATTACAATGCCATGTCACTTCAGATTTTTATTTAAATGCAGGCAAAAATAAACTTATTGGGCAGGTTTTTAGTGAGACAAAAAGAGAAAAGACCCCAGAAGGATAATTACCTGTTGTTTTTAACCTTTCCAAACAATAACATCTCTCCTCCGCCTGCCTCACCATCTTCCACTTATGCCATCAGTTCTCCTCAGTACAGGTAAAGTGTAATTAATCTATTTATTGTTTTGCCATGCTGTGTATTTTTGGAGGGTCTGGAACGGATTAATCCAATCTACATCTTATGAGAAAAATTTATTTGGTTTTTTTAAATTTAACTGATTAAATTTGAAAACCGAGATTCCACTATATTTTCAATTTGTTACGACTTTCAATTGTGTCAGCAACCTTGTGGCACGTCTTTTGATTGTGAAACAGCACTTTATAACTCATCTATTTAATTATTACTATTGATCAAGAAATAATATTAAGGAAAGGGTGATTATGCATTTTTTTGTACGAAAGATTCATTACTTTTAATTTTTTTCTTCCTCCAAAATGAATTTTTTCATCATATATTATGCATGATCAAAAGTAATAGTCTTAAAGTGATGGTTTGGAGTTTACATTCATTCCGCAAAGCTATTTCATCTAGTATAGATCGATCTCAAATTTGTATTTTTTTTAATCTTAATTTGGACTTATTTAACCAAGACTTACTTTTGCTTTTATCTTAACCTTTTTAGTTAAGAAAATAGATTGCCGACAAATATCTAGATCATTGGTTTTCAACCTTTGTCTAATAGGGGCACCCTAAACAAAATCATTTATCTTTGCGGGACCCCTCCTACTTTTTCGTATTCAGTACATATACATATATATTTACAATAAAACGAGTAGAAAAGATATCAAGTATCGATTTTGGTCAAGAGATTTAGATCAAAGTCAAAACTGTAATTCGCGATACCCTTGGAGTATTGATACCCTTGGAGTATTCGTTGCGGCACCCTTGGGTACCGGGGAATCCCGGTTGAATACCACCGGTCTAGACCTTAATTATTTTCTATTTCGTGATTTGTATTATTGCATTTTATTTCACTTGTCATAATTTTCACATAATATTGTAAACATACCATACATGATCTCTTGAATAAAGTATTTTGTATTTGATTTATTTCTTTTATTGTGTACTTGATTTCAGTAACTATTCAACACTTCAAACTGGTGAAGCTAAGTTAAATTCATTCTGATGGAATAAAACCAACAACTGTAAATATCGTCTTTGAAATTCAATACACATATTAAATTAAAATGACAAAAAAGAATTTTCAATGTTAATATAATTGCAAACAGGAAAAAATATATGTTGATTAAGTTGATTAACAGTATGCAGGCTAACCTGGGAGAGTTTGTTTTACTGATAAAACATTAAATTGAATAATCCTTCTCTCTCTCCCCGGCTCCATCCCAACTCATTGTCTGCGAAGACTGTTGGGGTCAGCTCTCCTCGTCCTCAGGTTGTATGCTCTTCTGTCCCGGACTACGTCCCCCAGGCCGTGCCTCTGCATCAGGTTATCTCTTTGCACCACCCATGAATTCCTTGGTCTTCCTCTGGTTGTTATTCGAGGAAGATCCATGGAGCTTGCCTGGTTCACAATGTGATCGGGCGCTCTGCGTCCAACGTGCCCATACCATCTCAATCGCCTCTCCTCCATCTTGCTGTTGATGTCTGTAACACCCAGGCTTCCACGAATGTGTGAGCTTCTTATTTTGTCTCTTAGGGACACACCTGCTGACCATCTTAGCATGCGCATTTCAGCAGTTTCTAGTTGCCTAGAGTAAGAGGTATACATCGTCCAGCATTCGGAGCCATAGAGGAGTGCGGGTCTCCATAGAGGAGTGCGGGTCTATCTAAATTGAATAATCCTTATACACATATATTTCGTAAAATCCCGTATTTTATTAATAAAAAATCTACAATGAATAGGATATTTTTTATTTAAAATCCAAACTACAGAATGGCCCAGAATAAAGTACACTTTTGTTTTGTCCATATTAGTGGTCGCTTACGACCTTGCGGCGAATTTATCGCTTTACTTAAAACTCCATCCCCATGAAATTCAACTCGTTCAGTATTTAAATGAAGCAGACTTTGTTACAAGGTTAGATTTTCCATCTAAAGTGTTCAAATAGTTTTCTATGTTTGAACATTCTCTTTTCAGATGAAGCCCATTTGCATATGAATTGTTTCGTCAATAAGCAAAATTGCCACTATTGGAGAGATGAAAACCCTAAACTGAAACATTAGAGACAACTCCATTGTGTATGAGTAACAGTTTGGGCAGTCATGTCAGCGTTGGGAATCATCGGTTCTTATTACTTTGAGGACGCTCAAAGCCAAGCAATAACATTTAAATCAGAGTGTCCATTCAAATACTGAGAGTTTTTGACTGAAATTTCCAAAGTACAATTCGAGGACATAGTTTCAACAGGATGAGGTCACTTGTCACATGTTCAATAACAGTTTGAAAGTGATTCAAGAGATATTCCCCGGAAAACTGATTTTGAGAAGAGGTGACATTGTGTGATCAACACAAAGTCCTGATTTGTCCCCTCGTTTTTTTTTTGTTGGGATACCTCAACAGTTGAGTATACCCAAATAATCGAACAATTAAGCTGCAATTGAAACAAAACGTTAGTCAAGAGATCTAAGCGATACTTCAGGAAATGTGCAGGCGCATAGATTCAAAATTTTCTGCCCAGTTTTGACGAATGCCATCTAAGAGATGGTGGTCTAACCTTTTTTTCCATGTTTGCAGTTATTTAAGTCGATTACAACAAACTATTGTTTTATTACGAATTATTCAAACCTGAACTTTATTCTGGACAGCCCTGTACAAAATTAATCTTTACATTGAAACGGCACTGCGCATATACGAGGGTGGTCCGATAAGTACTCGGGTGTGTACCAGTGTATCCATGTTTCGTCGACGGTCACGAAACGACGCAGAAACTCCTTCGGATTGCGCTTAAACATCGCCAAACACTGCTCTGAAGTGGTCTCACGGTTGCGCTTGTTGTCCGGAGTGAGCAAACGCGGCACCCATCGCGCCGACAGCTTTCTCATGCCCAATACTTCATGCAGGATATGACCCACGCGGTCTTTTGAGATGCTTACTGTCTCAGCTGTCTCGCGCACCTTCAATCGGCAGTCTGCCAATACGAGATCGTGGATTTTTGTCACGTTATCCTCCGTGGTAGCCGTTTTCGGGGCACCTGGGCGTGGCTCATCAAAAACAGACGTGCGACCACGTTGAAACTCGTTAAACCAGTTTTTGAGTCGCAATCGAAGGAGAAGAGTCACCGTACACAGCATCCAAGCGCTCTTTGATTTCGCTGCGCAATTTCCCTTTCAAAAACAAGAATCGAATCACCGACCGATATTGCTCTTTTTCCATTTTTCTCAAATCCGCGGACACGCTCGCTTCCACACACGGTCAAAACAAAACTACGCGTCCGATTCGGCTGAAATTTTGACAGTAGCTGTCAACGAGAATGTACTACGCGATAAAAATTGCTCTTGCGATAGTGGTGCCATCGGGCGGTGAGGCTAAGTACTTATCGGACCGCCCTCGTATATCGCAAGACTTGGTTGATTTTTCGTTGGGGGCTATCTCGTGTCTAGATTTGCATCATCATAGATAATTATGTTTAAGTGTCTCTCTCTTAAATGGATGGTGGCATTGTCAAAACGGGAGCAAACATCAATTTGTCTAAAACTTTAAATTGTAGAATATATCATAATCAAGTGTGCGACCAAATAAAGATCAGTGACATATTATATTACACATGCAAACATATACAAGTTAATCTGTGTAAACAAGTGACCATGTCAAAATCAAATAAGTGACAATTATACTGTTTTTTTTTGTCATACGTGTATGAAACACAATATTTATTTTATCATTAAATATTACGTTTCAATATTCTGGAAATATGTAGACAATACTTGACTTACATTATTTTTACAGTAAGAAAAAATGGCCATGTTTTTCTCAATTATTGGGATGTGCAGCACAAATTCAAATTGTTTTTTGGTGATCGTGTAATTCGTAATATTTTTGTAGAATTTTGTTTCCAAAATTAGAATGAACTGACTTAGGCTGAGGCCACACCAAAGTGCTTTGTTAGGAGCTAAGCTAGGTTTTACGTGACTCATATACTAGGTGACTTCATGCCTGGCAACACCAAAGTGCTATGCACAAATTCATTTGACAGTTGGGAGCGGTTGAGTCAACATATGATGCCACTCTCAAAACTAACCAATTTCATTACAACTTACCATCTTTATTTACTTCCTGTGCAACTTCATCTCCAAAGTTATTTTATTACAGGTACATTTTTGTATAATTTGCTCGATGGGTTCCACGAAGGCTCCGTTTTATACACAGCTGTTATTAAAACTTCCGCCATCTTGTAAAATCACGGTGACACAATAAAATTAACCAACACATCTGTTCGCTAGGAGATTCACTCGGTGACTAATCGTCATGTAGTGTGGCGCGAAGTGTGCCCATTGCGATAGTATGCGGTGCGTTGATTGGCTAGGATATGTTGCCTAGCTCGCAGCGTAGCTCTAAGGATCAAGCGAGGCTCCTACCTGTGTGGCCGAAGCCTTACTGTACCACTCCTTACCTAATTTTATTTATCAATATGTTTTTACTGGGAGAGGTAAAAAAATAAGAGTAAAATTTTGGGAAAATTCGTATTCCACATAGATTTATTTATTATTAAATAATAAAAAAAAAAACATTTTCAAATGTCAATATGTTCATCAATTAAGTATCTTCATTCACAAAAGTTAACATTTAACCTACAAATTTTTGAAAATATAAACAAAAAATCAATTTAATGAAAAAACCAATACAACAGTACACAAGTTATACAATTTATTATAAAATAATTATGGTCTTTCGAGGATCAAGCCAAATATTATAATACATTACAGGTTGAAAAAACCTTCCGAGTATCAAAACTAATTTTGATAACTATATATTAATGCAAAAGAACTGCATACAGTGAAAGCAACATTCAGATGCATTTTATTTAGAATAAAATAAATTATATTTGGCAATTGAACTTGGCTTCCTTAAGCTTTAAGTAGGATTGGATTGATTGGTATTTTTCAAGTTTTTCATTATTTAGAAAAAAATATTGAAAGAATTATCAAGTTTCACAAGGGAATATAAAAATCTTTGAATACAAAAAAAATATATTATGAATATTTAACATTATTTACATATTTACAACTTTTGGCATTTTTTTATATGTACCAATTGAAAATAGATCTTTAATTTTTTATCTCATTGCTGAAATTTGAGTTATAATTTAAAATAATAGCTAATTTTGTGACATTTTATGGTTTATTACTTTGAAAGATTAGAAAGTAGCATTTGACGTTAAAAGTTTTTTTTTTTAGTTGAATTTCCAGACTTCAGAGCTTTTTGATTGCATTTTCAATATGAAATCAGCCAAATTGCTAATGTTATCAAATAAGCATCTGATATTTTAGCTTTCACACCATATCAGGTCTCTTAAGTTAAAAATAAAAACCAGCAATTTGCCATTATGGTTCAAAAAAGAAAATTCTGATGAAAAGTTGTACTTATAGAAATAGCAGTCGACTCCTATATGATGATTCGACACTCAGGCATTCTTTCTCAGGGTCTTTTTTCATCAGTAATTGTCATCATCCTGGCGTTTGGTAATTGCCTAACAAATTCATGGGATAACTGGTGTTACAAAATAGAGCTATATAAATAATCCAAGGTATAAAATGATGTTAATAAAACGATGGGTTTTCAATTTTTGTACAATAAAGGGAATCACCATCTGAATTTAGAAATATAAATTAGATCACAATTTTTAAATACATCTAACACTGGAATAATCTTAAATATATTACCCAATTTTTGAAAAAAAAAGCTTTCATTCAAAAACAAAAATTTTCACTATATAAAAAAATTAAGTTTTCAAATTGAAATAAATCTTCAGCTTTTTATAAAGTATTCAGTGAAAGTGTCTTGAAACAAAAGTTGAGGACAATTCATATTGGGAAATTGGAAATATTGTGCATAGACAAATATAAATTTTTAAGAAAATATTATTCATATTTTATTAAGAAAGTTATTTTACATAAAACCTCAATTTCTTCTTTTAAAACCATTCGAGGAAATTCCACGTTATATTTTGAAAAAGTATAGTACCATTTGCTTCAATGTCAAGAATTCGATACTCGAAATATCCTTGAATATCAGGATAAACAAAGTTATATTCGCATTTTGATTCCATTCATGGGCTTAACCATGAGTAGTGCTGTCTTCCACGAAATCTCTGGCCTCTTCCTGCGTGACACACTCGACGTGAGATACTTTGTTTCTGAACTTGACTCCGTAGAACTTGTGGGCGTGCTCCAAGAGTTCAGGCCTGAAGGTGGTGGTAATAAATTGAGCAGAAGTGCTCAGTTCATGGATCATATCTGCGATTGCTCTTCTATGCTGGGCATCCAGAGCCTGAATTCAAAAGAAAATTAAATTTAATATTTGATTTGTCGAAAAAAAAAAGTACGATATATAGAAAATATTGTTTGAATTTCATTTATTGAATTTTACATACACATACATACATCTCATCATGCCATTTCCATGTCGGGATAGGCGGAGCACCAGACTTTCCCATCTCGACACATCCTTCACCTTTTCTACATCTATACACCTCATACAAGGAATTATAGCACAAACTAGATGCTACATTGTTGATGAATGCTTCTTTGTTTCTTAGCTTCAACAAGTTTCAAGTATTTATTTCCAATGGTATGTTGAGATATGATATTTTGTATTCTCAAATTTTAACCCCTTAAGTGACATAGTCTTAAATTTTTTATTTGATTTGAATAGATTACAGGCAATACGCATGCCCCGTTATCTGCAGGATCTGTATCCGCTATTGACTTTGAATCAGTGTCATCAATTTTGAAGTTAAGCCTGACAAAGATTCATTTCAAGTCACCTATGTGATCAGTTACATTCCAATTATCGCTGTGATTACATTATTTCCAGTATTGCAGTGTTTTGTGTTCGAATAACTCTTATTTACCGTAATAATGTCACTGAAATGCAAGACTAGTGACATTGGTGACTTGTGAAACAAAGAGACCTCGTAAATTGCTTGAAATAAGTGAAAAGCTAGAAATTCTTAACTTAGTATGAAAAAAAACAATTGCTGCCCCTGTTAGAATGTGTGAAAAGAAATTATTTTCTATTCATGAAGCGTTCAAAAATGAGAAAGAAATTTATGTTAATTTCGCTGTTGTACCTCAAACCACAAAAGTTACACAAATGGGTGTGACAAAAGTTTTGCTATTATCCACGGAGTTCGCCATCCATGGGGAATCTTTGAACTTATCCCTTGCGGATAATGGGGTACTACTGTATTCAATATATTTAAAAAATTGTTAATACCATGAGTAATGTTTACCTGATCAATTTCATCAAATAAGTAGAAAGGTGCAGGGTCACATTTCTGGATGGCAAAGATGAGCGCCAGGGCTACAAGAGACTTTTGTCCTCCCGATAGTTGGTTCATTTCTCTCATTTCAGCGTCTCCGCCAGTGAAAGATACTTTGATGCCCACTCCAACAAATTGCTCTGCATTTGCATTCTGGAATATGTTACATTAAAATTGACATTTTTGTAAAACAAAACAATAATAAGAAAAGTTTTCTCAAAAATAAGAAATGAAATTCAACTACAGAAACTTCTCTTGTTTTTCTTACAGGTTATTTAGCTATGACATGTCTGACATAGATGTAGACTGATTGGCCTATGGTCGGGGAAACCAGTCTGTCTGGTTGGGTCTAGTATTCTCTATAGCACTGTATGGAGTGGAAACATGGATAATGAAAAGGAAACAAACAAGATAGATGTCGTTGAGATGTGGTGTTGGGAAGCGGATGCTCTATATACCATAGACCACAAGGCGCATCAAAATCTTTATCATCCAAGAATCGGAGATAACTGAGACTTGCAAAAAACATGCAAAAAATTCTAACATACATTACGCTTATGTAACATACATTATGCAAACATGCAAAATATCCTAACATACAAGTCTGGAGAAGTTGGTGATCATGAGGACAATTGAGGGAAAGTGTCCTATGAGATGGATGGATTAAATAAAGGTGTTCACAGGATTCTCTTTATACGCTGCATTCAACATAGCGTAGGACCGAGATGGGTGGAGACAGGTGGTGCGCTGAGTTCGAGACTGAGTAAACGATGAGGAGAAATATAACTTTATCCTTCATTGGGCTTGTCTCTCTCCTGAGATATAAAGTCCCAACTGTCTTGAACTTTCTCAGATTGAATTTATTTTTTAATTTAAAAAAAAATCACATCTCTGTATACAGAGATGTGGTTTTATAAATATATATTCTGGTATCGCTATCCTTTCAACATGTGAATGCAATTGTCTTCCTCTTTGCCTTATCTACCTGATGCTTTGGACTTCAAGCAATCAAGAAATTCGCAGATGTGCGAATTTCATATTGTTTCTCTACAATTTCCTATAACAGTCTTGATGGTTTTCGTATCTAGACTCAGCAACATGCTTTAGGTTTTCGTTGTGTTTGCATAGTTTTGATTCCATATTTCATCATTGGAAAACTGGATACTCATTAATGTAAAGAAGAGACAATGAGAGAATTTGAAGAGATTGCTATATGACAATAAACCCACTAGGCTGTACTGTATACAATGAAAGTGTAATATAGTTTGATAAAAAATATATTACTAAGGAAATTTTTATGGAAGTTTTGGTAGTTGGTCTTGAAGTAAATGGAATAGCATACTGTGCTGGGTGTTGCCCTGACCAAAAAAAACAAATTAATTTTTAGGAGAAAGAAGGATACCTTTTATCCTATTTAATTTTTTATAAGAATAACAAATTACAAACTGATTTCATCAGACGCATCGAATACTATTTCAAGAATAACTTTGATGACTTTTATAACATTTTTAAAATACTTTATTAAGGTATAGTAAAAAGATATTACCTATGTTTTACATTTTCTAAGAGAAAAAATTAAATGGGAGAAAATGTAATATACACATTAATCAATTAAGTGTTTGGTAAACAAATACGACACTCAATATAATAAATTGACCTAAAAATATGAAATTACTTTCAAGACTATCGAATAAAATATGCCAAAATGTTTTTAATAGTAAACCTGAAAATTGAAATATGTAAGTTGATTTGTATGGTAAATAAAACATAGCAAAATATTGGCCTGTTAACCCTTTTAATCCCATGGGGCCGATCATCGGCCCCAACTGGTGTATTGAAAAAATCCTACGGGGCCGATCATCGGCCAAATTTTTATGTTGAATATGTATTTTTTGTAACTTTGAGAATCGTTCACTTTTAAAAGAATGCATTTAACACTAAATATTAACTGAGATAAAAAATAAAATATAATACTGTTTTTTTGCCTAAATATGCGAGGATTGAAAGGGTTAATAATGGCTTGTCAAAATTACCATTGCTTTAAATGTGCGCAGTTTTTATCATATGTGAAATTGTGCTCAAAAGTGAAATCATTGTGAATTTTACAAAAACTTCAATTTCTGGAAAGTTTTATGTGAACTTAATTAAAAACAAGAGTCCTAATATTTTTAATATATAAAACTTAAAATGTGTTAATGTAATTAGGGTTACTCTGTAATATGGTACCTTTATCTTTGTAGATTTAATAAAGAAAATGTTCTCTTTTACTAATCTTAATCCAAATGACCTTACCTCAGGTCTTATCTCTACACCATCTTCATTTGCTGTCCTCATTATAAGACTTCCCCTTCCTTGTGGCACCAACTTTTTAAATACTTCTGTGAAGTTTTTGCTAACTTGTTTGAATGTCAATTGGATAGCCTCAAGTTTTCTATATTCTAATGTATCAATAAGTTCTCGAATTTTTTCTTCTCTGAAATCAAGATGATTTTATGAAAAAAAAATATCCAAATATATAAAAAAAAGTTTAATTCACTACATAAACAGGTTATTAAAAAATATTACATGTAATTTATTTTTATCAAACACTGTTTATTCCACTTTTTTCCTGTTTGATAAAAATAAATTACAATGTCTTTAAACCCCATAACGTTAATGCCGTAACTATAAACAAAATATTACATGTTTTTTTTATTTGAATTCAAATTAAAAGTCTTTTTATAAATTAATACGTATATATCATCACATCATGCTTCTTTTGGGGTAAGCAGAGACGGTAAATCTCGAGAGAGGGTAAATCTCCAGAGGGTAAACCTCCAAGCAGAGAGGGTAAATCTCCACTTTCTATCCATGCATACAGCATGGATAGAAAGTTTACTTTCGCCTCGTCTACATCAATACATCTCGTCATACTTGCTCTCCTGTTTATCATATTTTTTATATTTCCCTCAAGTAAAATTTCTCCTCTATCTGTCTACCTCTTCCACAATCTCCTTTAGTTTCACATATATAAATATTTGTTTCATAAATTTTTCGCAACTCATTCTCTCAGTGTGGTCATATCTCGAGATTCCCATCTCCGTCAAACAGTTATCGTCTAACCGGTAATTGCTTACTCTATCAAACATTGTAATACCAGATATTCTATGGAAGACATACATTTTTACTGCATTTATCTTAAAATTATGTCTTGACCGGGAGACTGGTCGATCGTCAAGTATATTTTTTTGTAATTTGTCTTATAATATCCTCTTGAGAGATTTTCTATTATTTTTTCATTTTAAGAATTATTGTACTGTGATTGAATTGAATGATTTTTTTGATGCCTTGAATTTCAAATTAATGGGGTTTTACTATAAATAAATATCCCTTTAAATTAATAGTCTAAAAATTTAAGACTTACCCGATATCTAGTTCTTCCTTTCTTCTATAAAGTTTCTCCTTTTGTTCCGAAAAACTTAAGAATTGATCTAAAGCCTTTTTATTTACGTGATTATACTTTTTTAAATGCTGATTTGCTTTTTCCAGCTCTTTGAAAAGCTAGAAATAAAAATAAAATTGAAATTCATTCGGAAAATAACACAAATATAGAGAAAGAGAGAAGATAAAAAAACAACCAACATTTTTTAAAGACATTTTCTGATATTTTTCAAGCAGATCAGGGGCATTAGGCAATGTTCCTAGGCCAGCAATTTTGTCCACAGATTCTTGTATTTTCTGCTGCAGAATAACTTCTTTGGAAGCCATTTTTTCGAGACCTTTTGCATCTTCTTCCATTTTATCTTGGGCCTCTTTTTCCTTAAAAAAAAAAAAAACAGTAATGTATTTTTCATTAAAATAACTCGGGCATTCCTTTGTGAAACTCCATAATTTATATAAAATTAAAACACAGATTATTATTTATTCCACTTTAGTTCTTGTTAACTCACCTGATGATGACACAGTAAATGTTGAATTGCATTGCGATATGCAAAAAAAAGTGGAATAAAACAAAGCGACGTTTTAATTTTATATGAATGCATTTTCACTTTGATTTGTGTTGATATTTTGTATTTATTAAATAAAATACATTAATTTTAAATCATGAATGAAGTGAATTATGTGGTTAGGCCTATGAAAGTTATGTCTGTACTGAACAAAGACAGACTTTTTTTCTTACCATTATTCCCTTAATAGAACAATATAACAACAAAGATTTATTATAATAATTATTATAGACAGGCAGGATGAATATTTATCTCAAGTTTAACTGCCATATGTTTTTTAAAAAACGGTTTGCATTAGGACAGTTTTTAAACTGGTTCAATGTCACAGGATTCACTAAACTATTCAATAGTTTATTCCAAGATACCACAACTTGATTAGCAAAACAATATTTCCTCAGATTATATAAAATTTACTTTTGGAACGTTGAAACTGATATCCTCTTTTTGTGTGTAGGTAGGTATATGCTACACCATTATATATAAGGAACGTGAACAATCCCAGATTTTGGTACCTACGAGGATTCTTGCGATGAATCTCCTGGATACTGATAAATGACTACTGAATCTTGGATCAAATTTCAAATATTATTACAAATGTTTTTTTCTTAACACTATATTAACCTCCATGGCATAGTTGGTAAGACGTTTGTCTCCTAGCCTGCAGCCTGCAGGTTGCGGGTTTGATTCTCGTTGGAACTCAGATTTTTTAAAAAGATTCTATTCTGGTTTTAACTTATGGCCTCTTCAACAATCTTTCCAGTTGGTTGGAAGATATTACCACATGGCAATAAGCCCGCTAGGTTGTTCTGTATACAACTAAAGTGTAATACAATACAATTAATTTTAAATTTCTTATATTGGATAAAATATTGAATATACGTACTTTATTCTTCCATTTCTCCAGCTCTAACTTGAGTTGCTTTTCTTTTTTGACAGCATCTTGTACTTTGCCATCCATGCTCTCCAAATCTTTGCTTATTGTCTTTATTCTTTTTTCTGCGGCTGCCACATCAGCCTTGCTATTGGACAACCTTCTCTTTCTGTCTTCGACAGAGATCTCCTGAAGAGCTTGAACTAATTCATCTTTACGTCTGAAATTAAAATAAAATAATAATTTGCCTACAGGGAATGCCCAAAGATTCACAAATAGGTGATAAAATATATACAAGAACGATTTAGATGGATGCTTTATGGAGAACGATTTAGATGAACACTTCAGTTCATATTTAAAATCTAATGATATCTACACCTGTTCAATGCTACAATTTAGCAAACTAATAATTATTAAACTAATAGTTAATTATAATTAACCAAAAATTAGAAACTCTTTTATCAAAATATTTTATAATCTATTTATGCACACTATTAACAAACTGTTCCGGGGAACGAAGTTTTTCATTATTGAAACTATTAAAAACATATTTAAGATTCATGCTAAAACACTGTAAAAGCATTAGCCATATCAATAGAATCATACGTGACAGTGAATATGGATTTTAATGACATTGTAGATGCATTTACGGAGAAGAAAGCAAGAACGTAAACTGTGGTGGTTTGTTGTGTGGCACGAAATGCCAACATTCATAACAGAAAGGGTAAGCCTATTTATAATTAGTATTGCCTAGAGGCGCAATACTAATTATAAAAATCTATCTATACAAATGCGGCACTGGGTGCATCGGAAAGTTCTTGCGTTCTTTTTACTAAGTGTGTACATTGGCTAGTTGTGACCGGACATTCATGTTGTGGATTCTAGTGTCTCATAATTTTGTGTTTTCTTTTTTTTTGACCCTTGAAAATGACGGAATAGTTCTTATGATGATATTTTATATTTTTATACCATTGCAACATTTTTAAGTGTTTGATGCTAAATGAATTTCATAAAAAAATCTGCTATCGTTGCCACAAAAAAACATTTGCAATGTAATAAACTCAGTGTGGGTACATGTAACCCAAAGGCAGCTTGTTAGCAACTCGCAGTATAACCAATCTTCCTTCAAAAATTATATTCCTATGATAGTTAATTAATATCCCTGGATTTATTGATTGGTGTTAGTGATTTTATATGTTATAAATTTGATTTTAAGACTCTGGAAGTTAAAAATATTATTAAAAATTTCAAGAAATATTTTTTTAAACCAAGAACTAATCAAAAACAATACTTTAAAAGAAAACACACTCGAGTTGAAATATTTTTCAATTTTGAATATCTTTATCTATTTACAGGACAGGTGAACTAGTTCATAGAAATATTTGGGGTTTTCATAGATAATACATGGGAAAATAAGTACATATTAACGGAAAGTAAAGTGAGGATCCATAAAATATGTGTCAAACCCATAGTGACATATGCTATTGAAGCTAGAGCTCATAACATGAATGAAGGCACTCTCTAGAATGTTAGAAATTAAGGTCTTGCTATAATATAACTGGTAAAACACTCATGACACAGAATAAGAAATACGTGGTTACGCTAACTATACGAAGTCGAGGGATAACTGGCAGTCTACATTCCAGAAATAATGTAAAAGAAACAGATCAAGAATTTACTGATAGAATAAGAGAAAAAACTCTAGTGGCCAAAATTATCAGGTGTACAAATAAGCCGCCGCCGTCTGACAAAAGTTGGCGCCACCAGTAAGTTATGGTTAAAATTGTCAGATGTAAAACGTCATTGTCGTAAGGTTGGACATCTGTCAACAACATAACCTTGAAATATTAGTGAATTTTTATCAGTATAATATATTCTTTGTTGTGCGAAAATGTCAAGTTCTGAGCCGAATAAGCATCATTTGCGGGAACTTTTGATTTACTTCTTCAATTTGAAGAAATCTGCAGCTGAGGCGCATCGATTGCTTGTAGAAGCATATGGTGAGGCTGTCTTAAGTGAGAGAAGTTGTCGTGAGTGGTTTCAAAAGTTTAAGATCGGTGAATTTGACATTGAAGACAAAGAACGTAGCGGAAGGCCGAAAGTGTACGAAAATGCGGAATTGGAAGTATTATTGGATCAAGATTCGTGCCAAATGCACTTACATTAGGAGTGACTCAACAAGCCATTTCAGATCGGTTGAAATCATTGGGAATGATTCAAAAACAAGGAAATTGGGTTCCATATGAACTAACACAGAGAAACGTTGAACGCCGATTTTCCACATGTGAAATGCTGCTTGCCAAGCATAAACGAAAGGGTTTTCTGCACCGTATAGTCACTGGTGATGAAAAATGGATCCACTATGATAATCCAAAAAGGAAGAAATCATGGGGACCCCCTGGCCATGCTTCAACATCTACAGCTAAGCCAAATATTCATGGAAAAAAACTCTTGTTGTGTATTTGGTGGGATCAGCTTGGTGTCGTGTATTATGAGTTGCTCAAACCGAACGAAACCATTGCTGGGGCTGTCTACCGAGCACAATTGATGAGATTGAGTCGAGCACTCGAGGAAAAGCGCGCCCACTGCTACTCCAGACACGACAAAATTATTCTCCTGCATGATAATGCTCGTCCACATGTTGTGGCACCGGTCAAAACCTATTTGGAAACACTCAATTGGGAAGTTTTACCCCACCCGCCGTATTTACCAGACATTGCTCCTTCTGATTTCCACTTGTTTCGATCGATGACGCATGGCCTGTCTGAGCAGCACTTCACATCATATGAAGATACCAAAAATTGGGTCCATTCGTGGATAGCCTCAAATGATGAAGCATTCTTTCGACGTGGTATTCGTATGCTGCCAGAAAGATGGGAAAAGGTAGTGCCAAGCGATGGGCAATACTTCGAATAAAACATGAGGTTCCGTTCTTTCACAATAAATGCCCAATTTTTTTTTAAAAACGGCGGAAACTTATTTATACACCTAATACATATTACTAGTGAATTATAAAATATGAAACCAATTATTTACCTGATTAAATTATTTGTAAGCAAGTTTTCTAATTTATTCTTTGTGGCTTCTAAATTCATTCTCGCACTAAAAGCTTCTTTGTTCTCTTGGTTGAGCCTCCTGATGGCATCATTGAGTTCATCCACTTTCCCTTGGTCTGCCGTGGATAGTTGTTCCATCAATTCCTGTAATCATTTTCATATATATAAGTATTATTTAAATAGAATTTGAAGATGTATTCCTAATATTTCAATAGTAGAAAGTGCTAATGGGTTAACACTTTTACACTTTTTCAAACCACCCAAATCCTCTAATTAACACCCTTATCTAAAATGAACCATTCCAGCCCCGATCCACAAAATGCTAGACAAAGTTTTTCGAGTCTTCCCACCTGATTGGTCAGATACTCGTATCAATCTCAGAATGAGAAATTCTGTCCATTCAATCAGTTATGTAATTTTTTTTCAGTCACCTATCCGATCTGGGAATTTCAGCATATTCACCATCGCACCGGAATAGAAAAAAAATTGTTATTTTTATTTTTAATAATAACATATGTGTATTGTATGTGCAAATATGTACGTTAATTTTTTCTATATATACCTGCATTTATCATTTAGTTCTTTTAAAAACGATGCGAGGTTTCACTGTAGATATATTTATATATTCCTCTTCAAAATTATTTAAATAATTTTTGATTTTGGTAAATGACTTAGTGTTATTCAATTAAGTTATTTAATCAATGATATGCATACAAAACATAAGAGGAGACAATCAAGAGTTTTGAGTCAAGGATTTCCTTAGTTTACCTGGTGCAGCTCCGATTCAAGTCCCTCCTTAGTGGCTTGCATGGCCTCCAAGCTGGAGCGGCACTGCGCAAGGGAGCGCTCTTTAGGCCCGCGGAACCTCTCGATAGAGGACAGCTCCTCCTTCATCAGCCTGATGTCAGCCTTTACTTTGTCGAATATATCTCTGAAATTTTCATTTTCATATAGTGAAGCATTATTTCATACACTATATTATGTGGTGTAAGGAGTACACTAGGGGTCACCCACGCAATCAAGTGTGTTAAACTAATATAACTTGTGTAGCACATCGGGAAGTGTGACCTATAGCTTGTTACGTAACATTTCCAGACAAAATTTGACAAATATATTTATTTATATAACTGAATATGATTATGAACACACAAACTGTCTGGAATACATACATACATTCCATCATACCGTCTCCCTATCAGGGTAGGCAGAAAGGAGAGAAAACACTGTTGTTAATGTTGAGTTAGAAGATTGAAAAAGTTGAGTTGGAAAACACAAAATCGCCACATAATACGAGGGTTGCTACTTAAATTTTGAGACAGACAAGTAAAAACAAATATTTATCATCGAAAATGGCTTTATTGTTTTAAAAATACTCTCCATAAAGATCAATACACTTTTGCATGCATTTGAACCAATTTTCGAAGCACTTTTTCCACTCCGAATGAGGTAACTTCAAAACATGCGTTTTGAACGCATCAACCGCTTCTTCAGGCGTCGAAAAACGTTGACTTCGCAATTTATTTTTGATGTTCGGGATTAAAAAGAAGTCATTGGGTGCCAAATCAGGGCTGTATGGCATCAATTTGATGTTTTGAGAGCTCAAAAAGTCACTTGTTTGAGCCGATGTGTGAGAGCTTGCATTGTCGTGGTGGAGAATGATCCGTCTTCGGCGGTTGGTTTTTCTCATTTCTCCATACACTTTTGGCAAACAAATGGTGGTGTACCATTCAGAATTGAACGTACGACGTTCCACTAAAGGCACTGTTGCGACATGACCATTTATACCGAAGAAACCATCCACCATTTGCTTCGAAGTGCTTCGTGCGCGAACAACTTTTGTTGGATTTGGCTCGTCTTGAAAGACCTATACAGACGACTGCTGTTTAGTTTCTGGCTCATATGCATAGATCCATGATTCGTCGCCTGTCACGATCTTATAGACGTCTTTTGAAGCACCACGATCGAATTGTTTCAACATTTCTTCGGACCAATCGACACGAGCCTTTTTTGAGCGATTGTCAAATTATGCGGTATCCAACGCGATTTTTTTGACTGCCAAATGTTCACGTAATATTGAATGTATGCGAGTGGAACTAATGCCCAAACATGCCTCAATCTCACGATAAGTCACATGACGATCTCGCAATATCAGTTCACGCACAGCATCGATGTTTTCTGGCACAAAAGCCGATTTTGAATGACCTTTACGAAATTCGTCTTGGAGCGAACTACGACCACGATTGAATTCGGAAAATCAGCAAAACACAGTGGCCCGGGATGGTGCTTCATCACCAGAAGTCGAAGCGAGTTGATCGGCACACTGTTGTTGAGTTAGTCCACATCGAAAATCATAAAAAAATCATCGCACGAAAATGTTCACGATTTAATTCCATTTTGGGCAGAGATGAATTTTTCAAGTCACTGTCAACAACACAAATAGCACTCGTATGACAAAACTTTCTGAGCACGTATACCATTAAAACGTCAAACTTTACGATGCTGATTTGACGTATCTACACTGGTGTTGCCATATCTCAAAACTTAAGTAGTAACCCTCGTAGTAATTTTCATCAATTATGCAGTAGCACACAAAGGGTCTGAGATGATATTTTTCTTATGTTTAAACATGAATATTAATTCATTAAACGCTATTTGATAGATTTAAAAGCTACAATGCGCGTTTTTAAACTAAGGGTTAGTAGCTAGTGATTTGTAATGGCAAAGGGATCATGTACTCGTATGGTTTATTGGGCAGCTACAGGTCATTTAGTCTCCAGTCTGTTGTAGTTAGTTATATAGAAACCAGTATGTTGTCGTTGCTATTCCATGGCAGTGAATATAATGACTGCAAGAATAAAAAATCCCACCTGTTTTGAAGTCTGGTCCATAATTCGATTTCTCAAACAGGTCATCACTGTGTTTTCAGTCAATGAAATGGGCCTACCAACAGTTATGAAGGGTAGCTACGGCAGTGGTGTAGTGATTTGAGGAAAGAAGGTATACATCTATGATGAAGAGAGAAATGGCAGGCCTAGTGATCAGACAGACTTGAATATGTGAATGCAAAAATTTGAGAAAATCGTTACTTCACGATGTTTTTAAGAGTCTAAAAATTGTCTAAAAAACCAAAATAAGCAAGTTAGGAAAATATTGAATGACGTGCGCAGAAACCAAATCTGGATGTGGATTTTTGCACCGCTACAAGAGAGAAGATGGACTTTTATCACAAACAGCGCTGAGTACATAAAAATGTTTATTGTTCACACAAAAACAAAGTAAGTATGTATGTGTGATAGTATTTCTTTTTGTCTTAATTTGATTTATTTAGTAATAAACTGTATCTCTCTCTCTCTCATTCTGGCATGCCCCTTGATATACTATAGATAAAAATTCAATGATACATCACCAAGCAAAAGGCTTCCACCAATATTTTTAAATAGGCAAGTCCTTTTTTTGCTCCATGTATATTAATAACATCTTGAACTTTTGTAAATAATAAGTATTAATATTTTTTACATTAGAGTAGATTATTTTGACAACTAAATTTAAAAGATTATTACAAAGATTTGCAAGCCATTCTGTACGATAAAATCACTTCTAAATAGTCTCCATGGCATTATTGGTAAGACGCAGGTCTTCTGCTCAGCGTTTTCGGGTTTACCTCTAAGCGAGTGAGATTTTGCAAGTAAAATAAAAAATTGATTTTGTAAGTAATATAAAAAACGTAATTGCGGCCGCCATATACAAAATAATTTAATAGATAAAAACATTTGAGCCATGTCCGTTTTATGTATAAATTCATGTATTCGGGAATAAAAACATCGGACGTACCGTGTACACCCATACTCTCTTGAGGTAAAAATTCGCTCGCTGTACGGCCATATTAGTTTATTCGTTAATTCCCAATGGTACCAGATTTTTTTTTTATAAATTATGGGTACCAGTCTGGTAGCAATACTTGTATGCGCTAGACATGAGTGATGATGATCTGTGAGTTACTTGTCCACTTCAATGGTTCTTAACCTAAAGGCTTGATGTACTAGGGTCAAAGACAACATTGTTCCTCGGTTAAGCTCTTTGACATGTCCGTATTATCAATTGGATTTGTTGAGGGATGCCATAAGGATGAATAAACTTCTTAAAACTCTTGATCTTTTTCATGTATTGTGAATTTAAAAAGCTCGATGGCTGCAATAGAAACTGACTGTCGAAAGAAATGAATGAATAAAAATTACTCACTTAGCTTTCCCCTGCTTGGTTTCAGTTTTCTGCATTTCAGACACGATACTGTTGATGTTAGCTTCGGTGGCTTGCAACTCTTGCCGAAGTGTGCTCAATTCTTTCTCTGACTCGGCTATCTGTTGCATCAGCTCTGATCGAGTCTTCTGCATCTCCAACCTGGATCTGGATTGGTTGAAGTAACCACCAGTCAAAGAGCCTTTGGACGATACCTACAATTGTTATTATATATTAGTTGTCAGGTTTGATCATCAAAAATTTACTTTCATTATATTTTTATCTGGAATCCATGACTGAGTTGTACACTGCCATAAAGTACTGTTGATTGGAGTAATATAGTATTAAACTCAGCAGGGAGCAGTGAATGAAGTCTACAGAGGATGCTAACACAGCACTCAACCTGCCCTTTTCTATATGGAGAACCCTGAAGAGATTAAAGGTTGGTGTCATTAGGTGTAGAAAAAATCTATTGTACAAAGATGGTAATTCCTGTTAGACGGTAATGCACTCCGTGTAATTTAATCAGGTTTTGTGATATATTTACTTCACATCATGTTTCAATTCAACTCACACTGTGTGAGGTCACGGAGCAGGGAGAATATGACCTCTATTTTTTTCGGTAGTAAAAGGCAGATATTCGCAAATAAGACTCCAGGATGCGCCATCCTAAGTTTCCCACCGGGCTCGGGATTTTTGGATTAATCCCTCAATGCTCATAAAATAAACTAAACCAACCAGATTGCTGGTTCGGCCACGGCTTACAGACTTGAATAGAGGTGTTTTATGGCATTCCTGTGTTCTCAATGAAATATACAGAATAATTATATTATTTCATTTGAGTCCTTGAACATAATGAAATTAGTGTTTTCAATGAGGATACAGTTGAGTCCCGATTATCTGAACTAAATTGGAGGAGAGTCGTATAATTGAATACAACAGATAATATGAATCTGCTGGAAATAAGTTATTAAATTAAAAACACATTATTTTAGTACTTAAAAACATGTGCTTACAATTATGTACCATGCATCGAAATTAATAAAAATAATAATTAAAGAATGCACATACAAATTACTATGTACATGTACATATATCCTGAAAAAAAAACTCACTGTTTAAAAATATGTGTAATTAGTATTTTTTTCAGCTTTTGCTTTTTCTATGTCTCCAGGTCGAGCTAACATATTATTTTTTTATATTTGAGTATGATCAGATAATCCGAAATATTGAATAATCAGGACTCCACTGTAAAGTTTATGACAAATTAACATTGACTGCGAATAACATTTTACGTAAATACATGCCGTACTGTGAAATACAAACAGAACACCCCGACATGCCGTGCGCACTGGGAGTATCCTCAGCACTGAATGTATTAAATAATGTTTTATACCTGATCTCCCTCCAAAGTGACACAATCAAGATGGAAAGTTTTTCCAAGCTCGGTGGCACACTCCAAATTTCTGCAAATTAGAGTCTTGCCAAAAATGTACTTCATAGCTTTAGCGTATTTGGAATCATATTTCAATTTGTTCACCATTGCAATAGCATTCTGGAATTGATACAAAATTAAAAACATTTATAATAAATAGCAGAGATTTTTCTTATTCAATAACAATTTATGACATTGAAATATAATCCTTATTGCCAGATTCATACGTTTCTACCATTACGGAGAGCTTATTAGATAACTTTCCCTGCTTTAACAAAATCACTATCCAATGAGGAGACAAGAAAGTGCCTCCATAAAAACAAAAATCAACCGATCAACACGAAAAAAACTCGAAAGATTTTCGAAGCATCACCATGCCCCACCGATAATGATCCCACCCCGTCACTCATGACTCAATTGCAGAAATACCCAGCAATCATAGCCAGCCTTAACACGTTGACTGCCGACGCACAAACAGTATCACCATGCCCCACCGATAGCCATCCCACCCCGTCACTCATGACTCAATTGCAGAGATACCCGGCAATCATAGCCAGCCTTAACACGTTGACTGCCGACGCACAAACAGTATCACCATGCCCCACCGATAGTCATCCCACCCCGTCACTCATGACTCAATTGCAGAGATACCCGGCAATCATAGCCAGCCTTAACACGTTGACTGCCGACGCACAAACAACGGGTGCTGGCGGCAGACTGACCAATAGAAGTGACATACTGATATTACGGGTAAATGCGTGATCGGCACCCAGCGCTCTCCTCTCATTACGCACAAACGCGTAATCGGCAGTCAACGTGTTAAAAAATAATAGAGACTTCCTATGGAATTTTTTTATTACTGATTCTGGAAATAACCAAAAAATAATGTACCCATCATTTTTTGTTTCATATTTATACCCATTAAAAACAATAATATTTATAAAATTTGATATACACGCATTCGTGGTGTTCCCTGTTGTGTAGAGCAAGCACGCTTTTATAAATTAGGTACTAATAGGAATCGAACCTTTGGGTATGATCTGTCAAGACTGTTTGCATGCTGAAATGAAACAGCTTTCACACAATAAACCTATACATGCACAGACATCTGACAATTATACTCGATTACGAGACAACCTATAGTATTGTATCGCCGAGTAGTTGGAAATATGGTTATCTTCCACCAATAGTATCAAAAGAAAGAAGGTCCCAGTCTGATTTTTTTCATCTTTCTAGTTGGTAAGACCATAGTGCCACATGACAATAATCCTATCGAGTATATGATAAGACTATCACTCGTGATCGAGTATGATTATCAGCAATTGTGTGGATGGAAGAAGCCGTATATCCTGTTGCACTTAAGCAAGCAGACATTCTTTAGATCGATCCCAAAATTTCGATAGCAAGGAGATCAAAGATCCCAGATGATCGGCAGGTTTAATTTATTACGTTTCTTATAAGCGCTATAAAAATTTATGATAAACAGCATATAAGCTCCAGAGAAACATAAATTCAGGTGTCAAAAATAAGTTAATCTACTAGAAATCAAACTTGGGGCATCCGCTTGCGTACTGTGAATGTAACCATTAAATTACAGCTGCTGACAATATAATACAAAAGATGTCGGGAGCCCTGTAATTAAAAAGACCTAATTGTTTCTTTTTTTTTAGTATTTGGTTACTCTCTGAAATTGTTCCCAAGCCTCCTGAGCAGTGTACAATTATTCTACTACCAATCCATGGAGGTTTCCTTTTTATTCAAGACGTTCTTCATGTTCTTGGCCCACGAGAAGTGCAGGCAAATTTAGGTTTAGATGCATCCATAAATGCCACACACTTTCAGATTTATTAATATAGATATGTTGTTTATAGTTAAGGCATTAACGTTGTGGAGGTTTAAAGACATTGTAATTTATTTTTATCAAACAGTGTTTATTTCACTTTTTTGTAACGGTATAACCCTACCGGTTCCAAGGCTTTCACATCATCTTCAGGGGAGCACAAACAAGTTGTTTGTGTTCCCCTGAAGATGAGGTGAAAGCCTTGAAAGCGGTAGGGTTATACCGTTACAAAAAAGTGGAATAAACAGTGTTTGATAAAAATAAATTATAATATATAGACAAAAATAGTACATGATTGACAATTCTCAGATAGAAGCATTACTTACAGGGTCTTGAGGGTAAACCATGTCTCTGACTTGAAGCCTGTTAAGAGGCATGAAGGTTACTTCACCAGGTAGGTTTTGCTTGTTCATTTCTTTTAATATTTTTGTTCCTACCACATCAGTTTCAACTATGTGATGGAAAAGACGATTACCAGCAGTCACCTATCAAAAACATAAATGTACGTTTAACTTAGTAAATAATTTTATACCAAGCATGGTAAAAAAATTACACACGAGGTCTGTAGGTCATACAGCGTGATGTTACATAAAAAAAACTAAAATAGTATAACATAGTAATGCAATAGGCAAAATTCCTAATACAACGCATGTTTCTTCATACTTATTATTTTGCTATAAAATTTGTATTTTGTTGTATCTCCTTCAGGAAACATCTCTAGAATCTTATCAGTAAAATTTCTAAGAATTAATTAACTAATATTTGGTTCAACTTATATACGTAAACAAACTGTCTCAATAATGAATACTCATAAAAATCTAACATCAAGATCAACTGATATCCATTTGGAAGTGATATTATTATGCCTGATCTATACCATGGTGTCCAGCCTCTCGGGTTCTTTGGGACGCATTAAGCCCACAAGAATCGGGATTTTTCAAGGGCCGCACGTAAAATCTTAACCCTTATAATCCCACGGGACCGATTATAGGCCCCAATTGGTGTATGCGAAAAATCTCACGGGGCCGATCATCGGCCTCAAAGTTTTCATACAAGTTTTTAAGTTGAATGAAAAAAAAATTAAATTTTTTTTTTTTTATGAAATATGAAAATGGCTTATTATTTTACTCTACAGGGAGGTCTCCACAAAAAAATTAGGTTTGAAAACTAAATATTAACTGAGATAAAAAATAAAATATAAACTGTTTTTCTGCCAAAAAATGCTTGGGATTTTTCGCACATTTTATGCAAAATATGCTGAGGTTAAAAGGGTTAGTATTTATTAATATATTACCTATAGTAAAATTTCATTTAGTTTTTTTATTAAAAGATATCTATTAGAAAAACCTACATCACAGAATTAATGACACGATAGCTTGTTTTTGTGAAACCATTGTGTCTATGGTCGCAATTCAAATAGAATTATCAAGATATTCATCAGAAATTTTGGTGCTTATTTCACTTTTCATGGGCATCATTATGGAGAAACGTTGTGCATATGCTACCAAAAAGTGAATCACCTAGCCCCGCTTTTAGTGAGACCCTGCGATCATGACAGATGAATAAAAAAATGGAATTTAGCTAATTTATTAGGTCCCAGCCTATTTCAAATAGACGGAACTGAATAACTAAGCTAAATACCTGTGTTTCCCCCTTCCATAGATGTAGATATAAATAAATAAATAAAAATGCCCCGTACCCAAACTTTGCCCGTCCTACAATTTTCTAAACCTGTCCTCTCTGTTGATAGGGGCACCCATTGATGCACAGGATATATTACTTATAGATTTACATAATTTTGCTCATACAAGTTCTTATATAAAAAATATTAACCTCCACAGCTGTGTAAATGGTCTTCTCGCAGCTGAAATTTTCAATAACAGGTCCATAGTAGGAATTCGCTATCTTGGCCCACTCTCCACCCCTCTCCATGAAAGTGTCCAGCACTTTTCTAACACTGTCTCTGCCGTTTAGAATGGGCTGAAAAATTCAAATGATTGTAGCGAATCCCTCAAATTACTATTTTTAAGTTACATACAAAACATATTTGGAGTCGATATTAAAAAAAAAGAAATATACATATATGTGTATTTATGAATTAAACAAACATATATGTGTATTTATGAATCAAACAAACAAATAACGAAAAACAATCATCATTATTTCACATGAATGTTTAAAAAAATGTATAAAAATGAAAAGAAAAAAAACCAAGTTTCCTAGCTATTCAAAGAAGCAAGAATTTTCATAAATTTGATCTTTTACAATGAAATAATTTACAATGAATTTGTATCATATTTTTAAATGATTTATATATTTTTTTGATTCTTAGGGTAATATGTCAAAATTAGTAATATTTAAATTGCGATAAGTAAGTAAAAGGTTGTAAGGAAAGTAATTTCGTATTTTGAAGTCAAAATTGGACCAAATGCTGATGGACCATGCTTTTGGATATTCTCAGTATTTCAGCAATTTCTCATGTCATAGAACACTGGTTATTTTCAATCAAAGTCTTGATTTGGTTTTTTCCACCATTTTCAAGTGTCATATCATTATTACAGAATTTTTCAAACCACATATTCACTTACTACATCCTTGTCATACATTGTAAATCTCTTTTTTTCTTTTGCAGTAGTAAAAAAATCAGGTATTGAAAAAACAAATTATTGTGTTTCATCTTCAAAATGACGCAAAAAACCCGCTCAAGTAAAATTTTGACTTAACACACTGCTTAGAAATACGAAACTACTTTCTGGACAACTCAATATTAAAAAACAAAATGGGACCATAAAAAAATAATGTTAGTGTTAGAAAAATGGAGATTGTATAGACATTAATTTGAAATTATATTTTACTTTCTGTTCATAATAATAAGTATTATAAATCTATATTTGTTGAAATCACAATCAAACAGAAATACGAAAATCTTTATTTATTTAAATAAGTAAATAAAAGTTTGTTGATAGTAACATAGTTGTACATATCATATATATTCTGAACTAACACATTAAGGTAATGAAAAAGAAAAGATATTTGAGACAGAATGTATCAAACGGTCTGGGCTCATCTCATAACATCCTCCCAATCGAGATACTCCCCCACCAATAGAGGGTGAGATTATAAACTTACAAAATATTTCTGGATGTATCTACAAAAGCTAGAACTTTAAACAATAATATTCAGTTTTGAAATGAAAAATATTAAAAGTTGTGTAACATGGCCAATGAAGTTGAACAAGTTTTCAGTTAATATATACAGCCCTACAAAACATTATGATAAATGGTTACAATATGAATATGACATACCTTTCCTGCCATGGATCTTAGAGCTTGATCAGCTTTAGCAAGGTCCTCTTTGAGACTTGATAAATTCTGGGTCATTGTAGTTTCTTTTCGCCATAATTCGCTTTAAAAAAAGTAATGTCAAATTAATAAATGGTAAAACAGTAACATCTTTATATTATACTGGCAAGACAAACTATACTGCTTTACCACCATCGTGATGTGAGGGTTTATCTTGATAAAAATATGCCAAATAGATGGATTGAACGTAGAGGTAGCATTGAATATTCCCTGCGCTCCCCAGGTTTCCCACCAATACATTTTTTTTATGGGAACTCATCAAAGATAAAGTTTATGGCACAAAACGGGCTGTTAATGAATTGAGAGCAACCATTAAAAGATAATGCGCCCAAATACCAAAATAAATCATTCGTGATGTTGCGATTCAATGTGCATGAACCAAACCAAAACCATTCAATTGCAGTGCAAGAACCAAAACAACCATCAAACCAAACTAAATACTTGCAATAACAAAAAAAATCTACACCTGTCTTCTTTAATTTGGAGTTTTAATCTTAGATATACCTTTATAAATACTAAATTTATAATCATTCAAAGTGTGCATATATTTTATTAGGACATTCTGTATTCTCCATGAACATGTATGGAGATTCTCACTTAACGACATTCCTACTTATAATGTCTTCAAAAACTAAAGATGTTTATGAGATGCCTATAGAAATTCATATAAATTTTTGTTATTCTGATTTTTTAAGATGATTTAAAAATGTCAGCCAGGAGTGACCTAATGTCACTGATCGAATTTGTGAGGGCAAACGACAACGAATTATATCTGTAATTTGTTTAATCAAACACTGTTTATTCCACTTTTTGTAACGGTATAACACTACCGGTTTCAAGACTTTCACCTCATCATCAGGGAGCACAAACAAGACTCCTGACAAATTACAATGTCTTTAACCCTCCACAATGTTAATGCCTTAACTATAAATGAATTATATCTGCTCCCATCTTTTCACTATTTTTTTAAGAATTATAAATATGCACATTTTAAAAGAAATTATTCAACAATTACTATGTAACTAGGTAGCATTTTTTGTATTAACTCAGAATATGCGCTTTGAGTTTTTCTACTGGAGTTGTAATTGGGTGGTAAAAAAATAAATCTTGAAAGGTTTCACTGTAATGGTATGTAAAACAGCAAAATAACAAAATGCCTCACTTACTTTCTGGCACTTTGCGCTTGATCTTTGGTCTTTTTGCATTCGTAGTACTGTCTGTTGTGCTCATTGATGGCCTCTCTCTGTCTCTCCATATCTGCTCCAGTCTCGGCCAGTCTTTGCTCCAGCTCAGTTAGTTTGGCTGCATCACGCTTCAGGTCCTCTTTCAGTTTGATCTCGTGCTCCTTCTTGTCTTTGATTTGTTTGTTCAAAGATCTGAAAAAATATTCTTTCATTAAGTCATCCCCATTTAATTTTGATTTCTTTGTAATATTCTTCTTATATATATTTATCAAATAAAATCACATTAAACACAACAATACCACCCCTCACACAACAACTGACAGCTAAATGTAAAAACTATGAACTCTTCAATCGCGATTATTTATTTAACATTACATACATCAGGACGTGGATAAAATGGAATTATTTAAATTTTATAATTGAATTATTACAGCATGCGCATCATTTTATCTGCTAAAGAGAAAACAGTGCGACATCTGTTATTATAAATCAGAACTACATACATACATCATGCCATTCTCCTGTTGGGATAGGCAGAGAGGATAGAGCACCAAACTTTCCTATCACAGCACACATCCTTAGACTCTTCTACATTTTCGTACACAACTTAGCTATCAGCCTTAACTTCACATTCATCCCTAATTACTTCATTCTGTATTCTGTCGTACATTATAACCCCATGTATTCTCCTCAATGCATGCATTTCTACAGCATTTATTCGGCTCCTCTCAGTCTTTTACCACATCAACATTATGCTACCATACACCAAATCAGAACCATCTAAATTAATATCGATAATAATGTGTTCTTTGGGTGACATCTGTTTTTAGATTTTTTTACTTCGGAAGACCTTCAGAGTGTTATGTATAGATCTAGGTAATTATTATTATAATATAATGTAGTCAAATCACCAAAATGAACGGAAAAAAAAATTATTTACAAAAACACATTTATAAAATTATCAAGGAAAAAAATATCTAGTTTTCAATCTCCCATTAAGTTGCATTGCAAACAGGCAATGTAAAGAATGTCTGTGTCAGTCTGGCTGATGCATCAATTCTATCAGACTTTTTTTTTTTTACCGAGGCTGATTATTGATTCGATCAACTTTATTACTTTTACCAAGTTTTGTGAATGACTAAACGTCAATCTATTTTTCTTTATAATTTCATATTTTGTACATAAAGACCGTCTTTTATTTTTCTGTGTTATTTGTTTTAAAAAAATAGCTAGTCTATCCATAAAATATTAAATATTGCTAAAACTTATGGTGACTGGTTTTATTCATGTCCTTTGTCTAATAACCTAAATTCTTTTATTCCTAAAGAAAGGTATAATTAAAAATCAATCATATAAAACACAGAGCCCGATACAAGAGTTAATATAAAACTTATTTGAATTGAGTTGGTGTAAAAGTCATCATATTTTTACACATGAAATCAGGAATCTAACATTTGGATCAAACTTGCTCAGTATGAGACCATGACACAATTGGTAGAGATAATACTTTTAATTACATTTTCACTGTACACAGTACAACCTGGCAAATTTATTGGCATGTGGCCAACTCTTCCAACCATCCAGAAAGATGTTTAAGATGTCTTGAATGAAAATCAGACTGGAACCCTTTTTTAGTAAAATTGTGTGAATGAAAATTAGACTGGAACCCTTTTTTAATAAAACAATGGCAATCGAACCTGTAACTCATGGGTCGGAAGACAGGCATCTTACCAACTAGACCACGGAGGTTGTCTGATTAAATTTTTTGTCTTATCTTTTTTAATATCGTCGGAAGTGCTATTGACTTACTTTAGCTCTTTCTCGATCCACTTATCCCTATCCTGTTTGGAGGTGAACTGGCTGCCACGACCCTGTTTGGCGTACAACTCCTGACGCTTTTGCTCATTCAGGGCCAGTGTTCTTGTGCACTCCTCTTCCCTTCTCTTCATCTCTTCGTACTTGGGTTTCAACGCTTCCAGTTCTCTTTCCTTTTCTGCTATTGTCTGCCGTAATCGTTCCAGTTCTTGCTCAGCTCTTTCCTAAAAATATAAATTAAAACAACATTAAGTTATAACAAATTTATAAGACAAGTGAGAATACTTAGGCCTCGGCCACATAGGAAGGAGCCTCGCTTGATGCTTAGAGCTATGTTGCGAGTTAGGCGACATATCCTAGCGAACCAACGTACCGCATACTATCGCAGTGGCCACACTGCACGCCTCGCGCCACGTTGCATGACTATTAGTCATCGAGTGAATCTCCTGGCAAACAGACGTGTTGTTTAATTTACAAGATGGCGGAAGTTTTAATGACATCTGTCTATAAAAAGGAGCCTTTGTGGAACCCATCGAGCAAATTATAGAAAAATGTACCTGTAATAAGATCACTTTGGAATGAAGTTGCACAGAAAGTAAATAAAGATGGCAAGTTGTAATGAAATTGGTTAGTTTTGAGAGTGACATTGTGTTGACTCAACCGCTCCCAACTGTCTAATAAATTTGTGCGTAGCACTTTGGTGTGGCCAGGCATGAAGTCACCTAGTATATGACTCATGTAAAACCTAGCTTAGCACCTAATGAAGCACTTTAGTGTGGCCTCGGCCTTAATAAAACAGTATATTTGATTTTCAAGGTTGATACATTTCATGAATACCACCATTAAAGAGAACTTTCTAAAATAAGCTGATCAATTTTGGTGAACGTCTCCATTATTAAAGAGAACTAGATAAACACATAAGTTTTCATGAATGTCTCCACCCTCAAGAGAACTTACTAAAATAAGCTGATAAATTTTGGTGAATCTCTTCTCCGTTAAGAGAAGTTTATTGAATAGGTTAAGAATTTGATGATTAAGAAATGGTGAACCAAATCACAGTAGCCTTATCTGATGGATTCTACGAATATTTTTTTAACTACTAGTTTAAATGAAACTTGTTTATTTAAAAACTAGTTTTAAAAGTGTTATTATTGGGTGTACAAATAAGTCACCGCCGTTTGACAAAAGTTGGCGCCACCAGTAAGTTATGGTTAAAATTGTCAGATGTAAAATGTCATTATCGTAAGGTTGGACATCTGTCAACAACATGACCTTGAAATATTAGTGAATTTTTATCAGTATAACATATTTTTTTGTGTTCGAAAATGTCAAGTTTTGAGCCGAATAAGCGTCATTTGCGGGAACTTTTGATTTACTTCTTCAATTTGAAGAAATCTGCAGCTGAGGCGCATCGATTGCTTGTAGAAGCATATGGTGAGGCTGCCTTAAGTGAGAGAAGTTGTCGTGAGTGGTTTCAAAAGTTTAAGAACAGTGAATTTGACATCGAAGACAAAGAACGTAGCGGAAGGCCGAAAGTGTACGAAGACGCGGAATTGGAAGTATTATTGGATCAAGATTCGTGCCAAACGCAAGAAGAACTTGCACTTACATTAGGAGTGACTCAACAAGCCATTTCACATAGGTTGAAATCATTGGGAATGATTCAAAAACAAGGAAATTGGGTTCCATATGAACTGACACCGAGAAACGTTGAACGCCGATTTTCCACATGTGAAATGCTGCTTGCCAGGCATAAACGAAAGGGTTTTCTGCACCGTATAGTCACTGGTGATGAAAAATGGATCCACTATGATAATCCAAAAAGGAAGAAATCATGGGGAACCCCTGGCCATGCTTCAACATCTACAGCTAAGCCAAATATTTATGGAAAAAAACTCTTGTGTATTTGGTGGGATCAGCTTGGTGTCGTGTATTATGAGTTGCTCAAACCGAACGAAACCATTGCTGGGGCTGTCTACCGAGCACAATTGATGAGATTGAGTCGAGCACTCGAGGAAAAGCGCGCCCACTGCTACTCCAGACACGACAAAATTATTCTCCTGCATGATAATGCTCGTCCACATGTTGCGGCGCCGGTCAAAACCTTTTTGGAAACAATCAATTGGGAAGTTTTACCCCACCCGCTGTATTCACCAGACATTGCTCCTTCTGATTTTCACTTGTTTCGATCGATGACGCATGACCTGTCTGAGCAGCACTTCACATCATATGAAGATACCAAAAATTGGGTCGATTCGTGGATAGCCTCAAAAGATGAAGCATTCTTCCGACGCTGTATCCGTATGCTGCCAGAAAGATGGGAAAAGGTAGTGGCAAGCGATGGGCAATACTTCGAATAAAACATGAGGTTCCGTTCTTTCACAATAAATGCCCAATTTTTGATAAAAAACGGCGGAAACTTATTTGTACACCTAATAATAGCCACAAGAATGATAAGCAATAGAAAAGATAAGTTACCTTTGATTTATTGTCCCCATCAACATCATCAGTAAGATCCTTGATGGTAAGATCAAGTTTGGTCTTTTCCCTGACGAGTTGCTGATGTTCAGTAGAAAGAAGATCTCGCTGCTCCTTGGCGGTGGCCACTTCCTTGCGTGCCTCCTTCAGCCGGCGCCCCGCATCTCTTGCTCCGTCTGCCGCTGTACGAACTTTCTCCATGTACTGCTGTTGTTCTTTATTGCTTGAACTACGCAGTCGTTCCAACTGGATAAAAAATATTATAATACGCAATTAATTATCTGAAATATGGCTGTAATTGTAAACTTAATCTGTGCATGCATCTTTACATGACCACTCTGATTTGTAATGAAAGTTTCAATTTGATAGTTCACTTGAGTTGTTAGTTGAAGTATTTCTGGATAGATGTGGTTAAATAAAATTTTCATTACTAATTTTATTCCATAAGTGCTGAATGTATATTATTATGAAAGTTTAGCGGATTTTTTTCACCATTGTTAACCCAAATTGTATCAGTGGTTATTGGTGTCATTTTGAAGATGGAAAAAATAAGTTTTTT